>JAEIFT010000065.1:600000-1064332 GCA_018904225.1 Lordiphosa mommai | reverse complement strand
AACGGTGCTATAAAACTGAACAAATCGACCGCCACAGTTTTAGAAGCACAGGCCAACAGAAATGCGTAGGAGGTGAATTTTAAATATCTGCCCCTTGAAGCTGGCAATGGAATTTTTGAAAAATTTGTTAAATGGACAACATCACAAATTCCTTGAAATCTCAGCTATCTGCAGGACTATTTGCATGTGCTTTGGACAGATGATAGTCCTCCGAAGTATAATTATTTTGACACCAATTTGGTCCTGCTCCTGGCCAGGATATAGCGTGATTGAAGGATAATCCAGGATTCCTTGATGCCATCTGATGCTAATTCACTAGCACTATTTGCTGACCAAAGGACATCCTTATAGTCCTTCAAATGGCCGAGAAATGGGCATTTTTATGTTTTAAGGAGAATATGTAATTTGCTCATATTTGGAGTATATCCTGCCGCAGGACATTGGGACTTAGTTTGCCCGAATCCTGGAATCGATTCTGATCGTTTGCCATCAAAGGATATGGGGGTCATCTACGACTCAGGCACTTGAAATTTTTCAGCTTCGGCAACGCTAAATTACAACAACAACAATTACAACAACAACGATTACAAAAACAATTACAACAACAATTACAACAACAAAAATTACAGAAACAACAGCGATTACAAGAACAAAATTTACAACTAAAATTACAACCACAAAAATTACGACAACAAAAATTACAACTAAAATTGCAACAAGAAAATTTACAACAACAACAATTACAACAACAAAATTTACAACAACAACAATTAAAACAATAACAATTACAACAACAACAATTACTACAACGCTAAAATCTAAATGGCTTTTGGCAAATATGACGACTTTTTTGTACACTGAAAACATTATGGCACCTAGTTGTAGTTAAGAGAGACGTCCACAACTAACATACGAGGCATCTGTATACAGAAAAAAAAGAATATTTTTTGATGATCCATTGGATATTTTTCATATGCATTTGGACTGGATATGTCCATATCTATTTTTATCATCCATTTGAGTTTAAATAATATTAAATTGATCTTAGTTATTCATCCAATGGAGCTGAAAAATATCAAAAGGATGTGTAAAATTTAAAAAGGATATGCATTTCAATATCCAAAAAAAGGATATGTCCATATCCATTCCAAATGGATCTTTTTTTTCTGTATACTGAAAGTCAGCAGCCAAACAAGTAAATTGAAACTTACCTCCATCTGCATGGAATATTATAAGACTAAATTTGTGATATTTCTTTGTTTGAATTTTAACATAATTCCTATTAAAAAAGAAGAAATATATTTTCAAAACATCGACCGTTATAAATCATAATTCTGAAATCTTGTAATTGAAATTACGTATTCGCAATCTGGTCGGCATGGACGGTAATTTTCGAAAATTTTGTTTGCGTATTATGCTTGCCAATATTATGAAATGTTTCAAATTTCAAGTCCATAACTGCATTTTTTCGAATTTACTCCAACAAATTTAACCTTATAGCCCCGTGTGAAATGCAAGGATAAGGAATAAAGAAAGATATGTCACAGTTTCAAACAGTTTTAACGTATTGCTGGAAAAGCAAGGATGAATATAATTAATTTGCGTTTTAAAGTTCTTTTAAAGTAAAATTCAACGATTCTAGAAAATTGTAAATTTTATTTGTACTATTTGCACTTGGATTTACACACTAACAGTCTGTTTAGTCTCTATCGATTTGCTTTTAAAATCCTGCAAAAGTTTAAACTTTTGAATTTTTCCGGAGGTAGTTTTGGGGAATGTATCGACAGGTATCACAAAGCGAGGTACCTTAAAATGTGCCAA
The DNA here is from genome assembly GCA_018904225.1 of Lordiphosa mommai. Lineage (NCBI taxonomy): Eukaryota > Metazoa > Arthropoda > Insecta > Diptera > Drosophilidae > Lordiphosa > Lordiphosa mommai. Next base: position 1,062,511 of record JAEIFT010000065.1, on the reverse strand, counting down.
TTTACCCTTGCTGTAGGCACGCAACGATTCATTCGTAAAGGTCTTGGGATCAACATCATCGTGTAGGCGCACAAAGGCACAAATTTCCTCACCCAAGCGTTCATCGGGCACACCAATCACCTGAAAAAAGGGACTTCTATTAGTAATCACCACAAGAAGTAAGTTAAGAGTCAAGTGCTTACATGAGCCTCAATCACCTGCGGATGGGCATTCAGAAAGTCTTCAACTTCGCGTGGAAAAACATTCTCACCGCCGCGTATGATCATTTCCTTAATGCGTCCCACAATTCTGCCATAGCCATTCTCTTGCAAAACAAACTGATCGCCGGTCTGTAGCCATCTGTCTGCATTAATGGTCTCTTGGGTCTTCTCTGGATCACCATGATAGCCCAACATAGTGAGATAGCCACGTACGCAGAGCTCACCAGGCTGGCCAAAGGGCACGGTATTGCCTTGCTTATCAACCACCTTGGCCTCTAAATGATCGGTTAGATGACCCACCGTATTGAGTACACTATCTTCAGTATCTCCGGGTAGCGTTTGAAAGACTACAGCCGTTGTTTCCGTCAAACCGTAGACATTATGCATGGCTTCAACTTTGAGCACCTGTTTGACATCTAAAATGAGCTGAGGCGAGATAATGGCTCCTCCAGTGATGGCCTTTTTGATTTTACCCAAGGGTACTTTAAGTTTTTGCTGTGCCCTAACCAAATCCACATACATAGTGGGAGTGCCATGTACCACCGTACACTTTTCCTTCACTATGGCCGCCAGGGAGTCATTGGGACTGAAACCTGCCGAGGGTAAAACCAATGTGGCACCCTTGACCAGGGCAGCCATTATGGTAATGACCACTCCATAGGCATGGAATAGAGGTACCTGTACGCATATACGTTCACCCTCCAACTGATTGCGTGTACCCACATGTATGCCGTTGTTAATCAAACCATTGTGGGAGAGCACAGCTGCTTTGGGATTTCCCGTAGTGCCCGAAGTGAACTGTATATTACAGGGTGTATCGGGACTGATTTTGGTTTGAAGCTGGCCTATCTCCTCCTGCTCTGATTTGTTGGCCAAGTTCAAAACCTCTTCAAATCTTAGAGCACCCTTCAGACGATCCTCGCTATTGATGATCACCGAACGTAAATGTGGAAATTTCTTGCTTTTAATGTTACCCGGCTCGGAGTCTGGTAACTCGGGACAAATACTACGTAGAATCTCATAATAGTTTTGAGTTTTAAATGTCTCGGGTGCCACAATTGCCTTAATGTCCACTTTATTGAGACAATAGGCAACTTCGGGTCCCTGGAAAGCGGGATTTATGCCCACCGAGGTAAGGCCGGCTCTGGCTGCTCCCATCATGCCCAGATACCAATGCACATAGTTGGGTGCCCAAAGACCCACCGCATCTCCCTGTTCTAGTCCCAGCTTACGAAATCCTGCCGCCAGACGATCAACCTCGGCCAAGAGAGTTTTAAATGTATACCGCTTGCCCTCATGACAGGATACAATGGCCTCAGTATCACCATATTTACTGGCTGTCAACTCCAGTTGCTGACCAATATTCCGATAGACCAATGGCTCCTGGCCAATGTGATGTCTGTGACTATTTGGAGCACTAAGTGAAGTGGAGAGGCTGAGGGTAAAAGATTAACATTTAATTAAGAGATGTATTTCGAAATTTATAGGATTATTGCTTAAAAATATAAAAAATTACAACCAGAAGCATGAAACTTTATGAAGTCATATCTCACTGCTACTCAAAGCTAAAAATTCGCCTCAGTCTCTTTATAGCAAAAGAAATTCTAGATTGAAAGTCCTTTGGTCAGTTGTAGAGAAGTTGCAAGTGAGCGCTATTTTGGCATGTTGAACTTTGTCGAATCATCTAATCTAAGCGTTGCCACGATCACTTTTACCTAGTAGAACTAATTTTGATTGTGGCAAGACGTAATTAGAAAGAAGCTGATCCAATACTTGTACCTAAGGTACCACCTTCAGGTAGATAATATATGGTTTAAATTGGTTCCGATATTTAGACGGGTGCCTGATCTAATATATCAGCTTGGAAGCCTGCAATTTGCGTGCACCGCAGCACCGCTATTAAACTATGTATATCAAAAAGATAATTGTCCATTCTAATGGAATCCGCAGCCTGTTTCGGTTCCGGAACTTTTCTTTTCACGGATCTGACATTATTATCACGATGCGTCATTCATTTTTTGGAAAATTATACAGGGCAACAAAATTAACAACTTAGTGAAGCGCAGCCTTGTTGATCAAAAATTATGATTCACTTATGTGCACTGATTCCAAAACTGGTTTCGGTTTAGCTCCACCAGCTCTTGTTGCCAAGATGTGCCGAAAAATCTTATTTCTAGGAATTTGTGTCCTCAGGAATTCCTTGTCACAGTAGTCATCAATTTATGAATACATCTGTCCCATTCGACAGAGCACATATCAATGCTTCTGTAAAAAATCAAACGCGCAATATTCGTGCTGGCAAAAGTGGCGGAATTGGCCTCTGAATTGAGACATTTTTCGATTAATGGACGCTCAATTGATGTTAATTCTGTCCCGTTCAAACCTCAATCAAGAAAAAAACAATTTTTTTACTATTTTTTTACCTACAAGAATTAAAAAAACAAAATCTTGTTGAATTTTTTTTTTTTAAATGGCTGCCAATTTTTTAAAAAAATATTTTTTTTTTATGATTGAGGTATGGGCCAGAATTACATTAATTTTGATCATAACCTCATTTACAGTTTTCATTTCCAAAAACCTGGAGTCCCGGAATGATGCCTACCACCTCTACACCTTTTTTTGAGACCAAACATTTTTATTTTATTTTTTTATTTAATCAATAAATAACTCAAATCAAATAACCTTATGGTTACCTATACAGAATTTTTGTAAAAAACACTCAAAATAGCATGTGGAAAGGCAGAAGACCCCTTTAGGGTCCCAATGAAAAAACAGAAACAGAAATTCTCTGTACCAAGGAAATCGCAAACTTGTAACACTCAAGTTGTTTTTCAGCACATTGTTTATATAAAAGGGCTACTTGATATTGAGAGATGAAGCCACAGCGGCAAAAACAAGTCCAATTAAAGTCTGTGTGACTTCAACCATTTTTACTTGCCTTACCGCCTTGCTTTTCTTTTCGCGTTTTTTAGAAAAAAATATTCCAAAAATGTCATATAACATATTTTATGGGTGTTTTTTAATCAGAAAATATATGAAATTGTGAAAACTGATACAAAAATTTGACAAATTGATAGGAGCTAGTATCAAACTGATACTAAAAACTGAATACAAAAAAGTGTCATCCTGATACAAATTAGTATCAATTTTATATTCTCGAAAACGTTAAGGAAAATTTTATACTCAATAGTTTCAAATTGATGACTAAATAATTTCATTACGATGATTTATATAGAAGATAATTTGTTTCCATGCTTCTCACAAGAGAAAGCAAAATAAAAATAAGCACTTCTTCATTTAATCAAGCTGGCATAGACTGAATTGGGCACAGCCGATATTTAAGAAAGATATAACTGCAACAGGCACTGCCTTTGTACATAGGGCAAGTGAAAGACAGAACGAAAATGGGTACCTAAATATGAGTTAAAGTAATTGAATTTAATCACGATTTTCGGATTGAAGTTTCAAACACGAGAGACTTTGAAACAATGCCAGAACTCTTGCGTAGAGAATTAAAATAATATCCGTCCCTGATATAGTTTATATTCTAGACAAACAATATAAACACAACTTCACAATGTAGTTATTGCTGACTGCACCCTACCATTGATGTCTAAGTCTTAGCTAATTGGTTTGCGACTTGACTAGAATTTTTATTTTTTATTGGAATAGCAAAGCTTGAAAAGCTTGCTTATCAATGTGTTGCGGTGTGTTTGTTTCTTAAGCATTATTATTGTTATGGTTTTATTTTTAAATTTGGGTTTTATGTTGATTTGCTTGTCTTAGTGCAATGCAGTAAAAATGATTGTAGATTATTTGGGAATTAAAAGAGGGGACCCAAAATGTACACACACTTGTATACATACATATGTTTAGGTACATATATATACATAGTTAAATAGCAACAAAGTATGGCAAATTCTATCTAACAATTGTTTGCAGCTATCTTTAAAGTGTATTTTAAGTTGATACCTATTAAGGTAGGGTAGGTTTAGTTAAAGATACTTTGAGAGGCCGATATGGTGCTTATCAAAGCACTTCTTGTTGAATTTAAACAATAAATACATAAGAAACTGTACCTCAAACAACTTAAATCTCCCATTTATTCGCACATATGCACACATATTACGTAATAACAGACTCTTAAGTATATATCAATTAATTGACTTAACTCACCTGCGCAGGGACTTTATTATAATCCTTTGCTTAAGCAAATGTCTGGCCATAATATCAATTTTCTTATTGAACATTTTTGGGTTTATCACAATGTAAATATCAATACTATTTATTTAGTTTAAACAAATTTGCATTATTTTTAATTGAAATTATCTTCAATAATTTTTGTATTATTAAGAGCACGTCCACAATTCGCCAAGTTCATAAACAAACTGAAATTGTGGGTAAGGCATTCTAATCGCAGACCCCCAGTCTCATTCTCATTCTCTTTCTCCATATGCCGTCCAAACCGGCCACGGCCCCATCTCCACAGCGCATACACACGATCGTCAACAATTTTGCGTTTGTTTTGACTTTTATTGTTGTTTATTGTGTATTTTTTTTTGTATTGCTTATGCCCCATTCTAGTGCCAGCACGTGTAACGGATGGGCGGGTGGGGGAGTAGGTGCTGTTGTATGGGTTCGTATGACTGCCAGCTGCTTTGTTGCTGGTTTTTTGTTTGTCGCTTTTTGCAATGGCGTGATTCGTCGGATAGTTTAATGTTTGGTCAGAAAGCTTTCATTTGCTAAAGTGGGGTGGACCATATATGTATATGGGAAAATTATACTATTTTTAAAAGAAATTTAACTAATTTTGAAATGTAACAGGCAATTAAATACAATTTTGATCGTTACCGTTCTATATTAATATTCCATAATAACCTGACATATTCTAAAATTTGTTAACTTTTTTAAATATTTGAAGAAATCAGCGTTATTTTTTGATCCACCAATTTTAATAACGATAAGATAAAAGCTTATGAAGCTATTAAGGGGGTCTTCTACCTTTGAACAGTGTTTTATGAGTGTTTTTTGAAAAAATTATGGAGAGAAAATCATAAGAGCTTTTTCAGATTGGTTTTTGGATTTGTGTTATTAATTAACTATATAATAAAATCAAAAAAAAAAATGTTTGGATTTCGAGGGCTGTTCAAAAAGTTATCGGCCTGCCAATTAAGGTCTCAAAAACAAAAGGTGCTTAGGTGGTAGCCACGATTCCGGGACTGCAGGTTATCGGAATTGAAAACGGTAAAGGAGGTTATGATCAGAATTGATGTGATTTTGGCCCGTACCTCAATCATATTTTTCAATATTTTTTTGAAAAATTGGCGGCCATTAAAATATATATTTCGATTTTTTAAGATTTATTTTTGTAGTTTAGTGTAAAAAAATAGTAAAAAAATGTTTTTCCTCTTGATTGAGGTACGGGCCAGATTGCATAATTAGCGTCGATTGCAAAATGGCTGAACAAAATCGGTTCAGTAGAACTGGCCCAATCATGGCTACCAGGTCAAAAAAGTTTTAAGCAACGTTGAAAACTCTCAAGTTAGCAAGAACATTGCTCCATTAAAATGGATATATCTGCTAAACTATTTCGAGTATTTGAAAATGGTTTAATGGGGATGAAAGGGGAATGTTTAAGCTATAATAAAAAGGCAAAACAAAAAAATTGAAAAAAAAATGTTCAAAGGTAGAAGACCCCCTTTAGGGCTTGGCTCCAGCGGCAAACTTTTTTAGGTACAGGGTTCCGAACAGTTGGGATTGCTCGATTTTCCAATTGGTTTTATAACTCTTCAACCTAAATAATACAAAAATTACTTTAACAATTTGAATTATTGGATTAAAGAATTAAAAAAAATCTTTTACAATAATATTGACACTAATGATGGATACCGTCTCAAGTCCATGTCTAGTCTCTTCCCCAGTTTATTCTGGGTTCCGAAGAATTTCTTTTCCGCGTCGGAATTTTAGGTTTAAATGCTTTATATATAAATGCTTGAAAATGCTGCAAGTTTTAAAAGATCCCGGGACCCGCTAACATTTTCGGGATCATGATTTAATCCCGATCCCATGCTTTAAATTCAATCGAGTCCCTCCTGATGCCGCATTTCGTTTTTGGTCCTGCGCGATTTTCGTTAACACCTTAGCAATCAAGCTGACATTTGAACTATTAAAGTGCATATATTTGGGGGTAATAAAAAGTCTTTTTTAAGATAATTTATCTCGTCATCAGACCGTTCGGAAAGGGGTTCGGTTCTGTGGTTCAGAGAGATTTTTAACCATCGATTCGGTTCATAATATGGCTTTTGAAGCAAGCCGAACAGCGGTTTTGGTTCGGTTCAGTGGTACACGGTTAATATATAATTCGAAAACGGGATCAGGCGTGAGAACTTTTAAAAATAAATCTTTTTGAAAAGGATTTCTTAGAAAGAATATATTTAAATTAGATTATTTAGGCAGTTCAAATATTGTCTTCAAAAGCATTAATGTTCAATATACCATAATAAAATTTAATTAATGAGGAAACAATATAAACAGACATCAATAAGATAAACCGAACCGTTTTTAAAGGCGGTTTTCGGTTCGGTTTAGCATTTTTGGAAGAACACCTGTTCTGTTCTTGGTAGGGCTTACGTGCTCAAAAAGCAGTTCGGTACGGATTGGTTCGGTTTGGCCCAGAACCAGTTTGCATCCCAGCTAAAAATAATTATTTTTTAAAAAAAATTTTTACAACTTGTATATTTTACTTTGTGTAAATATCATGCGGGTAAAAAAAATTGTGTGGTTTTTTACGAACCCTGGTTTTTGGACATCATCGCGTCCAAAAACTAAAACAAATTTTTAGATTTATAAGAACTAATTTTTATTGAAAGCTGCAGTTTCAGAATTTTTAAGTTAGATATTATCAATTTAATGTCGCCAGAATCTATTTGAATGCTTTTTAAATATATTAGAATGTCTACATTCTTATCTTAAATGAATAAAATATATCAGTTATATACCAAACTTGGCAGTTACAGAGTATATAGAACAGTCGATGTTGTGTTAATTACCACTTAAAAAAAATAAATAATATTTTTGGCATTTTACTAGTAGACCTATCGCAATCTCATTTCTAAAGCTTCTTATCAACCGTCTACAAAATGTTTTCTCAAATAATTTTTATTAACTTTGTAGCCTTATCAGCGAGATGAACAAACATTGTATGGGTGATACTTGAGCGTCATTTGACAGTTTCTAATCGAGTTTTCTATGTTCCCCGGTGCCCAACATAATTTGCGAGGCATTTGGCATTTTCTCTTTGGCTTGCTCCTTAATGTTACTAAAGTGCTCGCTTTTGCCAAGCTCATAGACTGCATACGTAATGGATGGACGCATTTCAAATATATGCATAAAATCCCTGTTTGTAGCCTGACCCTGCTCGAAGCAATGATCCTTGAACAAATGACATTTACAGTTGGGTGGTCGTAGGGCCACCTCATACATAATGGCCAAGCAAAGGTTCAAATTTTGCAAATACATCTCCCTGCTGATGCATTCGTCGGGCCTATTGGGTCGCGAATGGATGGAACTGAAGGGCACTGCTACCGCATAGGCACCGGGCATACAATATTTACGCAATTCATTCAACATGGGCAGGGTAACACTTATGTTATCGGGTATAACAGCCTTACAGTTGAAAGGCACGATTAAAAGCATTCGTGATCGATTGTCGGAATGGATTATGCCGGGATTGGTTGAGTGGAGCTAGTTGATCCACTACACGTAAATGCGCTATGTGTACGCAATTTAAACGCCGATAAGCCTGATGGAAATGTGTGCGCATGATATGGATGACATACTCCACGCTCTGTTCGGGTACTAGTTTGACCGAAAACGTGGCAACTGAGTGAGTGGGTATGCGAAAACTACGTAAGCTTTCGTGTGGAAAGCTTTTAAAATTATGCAAAGATATGCTGGGCATGCACCAGCGATGCTTTAAGTAATCCGCACGGGACAGTTCATGTGGTAAGCGTTTAAGACCTAAAGTATCCTTGAATTCCATTATACCCGATTCGGCCTTACTCATTATATCCCAATCGTTATGTGTGGGCGTTAAGACATGCCTCTGAAAACCTTCCACTAGAATACCTTTCTGTACATCCATTAGGGTGTTCATTAGGCGACTTAGCTCACACATGGTATCGGGACGAGTCTTTGAATCTTTAGACTTTACTTCCAGCTCAAAGTATACATAACCACTATGGCTAGTGATAATCATGGGCATTTTTTCAGCCACCCAAAAGTTGGTCGAGTGTATAATCAAGTCCACCGTTTCGAAAAACTTTTGACGATCCTTGATTAAGCTCGTTAAGGCGCGACTATGTTGAAAATGACTCGTTTCAATGACAAAACGCACATTTATGGGCAAATCATCATTTTCCATCATCCAGGCATCAACTGCTTGTATCCAATTTAAGATAGGACCCTTGGACGTGGCCACACCTCTGCCATAAAGCATACCCATATCCTCTGTTAACTTAAAGGGTTCATGTCGCCACTTCTCCAATTCACCTATGGCCAACACATCCGCATAACCATAAATCAAAACCACATTTTTGGCCGGAGACGAAAAGTAATTGGCAAAGAGCACATATTGCATCTGATCATGATCCTCATCTTTGGGCTTAATCTCTACCACCTCCACATCGAAATGCAATTGTTTCAAATGTTGAGCCAAACGATTTATAATTTGTTTATTTTGACTTTGGTATTTCAGTTCCCGAGATATTGATTTGATTTTCACCATATACTCCAGCTCTTTAAAATAATCAAAGTTTCTTATGTGAACGCTGTCCAACGCCTTTTCTAGCTCCTCCTTTTAACCAATATACGTTCTTCTAAGGGAAAGTCTCGCAGGCACATATGACGTTCACAGCGACATACAAATTTATACCGTCCAGCGCTTTCAGGCCCAAAAAGCCACAGTTTGCGCGATCGCCCCAGCATATCATGTTTGATTGAGAAATTTAAAAATTTTGAATTGTTAACGAAAAAATTATATAATTTTGAAATATTGAGCGGGGATATGCTGATATTAAAATATGTTTCCTAATACAAACTGGTAGACGGGAATCTGATTAAGTCCATCCAAAAAGTGGCGCGGGATAAAATATTCAAATTCCGAATTAATTTTGCAGGCAGGCAAAGGAAACATCTTCGCTAATACCTGCCGCTTCCACAATATCAATATGTACCAGGTGACCCATTGCCACCGGTGGCCGAAGTCACTCGTGTTTTAACACAGACGCGAGCCAAAGACATGTGAATATTAAGGGTTGTTTTCTCATGTTCTTGTTTTTGAAAATCCAGGTGGATTTCGAAATCCATCTAGATTTTGCATCATCTTTAGCTTAATAGGTTTTCTCATGCAAGTGAAATTTAAATTTTGGCATTGCTTACAATTGTGGTACGGTCACACCGGCAGGGTTGGAAAGGCACTAATTACACTAGTTTACAAAAATAGAAAAAAATTAATACCCATTGAAGCTGTTATTTTTATACTTTTTTTTATACACTTGAAAAGTGTATATTAATTTTGCCCAGAAGTTTGTAACGCATAGAAATATTCATTTCCGACCCCATAAACTATATATATTCTTGATCAGGATTGTCCGTCCGTCCGTCTGTCTCTGTCTGTCTGTCTGTCTGTCTGTCGTGTCTGTTTCTACGCAAACTAGTCCCTCAGTTTTAAAGCTATCGAGCTGAAATTTTGCACAGAGTCTTCTTTTTACTGCACGCAACTAATATGTCGGAACCGGCCGGATCGGATGACTATATCTTATAGCTGCCATAGGAACGATCGGTCGAAAAATAAGTCTTAGTGAGTTAAACTTTTTTTATTTTCCATCGTAGCGTCACCAATCGTAGTATATATTAGTTTTATATGTTTCCACACAATTCGGAAAAAAATTTATCAAAATCGGATGACTATAGCATATAGCTGCCATATAAACGGTCGGACAAAAAACTACTTCTAGTGAGAAAAAACTTTTTTGTTTTCCATCGTAGCATCTTCAATCTTGGTATATATTAGTTTTATATGCTTTCACATAATTTTGAAAAAAAATTTATCAAAATCGGGTGACTATAGCATATAGCTGCCATATAAACGGTCGGTCAAAAAACTACTTCTAGTGAGAAAAACTTTTTGTTTTCTATCGTAGCGTCTCCAATCTTGGTATATATCAGTTTTATATTTTTTTACATAAGTTCGAAAAAAATTTATCAAAATCGGATGACTATAGCATATAGCTGCCATTAAACGGATCGGTCGGAAAATGTGTTTTACTAAGAAAAGTTTTTTTTTATGGTATCAAATTTTTATTATTAAATATTAAAAAGTTTAAAATATTTGATATCTATATTCTATATATTTTTACCGGTTAAATCAGTTGGGTAAACTTTTTTCAAGTGTATTTAAACTTCGGCACAGTCGAAGTTAGCTTTGCCTTCTCGTTTTTCTTTGGAATGCTGAACTCAAAAATGAAATTAAACATTTTTTTATGGATACGTTTTTGAGTTAGAATTAGTTTTAGTTTTTTCGGTAGGTACCCTTACATTTTATGACATATCTCAACATTGAAACTTTAGATGTCATCAAGCAAGGTATTAATCGAAAGGGTATGCAATTTTTTAATAATCTAGCTAAAGATCATTTTCCATCGGTTAAGTACTTTGAATGCTACAAGCAAAAATATTTCGAAAAAAATCTAATTTCGAAAAAAACGAAAACAATTTCTTAGTAAAGAAGTGGCATAGATAAAAGCCCGTCTAAAATTTTCCATATTTTGTTTTCTTGTTTCAAATTGAGTAATTTAACTTAACATATTTTTTGGGTAGCTGGTTTTGTAATTGAATTGTTCGGTGTGACCGTATGTGCGCATGCATAAAAATACCAACCATGCAAATCAATGTTCATGTTTTTAAAAAATCTATGAGGATGAAGTAGATTGCTACAAATGTTTTTCGTGAGCATGAGAAAAGCAAATTCAGTTAATCCACTTAGATTTTTAAGAGCAGGAACATGAGAAAACGGCCCTAAGTCGAAATTTACACGATGAAAAAAATTTCATGAAGTTTTCTAAAAAGATCTTGAGGCGTCACCTCACCAACACGAGCTGAATGCAAGCCTAAGCTTATGCCAAGAGAACAAAGAGTTTTTCAGTCGCTGGCCAGCGTTCGACGAAGTAGTTCAGCTCTGCTTTGAGTTGCATTATTTTCGAAGTACGTTGGGACACAGACGAGTTAACCTAAACAGCTCGTTTGCTCTGTTCCTCTTCTCTGTCAGAGATTTGGGCAACAAAAAGAGCGTTGAATGGTATAAGTTCGCCTTTGAGCGGTTTATGTACGATGTTGGATACTAATTTGTACTGAAAACCTAAGCAAGAGCTGTTCGCAGCCAAAGCTCGACCTATTTTTCTTCTCGATTTATCGAACGTCAGCGTCACAATCAAAAAAGCAGCGATAACGTTCGAATAGATTTCCCTGGTGTGTGATTGGGTTCCTTCTTGAACTTTAAACGAAGCAGAGAACAAATTTTGAATACTTCTAAAGCCACAGTCACCTCCCTGAGGTTCCGTTAAACTCTACCACTACTTTATACAAAAATGTAAGCCAAGTAGATAAGAGAAATGAATACGATTCATGCTTACTTATAGCGCGTTGTCCGCGAGTCACAGAGAGCTTGTTGCTCGTTCTTTACGAGCTGCAGCGAGCTATTGGCGTTTAAAAAACTTGCTCCCTGACCAATAACATATTTCTTGGTAATTCACGTAGCCTACTTTTAGTCTAGTATTTAATATGATATTTACATGGAGCTTTTCCAAAAGTCAGTTTAACCACGACCAACTCAAAAGAATGCTAAATAATAAGAGCACTTTTGTTAAGCTGATCAGGATCAAGTTTTCCTGCTGAACGCAAATGTATGAGTGATTTTATTCTATTTACGCGAGGTTTTTTTATGGCAGGGTGAGTCAAAAATAGACGAAACATAAGATAGACAATGAACCACCAGCTCTTCTTCATCCGAGTTGACATTGACAGTAGATAGAATTCTAATCTAATTCTAATCAGGAAGAGTAACGGAAGCAGTTTTACGTTGTTTCTCCTCCGTCTTCTTTTCCGCCTAAATGGCGAACAGAGAAACTTTTAATTGGATGCTCTTCCTTTCCCCCACTGGCTTCTCAAAGATGCTAAATAGCTTGCACTTCTTCTTTGGAAAACCATTTCGCTTAGACAGTAGAACAGATGATCCGCTTAAGTGGGGTTCCTGCAAAATTTCGGCTATTCCCCGACGATTGCAATACTCTAAGATAACATCACACTTGCACCGTACAGGCAGTAGGGCCAACTCATGCATAAGTCCCCCACAGATTTTGATGTTGTTTACAAAGCAAGTTTCACGTATGGACTCATTGATCAGTTGTTTACGATCCGTGCGTTGGGAGAAGGGCAACAGTATAATGGATTTGCCCAAAAGCTTGCGAAAGACACTGGCTATGGGTAGGCAGCTGACAATGTTCCAAGTTAGAGTCGATTCAACATCATAAATAGAGCCCACAGCACGCACAACGGCTTTGGTGTATTTGGTGTCAAAACCCCAGATCACAGGATCGCAGGAGTCCAACAGATGCACCTTGAGATCTGTGCCCATTTTATGATCAACGTATTTGCCATAGATATATTCCTCTACAGGGCCTGTACCTTAGAAACGTCCTGATCGGGTAACAGTTTAATGGAGAATTTACCCATAACAGACATGGGCAGTTCGGTGGATGAACCATGCCGACTAAAACATCCCTCGATACCGTGCATGACCAGCGAGGATTCACACCAACGACTCTGCAGCAGTTCCTCCTTGCTTAGCTCAAATCGTAGACGCCGGATGTCTAGTTTCTCCTTGAGTCGTATTCACTGAAGTTGGCCGTTTCCAGCAATTCCCATTCCTCAAAAGAAATGGGCTTTACCATTTGACTTACTTGGGGTATTAACATCTGCTGACGATTGTTAACCAAACTATTCATCAGCTGACATACATCAGTCATGGGTTCAAAGAGCAAACCACCAGCCACACCTCCTTCCAGATTTTATTAGCTCCACGAACTTCAATGCCAAAGTAAGCCCAACCCCTAAACTGCAGCTAATAACAGGACGTTCGTCATTCAACCAGGGAATTATTTCCAAAAATAATGCAATCCACATCTAGAAAAAGTCCTTCTTCTTCTCTATATACTGATGCAGTCCCGTGCTGCCCACCTCAGGCATAATCTCAACTATGATTTTAATATTTACTGGCAAATCCTCGAAGGACTCTTAGCCAACATTCTATGGCTGTCAGCCAACAAATTGCCATACCTTTGCCCGTAGAAACTCCACGACCATAAAGCACTCCCTCACTCGAATTCAATTCGAAAGGGCTCATGCAACCAGCCATCTTCCATTTTGGCTGACACCACATCTAAATACATATAGATCAGCATCGTGTTCTTTGCCGGCGAAGAGAAATAGTGGGCAAACAAAACCTTCTGAACAGGACCATCATCGCATACCGATCGATTGGTACCTACCTCATACTCATTCACTGCGAATTTCATCATTTCCAAACGTAATCGTACCATTTCCAAAGCTTTCAGGCTCGGTCAAGATTCCGGATCGGACGATATCGTTTTAAGCAGAACCAAATCTTCGAGTTCGCTCAAAGCATCGTCTGTCCGGCGTTCTATGGTCAAATGGATTTGACGTAGTCTTTTTTGATTGGGGGACTCTGCGGGTCATCAGCGTTGGATTTGTCTTTTTTGAGGCGCAGCTGACACTTCGCGCAACGACAAGGAGCGGAACGCTCCAGTAGCAAATCTTGATCCGAGGAATTTTGAGTGCGGCTAGAAGTTCGATGGGATCGACGATTAGTGCGTACATGGCTCGATCTCATAATGATTTTAAGTGGAAAAACTACAACAAATTTTGATTATTTAGGCCAGGTTAGGCTTTTTTTATATATTTAATATAAGCCCACATACAATCAAAAGATTGATTAACTTTCGCAAATATACGCAAAACGTCGTTACAAAATTCAACAAATGTTCCCCAAAGTACACTGAGAACATGGAAAAAAGCAATTTTAAAACCAGAGCTCTGAGAGCTCTTGGTTTCACTTAACATATGAGTGGGTTCTGTTATATTTTGTATAGACAAGTAAGGTACCTATTAGATAAAGGTTACCTGGCTTTTTTAGTAACTACACACAAAAAAAAAAAAAAATTGTAAAAAATCACATTTTTCAACTTTGGCTAAAAAGTATTGTTATTAAACATTTTTCTTTTGATCTTACCAATCTACACGTAAAAACGACATTTCAATCAACTGCGTAATTGTTTGATTTCAAAGAGCAGCCTTTTGCACACTTTGCCTCAAATTACAAGTTCACTTTTTGATTTCCATATAGAATCAAAATGTTCGCAATATTGATCAATTATGTGCGATTTTTGTCGAGTCGATATGCTAAAATAGAACAGAAACAAAAAAACCCTGGTCGGCTACCACCACCAGCTTAACATGTGCGTGAAATTCTTTCGCGAGCGTGCAGTAGCCGAATGCGTTGAGGTGCAGGCGTTTGTCTCTTTCAGTGTGTTGTCCCCCAGAGGTCGTGTTTCGGAGTCCCAGACAAGGTAAAGATTTAATAATAATAAAAAAAAAATTTCAGGAACAAACGGAATTCAAGTTCAGCATCATCGGGAAAGACCGACTTTTGTTACTGTTTTGGGTTGTGTGTTGTGCCAGCAAAACACAAACACCAACTAGAGAAAAAACTTTAAAAATTTCAAAATTTTTTATTTTATTTCAAAAGGTAAAACACTTTAAAATCAAAATAGAAACATAATTTTGAAAATTAAAAAGTGGAAACCATTTATTTTTGAAATGAAAATTGTTGGGCGAAAAACAAAATGGAAATTGGCGGATTTACCAATGAAAAATGTCGGATTTACCAACGTTTTTTTTGTGTGTAGGTAAAGGTAAAGGTACTAAAAAGGTACATTTTACACAAGCCCCATTTATCAGATGATTCCGATTTGCGATTACTGATTATCGACCGATTGCTGAAGTGTCTGCTCTGAATGACATTGGGCGTTCAGCAGAGACACTTCGATCACTTTTTTTTTTTTGTAGTCTTTTAGCGAGTTTCCCCCCAGTTTTCATGGGAGGACAGACGCTACGCACATTTATTACAGCTGGGCGATCCAAGTCGCGAAGACCTGCTAATCCCCACCTGACATTGATCACAGGTCAGATAATAAAAAATACTGTTATTATTTACATACTTTTTAGGGGGGTCTTGTTAAATAAAAAATGTGGAAATGCTACTTGTAAATATCATATTAAATACAAGAGATAAAATAGGCTACGTGAATTACCAAGAAATATATCATTGATCAGGAGCAAAAGTTCTTCTATAATTGCTTCTAGCTGAGTTGGCTCAAAAACAAAACATTTTTTTCCGCTTGTCCGTCCGTCCGTCTGTCTGTCCGTCTGTCTGTCTGTCCGTCTGTCTGTTTCGACGCGAACTAGTCTCTCAGTTTAAAAGCTATCGAGCTGAAATTTTGCACAGAGTCTTCTTTTTACTGCACGCCAACCTAATATGTCGGAACCGACCGGATCGGATAACCATATCATATAGCTGCTCATAGGAACGATCGGTCCAAGAACTAGTTCTAGTTTGAAAAACTTTTTGTTTTACATCTAGCGTCACTAATCTTGGTATATGTTAGTTTTATATGCTTTTGACATAATTCTGGAAAAATGTATCAAAATCGGATCACTATAGCATATAGCTTCCAAGAACTACGATGAAAATGAGAAAAGTTTTCTCACAAAGACTTTTTTTCGACGTCTTTGTTAGAAAAACTTTTTGATTTCCATCGCAGCTTCAATCGTAGTATATATTTGTTTTATATGTTTCCCACACAATTCTGAAAACACGACGGATAGTGCCGTCCTCATCTTAGGCGTCTTTATCACGGCCAAGTCAGCCCGCCCAGAAACAAGTGATCGTGTCAAAGTGCTAGTTTTTATTAACCACAACAACAAACGAAAAAGTTAATCAAAATCAAAAAAAGATTCTGTCCCAGCTGCTTTAATATTTATATGATTTATTTGAGTTTAAAGTGTTTAACCGGCAAGTGTGGGGTTATGTTGCACCCAAATCGACTCCCTAAGTGAGCCAAATAAATAACAGATTTGGGCCAAAACACTCGAGATCTTCCTACCAAAAACAAACATAAAACATAAAAATTATATTTGAGATCAGCAATGGTATTTAAAAAGAATTACAGTTTTTTTCTTTTATATAAAGCTCATTTTTCTTTGTTGTTGTGCAGACGAACATGTGTTTTTTTTTTTTCCCCCCTCTCACCCTCTCCCCACACCCCCACCCACCCCAAAAATTTTCTTTTTTTTTTGTTTGTAATAATAAATAAATTTATTTTTTCAAAATATTTCAAACTAAACAATTAACAACTAAATTTATATTTTTTTTTTACTTATTACCCTCCACCCCCCACAAAAAAAAAATTTTTTTTAAAAAAAAAAAATTTTTTTACACCAAAAAATCCCCCCCAAATAAATAACTAACACACCTAACATATTCATTATTTCATCATGTTGTAGCATGTAACCTGCAACCTAAGTTGCAGAATTCTTGCCAAAATCGAGCTGGTGTTAACGAAGCAGCTTAAGTCGAGCACGCGCTGGTTCCGGCTGTCTGGTCAGTAGATGGGATGGGTTCGTATTTACATTAGCTTAAGGCTTCATACTCGCGGCTATATAAATCCAAATCTTATTAAATATTCGCGTGCTTAGTTTCATTTGATTCGATCGATCAACAAGAAGGGGGATAGGATAGTAGGAGACAAAGAAAAAAGATCAGGAAAAATAGACTGCTGTCCCCATGCACCGGCCGTGCAAATTCCTAGCGCCAACCGATGTTCCAGATGCTGTGCCGATGGTGTCGCAACAGCAGGTGCCCACCCTACCATGACCACCGATTCCTAAGGTCATGTTTGACCGGTGATCCCAAAAACAATGTAAACTTAAACAATCATCTTCTCTGTATCGCGTCGCATGGCTCCCAAAGAAATCCTTCTAGCAATTCATTTCAATAATATATTTATAAACAAACTTCATAATTCCGCATTATTTTTCTGGCAAATATTAATTAAAACAATATTGGAAACTAATTCTAAACAAGTGGTGATTAATGTGTTGCTGTAATTTAAGTTTATCATATATAAGATGTATAATATAGGTAGAATAAATGTTAGGTAAATATAAGGTAATTTAATATGTGTAAATAAGGCAATTAAAATTAAAAATCAATAATCAAAAATTAATTGAATAAGCTTGGTGTATGATTATTTGTTGGCTAGTGTACTTTGATCAGCTGTTCATAATTTAAATTAGTCCAAGCAAAATATGAAGGCCATAACTGAAGCCGAGCTTTGGCAGAAACAGAGCAAATTTACTTTAATTCCATAAATAAGAAAGTTCTTGCATTCGATTAGTTACTTTACTTTAAACGGCTAAGACACATAATTTAAGCTTTAAGCATGATTTGAATTTTTATGAACTTAACCCCAAATGGGTTTGACACCTTTATATTTCTTAGCCACAAAATGTGGATACCAAATATTTATTGGTCTTTTTATACAAAAGAGAGCACTTACCGCAATTTTTTTCCCTCGACGAAAGATCTTTCGGCGCAGAGTGATCAGCAGATAGCGGTGACTGATAGAGAGAGCTTTTAGTTTTAATGGAGCTATGTATTATGTGTTTAGCAAAGGGGAATAGAGCGGGGGGGAGCTTTTACCACACTTGTTAAGCCAGAACAAAAAAAATTGCAAAAAAAAAGCTTTTTAACTTCACTTTTTAACCTTTTTTTTCTTTAAACAAATTTAAAATTTATGCATGTGATCGTACCGGTCAACCTTTTTACGTTAAATGCCTTTTTGACTTTTTCACTTGTTTACTTGTGTTGCCATGGATTGGTTAAAAATATTAAATAATGATAATTAGCAACACATAACCTCCACTTTTTTTCATTTTTACAGCTCTCTTTAAACAAAACAAAATTTTGCTGATAAATTAAATTTAACTTTAGCCAGTTATCTTTAACAAAAGGTTCTGGCCAATGGCGATTTTTATACACTGTTCACAGGGGTATTAGGTATGCTCTTTCATTATTTTGCTAACATGCTTTGGTGTGGGCGAAGGGAAGGGGGGTGACACTTGAGAAGGCGAGATCTCGCACACGCTGAAGTCAGATATGACTACTTTTGGTCGAAACGGTGACTTAAATCCTTGACGTCAACTTCTAGGTCATATTTTCTCCTCCTTCCATTAATTTGGCCAAAACTTCACTGGCTGCACATTCACTACCGATCGCAATAAAAGTTGGCCATGCACTGGCTTAGGCAAAAGCTTTTAGTTAAGCTTTGGATATGGACTTGGTGCCAATTCTATGTATTAAAGAAAAGAACGAAAGCACTAATGGTAACAAAGATGCACTTAATCGAGATTTGTCAATTATATTTACCCAGGCGGAATCGGCACCTTGAGGGGATAATTTTTGTTGGATTTCCCACTTGTGGCTTGAGTGCTCTCCCTCAAATCGAAAACCTTTTGGTTGAATTTTAAAATGGAAGCTGGTCTTTTTCTTGCCGGAGTTTTAACTAATAAAGAAAAGTTCAATCTCTTAGTTTTTAGGCCAATTTTTAATTCACTTATTGAATTGAAGTAAAACTTACAACGCTGACGGACTAAGAGAAATCACTTTTGGTTTTTGTTGACCACTTTTATTTTTATTGACTTGAAGTTTTGAAATTTTCAAGCGAGCTTAGCGCGCACAACTTTTCACTGGGAGCAACACGATGGGAAAGACCCACTCAGTACAATCTGACTAGACAGGAAATCGGTTCTGACGGAAATATTGTCTTATTCGGTGCCAATGTGGGTTAAAGAAGTGTCAAATTGACAAGGGCATAGGGTTTCCAGCTGACCTGCTTGCCACAAAGGTTATATAAAAATCTATGGCATGCTTTTCGGCTGACCGTGAAAATTCTCATCATAATATCATTAACTCATTGCCTAGTGTTTGGCAGTTCAATCAATAGTTAGAGATACTTTCTTATGTATATGTATCTTCATATTGCCTACAAGCGCACTACAATTTCCCCCCCACCAAAATCACACTTGGGGGTTGGAAACACACGAGAGGGATTCGCGCTTGGAACAGCCTTATTGCTTAAGGTCCTTAGCGTGGTATTTCCCAATGTAACGACCCTGCATGTCCTCCAGCTCGTAATAACAATTCCCCAATTTCGTTTTTATTCTTGCTTTTATAAAAGTTGGGGCTAACTTTGAACTGAACCCTTTTGCAAAATTGCTTTGCTGAAAATTGCGTCTATATATTTCTTGACCTTGAGTAAACGAGACCTCTCGAGTACGCAGATTGTATGCGTTTGCGTTACGAGTGCGTTGGCTGTCCATTGAGTCTTTTGCGCTGTTGCGAATCAAATTGAAAGAGTCATCGGCATTAAATTGTATAGTTCGGTCTTCTAACATCCCTAGGTGTCTAAGCAATTTGTAGCTAGAGCCATCGGTAACCATATGCTGGCCAAAGGTCAATCTGTATGGGCTAGTCTTAATGGCCGAGTGGTGGCTTGAGCGTAAGGCACAGCAAATGCTGCTGAGGTGCTCATCCCAATTTTTTTGATCGGGTCGAATATAAGCTTTAATAGCGGCTAAAACGGATCTATTTACCCGCTCTGATGCGTTAGCTTGGGGAGAATAAAAAGCCGTATATGTGTGTGAAATACCATATTTTTTTAGCAAGGAATTAAAGATCTGGGACTTAAACTGGACCCCGTTATCGGATACAACGGTTTCTGGAATGCCAAAGCAGTGGAAGAGCTCCTCTTCCAAGTAACGTACAGTAGCTTCCGCGGTAAATTTTTTTACGGGTTTTAAAAATGGGAATTTAGACATATGGTCTAACACCACGAAAATGCCAATATGCCCACTTCTACTTCGAGGGTATGGCCCCAGAAAATCTACGTAAAATTTTTGGAAAAATCGCAGTGACTGTCCTGTGTTCCCCATAGGTGGCTTCAAAGTCCGGTTAGGGTGCTTGGTGGACTTACAAATGTCGCAAAGATTGATAAAATTTTTCACATCTGTAACCATATTTGGCCAGAAATACAACCGTCGAAGTCTTTCTAGGGTTTTAATGATACCGCTATGAGCGTGTATAGGGTGCTCATGTGCCACTTTTAACGCTTCAGAAGAGCCTGCGGAACCCAGAGTTTCCAACAAGAATCGTCGGATACTTTGTCAGCAGCAACATGCTCAGCTCGACGATATATATAATTGTCTATTATTTTTAAATCAGGGGTTTTTGAGAGATTAAGTTGAATTTTGTTTCGCAAGTTGCTGTACTCAGCTGAACTGAATTCACCTGAATGGAGATCAACAATCATACTGTTGATTGACAAGGCTGACAAATCTTCAGTGTAGGTACGGGATAGGGCATCCGGAACCACATTCAAACTACCTTTTCTGTGCTGAATTTTAAACTCAAACCCCTGCAGCTTAAGTGACCATCGGGCCAAACGAGAGCTAAGGTCGGCTTGAGTCATCAGCCACTTTAGTGAGGCGTGGTCGGTTATTATTGTGAACTCCTGACCCTCAATATAAGCCCTAAATTTCTTTACAGCTAATACGGCTGCGTAGCACTCCTTTTCTGTAACTGTATAGTTCCTCTGGCATTTATTTAATTTTTTTGACATAAATGCGATTGGAACTTCGTCACCCTCATTGTTTTTCTGCATAAGAACTGCACCTATTCCTGTGTGGCTTGCGTCACAATGCATAAAGAAAGGGATTGAAAAATTGGGGCTATGCAACACTGGGGCCGAACTCATTTGTAATTTTAAAGTCTCAAATGCCTGCTGAGCTTCATTGGTCCATACAAACTTTCGCTTTTGCTTTAGAGTATCAGATATAGGAGAGGTGATTGCTGCATAATTTCTGATAAATTTATGGTACCAGCCCGTCATGCCGAGGAATCGACGAACCTGTTTAATTGAGCGCGGTACTGGAAATTCTGTGACGGCTGCTATCTTTTCTGGATCAGTACATATTGTACCATTACCAATCACATGACCTAAATATTTTACCTCTTTTCTGCAAAATTTGCTCTTCTCGACGTTGATAGTTAGATTGCCATTTGCCAATTGAGCTGCAATAATACCCAAAACCTCGAGATGACGCTGGAATGAGTCTGAAACTATTAGCAAATCATCTAAGAAAATGAACACCTCATTGCGTAGCTCAGCAGGGACAATCTTGTCCATAAGACGGGACATCGTGTGCGGAGAATTAGTAAGACCGAAGGGCATGACCGTAAATTCATATAATGGTCTTCCTGGCACAGTAAAGGCTGTCTTATCGCGGGAATTTTTTTCAAGAGGGATTTGCCAAAAGGCGTCTTTTAAATCTAAGCTGGTTATGAACTCAGCTTTTGGGAGCCTGCTCAGAATTCCATCAATAAGTGGCATGGGATAGGCATCTTTCACCGTTTTCTCATTCACTTTTCTGCTATCTATGCATAGTCTCACCTTGCCTGGCTTTTTAACCAAAACTACCGGGGAGGACCACGAACTATTTGATTCCTGAATAACACCAAGGTTAAGCATCCTGTCTAATTCTTCATACATCAGTTTTTCAGTAGCAGGCGACACCGCATAGTGACGTTGCTTGATTGGCTTAGAATCAGCCACATCAATTGTATGAGAAATCAAAGACGTTCTTCCTAAACCTTGCTTGGAAAATGATGGAAATTGACTAACGATTTTTTCTAGTTCCTGCTGTTGTTGGCACGATAATTTCATAAGCATGGGATCATCTAGAGAAGCAATATTAAATTTTTGGGTCATAAGGTGCATGGGTAATAGCTGAAAGCTGGTCCAAAAATCTATGCCTAAATATAAGTTTTCCGAAAGAGATGGCACGATATAAAAACTTATTTCATGAGTCTCTCCTCTATATGTTACGTCAGTAGATACACGACCAATGATATTTTGGCGATTGCCATCTGCAGTTCTTACTGACGATACTAGTGGCTTGTATTTGATATTGTTTAGACACAGTTCGGATGCAAATTCCCCTCCAATACAACTGATTGACGCCCCGGTGTCCATTAGGCCAGTAACGGTTCTTCCCAATAGGTCAACCTGAGCATGTGGGCGTAAGTCATGGGGCTGTCCGATTATTGACGCTAAAATTAATTTTTCCTCAGCTCGACGGCGCTTTTTAAACAGTATTCTACTACGGCGAGAGCGGGAATGAGGTATATCAGAGAAGGTGTGATTACTAGGTGGAACGTCCGAGTTTGTATTATTATTTGCAACCGTTTGGTGCAAAAATATGGTTGACTCTTCTAGTCTGTGTTTTTCGCTTTCGACACTAATAGTTTGCGTGCACTTTTCAGAGGTGCACGCTGCTTTTGGTTTTTTTGTGTATTTGCCATGCACTTACGACAACTTGGCTTGTAGGTATCAGGTTTGCCACAGCCGTAGCAGAACACTAGTCTTTCAGCTGTGCACTCTTGATACCTGTGAACTTTGCCCCTGCAGTTCCAACAAGAAGTCTCTATAGCAGAGACATCATAACTTTCGTCATCTGTGGCCTCTTCTTCGGAGACCCCTTCGGATTGAATGACTATTTCATTTATTTGCCGACGTGGCATGGGTCGTGGTGCTACAATCGGGGGCTTGGTTTTAATCACCGATTGCATGAAAATTTCCCGAGTTCGAACCAAATGGCGTAAGGCTTTGACTGTGGCTGCTGGTTCGTAAAGGATTTCGTGCTGAATATCAGATAAAAGGTTGGCTCTGAGGGTCTCCACAAGGGACGGCTCAGACATGGGTACTGAGAGCTTATCCGCTAACGCAGCAATGACCCCATAAAAATCGTCAAAGTTTTCATTTGGACGTTGCTTGCGCTGCTCAATTTCAGATCGAATATTTCTATGCGTTAAAGCTTCCACTCTATAAATAAAATCCTCAATTGAAATCGCTGACTTGCCCGTGAAGCGTAGCTTCCAATTGGCCATGATTTGGCTAATTCTGTCGGGACGCAAGTCAAAGCTTAATGGGCTATTTCTTGGTGCTGGGCTAAGATGAGTTCCTATTCTTGTTGCTTGGGCGTGGTCTGGATTTTGGTTATGTGCTGTTGGCATTGCGTTTAAAGCCGATCGCGAGGAACCTGGACCCAAAATGTGTTGTTCGGCTTCTAAAAGCGGCTGTCTTTGGGTAGGTGACCCATTAGCTATAGATGCTGCGGAACTGATTTGAAGTCCCATTGAGATGGCTTGTGTTAGCCTATCAGTCTGCTCAGCCATTGTGGCGGCAAGAATCCGAGTCTGTTGTGCCATTGCTGTTGCCATAGCTTCGGCAATGGTACGCTGTAGCAACTCTGCCGTAGAGGGCGGCTCTTGCTGGGAGCTAGCAGTATTCTGCGTCTGCTCGTGGTCGTTTGGGTTTGTCATATTTAATTGAATTAAATTATCTGCAAGTTTGGACCTAGCTCTAGTCTGAAGAGGATGTGCAATCGAGGGAGCTCGGCCTTTGGAGGTTGAAGGTAAAATTAGACTCAAATCTTCGCTTGAGGCAAAATTTAAATTTTCAAGCGATTGCCTACAAACAGGACACGATTTTCTTTTTCCGACTTTGCTATTAAAGCAGGCTCGGTGAAAGTGATGACCACAACTTGTAGATAGCAGTTGAGCCTGATATACGATAATTTCTGAACAAATGCAGCAATGTCGGCCAGTGTTATCTACTACAGTAAGATTCTCTGAACTGTGAGATAAAACCATCTTCAATTATTAAACCTAAGATAACCTATTTCTGATTGTTGAGTATAAGAAGTATAGAAAAAAAATAAACAAAATTAGGATAATACCAACAAAAAAATTAAAATGCGAAATTGAGATTCAAATTTTCATAAAAAAAAATTGGGAGCCATGCAATCGCTATGCAGATAAAAAAAGTTACCATATTGATTGCAAAAAGAAGCAGCTAAATATAAGAATAGAGAATAGATAAATATAAGAGAGAAGGCGAAAAAGAAACCGTAAAAAGATGAAGCGGCAGGTCGTAGTTTGAAACCACTTAAATCCCATTGTCCAGCCTCAGCCTCCACCAGGTCTCTTTGTCCGATATAGCAGTTCTGGCTAATGTACCAAAATATTAAGATGAATTTCAGGCAAACGGCAACAGAAATCCTCAAAATTTCTAGGCACGAAACGAACAGAGGAAATAAAGAAGGAAAGATCCAGTTTTCTGGTATTGCGTTTTTATGACTGGGAAATAAAAGGCAAAAGGCAACAGTATGAACCCGTCAATGGCAAAACTAAAAAAACCAAAAGAAGTAGACTAACAAATTATTTGAACGGCAGGTTGTAGCTCCGGTCCACAATCCTTGATCCAGACTCAAAAACCAATTGTTTGTCAGCCTTTTGAAAGAACAAGAAAGAGAAAGAAAAGATTTGTTGGCTAGGAATGCAAAAAAAAATATAATTTGCTAATACTCCATAGCTCAATCAGGAAGAGGCTAGTTTAGACTGCGGAGTTATAACTAAATAAAGTTATGTTTAACATGTCCAGCAAGTCAAACCGAAACAAAAATAGAAGCTAATGATTTAAGTGGGCCTAGGCTGTGAAACCATTAAAAGTTTACACCGTCTCCACAGTACCCAACCAATAGCTACTACCAAGAGAATATAGAAAGGAACTAAGGTGGAGAAAAAATTATTGATCGAACTAAAAAAAATTAAAGTCAGATGATATGACCGAATAACATTTGATGTTGTTGTTATATGTTTTATTTTTTTTTTGTATTCTTGGGGCAAGCCGAATCGGCCCCACGTTGGGCGCCAAATAAGATTATTATATAATAATAACTGTAGCATGTAACCTGCAACCTAAGTTGCAGAATTCTTGCCAAAATCGAGCTGGTGTTAACGAAGCAGCTTAAGTCGAGCACGCGCTGGTTCCGGCTGTCTGGTCAGTAGATGGGATGGGTTCGTATTTACATTAGCTTAAGGCTTCATACTCGCGGCTATATAAATCCAAATCTTATTAAATATTCGCGTGCTTAGTTTCATTTGATTCGATCGATCAACAAGAAGGGGGATAGGATAGTAGGAGACAAAGAAAAAAAGATCAGGAAAAATAGACTTCTGTCCCCATGCACCGGCCGTGCAAATTCCTAGCGCCAACCGATGTTCCAGATGCTGTGCCGATGGTGTCGCAACAGCAGGTGCCCACCCTACCATGACCACCGATTCCTAAGGTCATGTTTGACCGGTGATCCCAAAAACAATGTAAACTTAAACAATCATCTTCTCTGTATCGCGTCGCATGGCTCCCAATGAAATTCTTCTAGCAATTCATTTCAATAATATATTTATAAACAAACTTCATAATTCCGCATTATTTTTCTGGCAAATATTAATTAAAACAATATTGGAAACTAACTCTAAACAAGTGGTGATTAATGTGTTGCTGTAATTAAGTTTGCGGTGACTGATAGAGAGAGCTTTTAGTTTTAATGGAGCTATGTATTATGGGTTTAGCAAAGGGGAATAGAGCGGGGGGGAGCTTTTACCACACTTGTTAAGCCAGAACAAAAAAAAATTGCAAAAAAAAAAGCTTTTTAACTTCACTTTTTAACCTTTTTTTTCTTTAAACAAATTTAAAATTTATGCATGTGATCGTACCGGTCATCCTTTTTACGTTAAATGCCTTTTTGACTTTTTCACTTGTTTACTTGTGTTGCCATGGATTGGTTAAAAATATTAAATAATGATAATTAGCAACACATAACCTCCACTTTTTTCATTTTTACAGCTCTCTTTAAACAAAACAAAATTTTGCTGATAAATTAAATTTAACTTTAGCCAGTTATCTTTAACAAAAGGTTCTGGCCAATGGCGATTTTTATACACTGTTCACAGGGGCATTAGGTATGCTCTTTCATTATTTTGCTAACATGCTTTGGTGTGGGCGAAGGGAAGGGGGTGACACTTGAGAAGGCGAGATCTCGCACACGCTGAAGTCAGATATGACTACTTTTGGTCGAAACGGTGACTTAAATCCTTGACGTCAACTTCTAGGTCGTATTTTCTCCTCCTTCCATTAATTTGGCCAAAACTTCACTGGCTGCACATTCACTACCGATCGCAATAAAAGTTGGCCATGCACTGGCTTAGGCAAAAGCTTTTAGTTAAGCTTTGGATATGGACTTGGTGCCAATTCTATGTATTAAAGAAAAGAACGAAAGCACTAATGGTAACAAAGATGCACTTAATCGAGATTTGTCAATTATATTTACCCAGGCGGAATCGGCACCTTGAGGGGATAATTTTTGTTGGATTTCCCACTTGTGGCTTGAGTGCTCTCCCTCAAATCGAAAACCTTTGGTTGAATTTTAAAATGGAAGCTGGTCTTTTTCTTGCCGGAGTTTTAACTAATAAAGAAAAGTTCAATCTCTTAGTTTTTAGGCCAATTTTTAATTCACTTATTGAATTGAAGTAAAACTTACAACGCTGACGGACTAAGAGAAATCACTTTTGGTTTTTGTTGACCACTTTTATTTTTATTGACTTGAAGTTTTGAAATTTTCAAGCGAGCTTAGCGCGCACAACTTTTCACTGGGAGCAACACGATGGGAAAGACCCACTCAGTACAATCTGACTAGACAGGAAATCTGTTCTGACGGAAATATTGTCTTATTCGGTGCCAATGTGGGTTAAAGAAGTGTCAAATTGACAAGGGCATAGGGTTTCCAGCTGACCTGCTTGCCACAAAGGTTATATAAAATCTATGGCATGCTTTTCGGCTGACCGTGAAAATTCTCATCATAATATCATTAACTCATTGCCTAGTGTTTGGCAGTTCAATCAATAGTTAGAGATACTTTCTTATGTATATGTATCTTCATATTGCCTACAAGCGCACTACAATGTACATATATAATATTT
This sequence comes from Lordiphosa mommai, assembly GCA_018904225.1. Classification (NCBI taxonomy): domain Eukaryota; kingdom Metazoa; phylum Arthropoda; class Insecta; order Diptera; family Drosophilidae; genus Lordiphosa; species Lordiphosa mommai. The sequence continues at coordinate 1,035,178 of JAEIFT010000065.1, read as the reverse complement.
TTGCGATTTTCAGCTACATATACTCACACTTGCTTAGGGTTTATTTTTGACAATAAATTATTTTTGTTTTTTAAATGAATCATTTAAAATTAAGTTTGCTAATTAATTCCATAAAATTCCAAATTATTGCTTAGGTTAGTTTAAAATAAAATTTTTGTTTTTCCTCTATTAAATTCTATGAAGATTAACGCAGTAAAATAAATAAAATTTTTTTATGACCTAGGTTAATTTCTATATGCAATTTTTCTTATTAATTTTTGATATGCCTTTCATGATGAAGTCCTTCGTAGTTATAAATAAAATGATGTTTGTTAAAATGAATTGCTAGAGTTATCTTTATTGGAAGCCATGTCAAACTGGATTGAAGTAGAGTAGCCGTTGTCTTTCTCTTAGGGATCCTTGATGATTAATAACATTTCTAGGCCTACAAGGATCATGGTAGGGTGGGCGTGTATGCAGCTTTATGCTGTAAACACAAGAGAGAAAGACTTAGGTGACACTATTTGTTTTTATCCCGTCTAATCTATTTGTTAGCTGTACCTATTCCCTATTCCTATGTCCCTATCCTCGCCATACGTACGCGATTTCTTTAGTATAATTATGTTTGTATGTGAGCACCCTAATGAGGCGGTCCTTATCTAGACCCATCCCAACGACCAGAGTGAAGCCGGAACAGCAAGCGCGTACCCCGCCAATAAAATTAGAAAACATCTGCTCCTTAAAATATTGCACGTTATATGCTACAAAGGAGCTACATGCTCCAACAATTTATGGAATGTGGCAATGCTCATCCGATTAAAATTTGTGAAAGTTTCCGGATCCTCGAACTGCAGTTCTCGCAACACAAGCTGGGCCATATCTCGTCATTCTTCTCGGCGTCGAAGCCAGTCACGGCTCCACACAGTTCGCTTGCTATACCTCCTTTTGGTCTTTTGAACAATTGAACAAGAAGATTCCATGGTTATTTCGTCTTGTATTTCACTGGACAGGACGGCAATTATAATTTTCAATGCTTCTCTGTTCATGTCGCTTTTATTGTTCTTCTTTTATATGTAAACAAATAAACGTCACAATTTTCAAATGAACTAAATGATTTCAATGAACCAATGGTTCTGTAACTGATTCAACTGAGCTCAAATCAGGTCGTGTAAAGACAGCTTAAGGAAGGCACTTCTAAGATATTTTCAATACGTATTCCAAAGTGGCCATACTTACCATTATTCTATTTTGTTGTTAGTTGTTGAGTTAAAATTGTTAATGTTTTAAATTTTCGCATTTTGTGTGTTTGGTTATTAAGTATTTGTTATAGGTTTTTAAATAAAAATTTATAAAAAAAAAAAATTTAAAAAAATCACTTTCTGCTTAAACTAAAATTATTTTATTGTTAAAATGAGAAAAAAAAATTTTTGTTTTTTTTAACTGGGAATTTTGATGATTGTTCTAGGCGTGCTCCAGTACGACTGAAGTTTTTAGTATGTGTAGAGTTTACTAGGAAAATGACAAGTGTCAACAGGAGGGAAAGGCCTCCATTGATGGGAAATTTAATTTAGTTTTATAAAGATATTTTTTGTGAAATTTTTGATTTTTTACATATTTTAACAAGTTCATAAATTTTACCATAGGTGCCGAAATCTGCCTGATTGGTTTAGATAGTGTACGGACTACTGGATATACTCTATTTTCTGTATACATGGGACTAATGCTTAAGAGTGCCCCATTTTCCCAGATCCTTATGTTTTTTCCCCCCTTCCTTTCTCTTTTATTTAAACAAATTAAAAAAAATTAGTGGCCAGCTGACAAAGTGTTTCGAAATTCTACTGTGCCTTCAGAAAATAGCTCATTCAGCAGCAGTGGTTAAGAGAGCAATTCAGCTATTCCATTATGCTTACGTCTTACGCTCTCTAACTGTCAAATCATGCTATCTCACTTGTGACTGCTTAGAGTACAGAAAATTAGTTCTACACTCTTCTCGCATTCACCGCATTGCAAGTGGAAAGGAGGAATAGGCAAAAACGGATCAGGCGATTAAACAGTTAGAGAGAAGCTTTTGGAATTTGCGCTGTGAAACTCTGCATAGAGACAGACAAAGCGCGTGGCTTGATTTCATTTCAAGAGAATCGTTTCCAGTGGTCAGACGTGATTTAAGACATAACCATAAAAGTGCTAAAATCTTAGAGGTTAGATAACCTACAAACTCTAATTGTTAATAAAAAAAACCCGTTGATCAATCCGTCTGTGTCCAGCGAATATATTTGCAAGTTCCAGCGTGATTTCTGTGCTCAGGTGACCGACCCGCCAGTGCAGTCAATGCGGCTTGCGCCTTCGCGCTTTCAATTTTCACCCCTGTGGCGTGGTCGGCCAGTCTACACGTCCAACAGTAACCTCAACCAGAATCCCACCTGCGGCACATACGTAGTCCACGAAAGTTGCCTGGAGGATCGGGAGCCTAAGTAAAGCGGTGGAGACGCTGCAACACTCATATACAGCCAGCGTACGACTTTCTCTCGGAACAATCTTCACTTTTGATGCAGAGCTAGGAGTTTGTGCCACAATAAACCACGCCCACTCGTCGTTGATCCACGTGGCAGCCCAACTTTATTGTCCAAGTGAACATAACCAAGCCAAGCACCAGTAGCTACATGCATAGCTGTCGCTAAGACTTCGCGTCAGCGGAGCACCCCCAGATTTTTGTCCGCATACATATTTCTTGAGCAAGCAGTTTCGCTCTAAAGCAGAGCACATGTGCAAGCAGTCTCAGTTTTAAGCAGTGCGTCTTTGCAAGCAGTTTTGCCTTGCCAAAATAATGTTTTGATGTTTACTTTTCAAACATTGAAATCGATGTTAAACTTTTGCATTTTAATAATGCTTATTAAACAAATAATAATTAAATATTCTCTTTTAAATTAAGTAACGTAATCTTAGCCTAAGTAACGTAAAGTTAATATACACAGCATATGCTAAACAATTAGGTGTAGGGTTGCCCGTATGGATATAGGTTGTTAGGAAATGTATTTTTGATCCACAGCCACATCAGTAGCGAATCGTTGGGCCCACCGAATGCATCGATGGAATGAATACCTGTGAGTAAAACTTAAAACAACCTATATCTAAGTAAAGTTTATTTTGTTGGCGGCCTTCTGCTTGACCATTCTATTTTGATATATAATGAGTATATATGAATATGAATTTAGATACTGTGTAGGCTACCTAAACCTACCTTTTGTTGGCATATAATTTGAATTTGTCTTTTCTTTGATTTACAATTTTGAACTCTTTTTTGATTATTATAAACATAAATTTACCTTGTATTAAGTGATAACATAATCGAATTCTGGCCATATTTTGCTATATTTGAAGGCAATAAATGAAGTCTAATTTGAATTTGAAATGATTTATTAGTTATCCTTTAACTGATTCGTCGGTGTCTGATATGAAACAACAAACATGTATAGAAGTTAATTGATCTGATTGGAGGTCTGAATAAGGGGTAGTCATACAACATTCCTAATATGCTACCAAGGCAGGGAGAGTATAGAACAGGGTAAAAACAATTACCCTGAACGTCGATTAGCCATACCTATAGCTTACCGTCATACCTGTGTGGTATTTATCTCGATTTGTTGCTTCTGATTTATTTGATTTTTATACTCTGTACCGAAGGGTAAAAACAACATCTCAATTACCCTGAACGTCGATTAGCCATACCTATAGCTTACCGTCATACCTGTGTGGTATTTATCTCGATTTGTTGCTTCTGATTTATTTGATTTTTTTTGTTGATTTTTATAAAGTGCACTTATTATTGTGCTAGTGTGTAAAAACCCACACCCCATCCGGCGAGCTGAAGTCAGAAGAACACTAGAAGTGCACGTCCTCCGAAGTCTTACTGTACACTTGTTGGTGGCATAACACGATCGCGAGTATTCGTCGGTTGTTGTCCCAATGTAAAAGCCGAAAACTAAACCAGTACGCACACGCTACACAATTGGCGCCCAACGTGGGGCATGACTGAATGAATATAAAATATATAAAATTAAAAATGTCCACTTTTCGTGCTTTTTTAATTGAGCAGCTAACGCTACGCAATTAAAGCGCAAATGTGCTGGACCTGGCTGATAACACCATCAATCAGCAAGTCACAGTCATCCTCACGGCAATTGTTCTGACATTTCCATCCAAATTAATTTCAATTTTTGTGTTTTTCAAACCATGTGTTTAGTTTTTCGATTTGACTTAATAAGTACAGTGATTTCGACTCTTGAATTGCGACTTCAGTTCGGAATATTCGTGGATTGGTCGACGAGAGCAACGAACCTGATACTAATAGTTAAGCATCATATCTTAGAATTTTTCGTATGTAAATAGAATGCAGATTTAACTTGTGAATGAGCTTCAGAACCACTGTCTTGGAATTTGCGATTTCAATTCGGTATATTCGCGGATTGATCGACCAGATTTTGGCTGAAAGTTCACATGAGTAAATGCATTGCTATATCCAAGTCCGTTTCTGTATTTTAGTTTTATACTTGGAATTGCAAACGCCTAGAGAAGCATTTGGGAGTTTGACCAGTATATAAATTAAAACGCAGAGCTGATCAATAGAACCTTTAGATTAAAATAGATGGCGATAGGTAAGCAAGATCGACGATATACATGCATGTTAACTTTCATTTTGGATATCGACGAACCGTATTATTATGAATATTATCTCTTTTAAAAAAACAAAGTTTTTAAGTAAATTAAAACCATGCCAGTTTTACACAGTCCCGAAATGGCATTACAGGAATTAGATCCGTTTTGTGGAAGTTGCAACGGGGTTGTCAATAACTTTGAGATGACAGCAGTATCACCTTGCGGTCACAAGTTCCACAAACGATGCATACTAGATGCTTTGCAAATTGAGAATGTTTGTCCAGTGTGCAAAACACCCTGCACACGCGAAAGACTGTCTTTATCAAACAATAACTTAGCTGCAGAATTCATCGAAGCCAGTAATACTACCGGCGCGGTATTAACCGGTACTCAGCCAGTTCGAGAGCTGAATTTTAATAGCCCTTCAGCGAGTAATGCGCAAGCAAATAGAAATCCACGCGGAAGGAGAACAAATCGTGCTAGAGGAAATAGTGTACCTAGGGGTATGTCCACTAGACATACCAATCGTAGTGTTCCGGCTCCTTTGTCAAACGCTAATGCAAGTATGGACTCCAGACAGAGCGAACAAGTTCATATTAATGTAGCTAGAATAGTTCAAGAAGCTATACAATCACAGCAACAACAGCTCATGCAGAATTTAACAGCTCTTTTTCAGTCACAGTTGTCTTCACTCCAAATGGAAAGATCTGAGTCAGGCATACCTGCTACAGCAACAGTAGCACCTGCTGTTACAGATAATCACCCGATAGAACAAGCTCTACAGGATAGACAAAGTAGATCGTCCCATAGCAGTCATATAGATTCGATTCGAACAACAATTCCGCCAGAAAAAGTGGCAAATATTATTCAGAGTTGGCATCTAAAATTTGATGGATCCAGAGCAGGACTACAAACCGAAGATTTTCTTTATAGGATTCGTGCACTAACAAAACAGAATTTGCAAGGAAGCTATCATCTTTTGTGTGATCACCTGCATCTGTTATTTGGAGCCAAAGCAAATGAATGGTTTTGGAAATTCCATCAAGCCAATCCTAGTTTTACCTGGAATGATTTTTGTGTCGATTTTCGTAGGAAATTCGAAGACATTGATACCGATACCGACATTTGGGAATTAATAAATTCTAAACGGCAGACAGACAAAGAACCATTTGAGGAATATCAATTTGCTATCGAGAAATTAGTAGGGCGATTACGCAATCCGATTTCAGAGGATTCTTTAGTTCGACTTCTAGTTCGTAATGTAAAAACGTCACTTCGATATGAACTAATGCACTTGGGCATAAGAACATTATCGCGTTTGAGAGAGGAGATTCGAATACATGAACAGTTTTGTAGACAACAGAAGCCTCAAAGTCAGAGAAGCAATTTTGCTAATCGTCAAGGTGTTTCTGAAATAGAAGAAGAGCAATCAGAAATCGCAGCAATTCAGCGCAAAGCGATAAAATGCTGGAATTGTGGTCAACAGGGACATCGATTCGATGACTGTTTAGAGCCAAGAACCATTTTCTGCTACGGTTGCGGCATCAAGGACACTTTTAAGCCCAATTGTTCTACTTTTAACCCCTCGGGAAACTACCAAACGGATGCGCAGACCCCTCTGTCGCATCCAAGAATCTAAAATGTAATGTTAGTACTCAAACTGAAGCGTATTCAGCTTCAGATCCGAGGCAGCAAGACTCGCATCCTAACCTAGTTAGTGGAGCGAAACTTGCTAACATTCATTCCCAACCATTGCATGTTCGGCTAGCTCAGTACACAGCTACCCGAAAGCGTATTTTTGGCGAACTTAGCTGTTTTGAACAGCAATATGAGCGACCCAAACGGTTCGTGATAGTCGCAAAAACTTTATTTCTTCAATTTTTCTTAGTTCTGACAATCGAATTTACACGGACATTAGCATTGAGGGCCACAGCTATGTAGCTTTGCTGGATTCTGGCGCTACAATCAGCTGCTTGGGTGGCAAGGCCGCTAAAGACCTCTTGGCACATCCAAAAGTCAAAAAGTGCTCAGGGCGAATAACAACTGCTAATAATTCTTAATGTGAAGTAGTAGGTCGTTTATCAACCGAATTAACTTACCAAGAGGTAACAAAATCTCTAGAATTGTACATTATCCCTGACTTGAAGCAAGACGTATATTTAGGCGTAAATTTCTGGAGAGAGTTTGGTTTGCTTAGTAAAATTATGAATAACAATGCACATGTTCAAGAACTTGACGTTGGTAGGGAGGATGATGATGAAGAAGCTCCTAAAGTTCATTCGTTGACTCCAAGCCAGCAGAAAGTGTTAAATAAAGTTATTTCTAAAATTCCATCGTTTGAGAGAGAAGGATTAGGGCATACACATTTGATCGAACATAGCATCGATGTAGGCAATGCCACGCCTGTCAAGCAAAGGCATTGGCCCGTATCTCCTGCAAAAGAAAAACTCATGTTTGCCGAAATTGAGCACATGTTGTCTCTAGGCGTGATTGAGGAATCGAGAAGTAAACAAGTCCACCATTAAGGATGCTTACCCGCTCCCACACATTGATGGTATCCTCAGTCGTCTCCCTCCTGCTCGTTTCATAACTGGACTAGATATGAAACATGCTTTCTGGCAAATTCCTTTAGAGGAAAAATCGCGCCAATACACAGCATTTACAATCCCGAACCGGCCACTATACCATTATAAAGTTATGCCGTTCGGATTGTGCAATGCTGCGCAATCTTTATGTCGACTTATGGATCTCGTCATTCCCGCACATTTGCGGACAAGAGTCTTCGTCTATTTAGACGACCTTTTAGTGCTTTCCGACGATTTCGAGACCCATATGAACCTTTTATTAGAAATAGCAGGATACTTTAGAAAAGCTAATTTGACAATAAACATCGCTAAGTCAAAGTTTTGCATGAGGGAAATAAAGTATCTTGGATTTGTTATAGGCGATGGACAACTTAGCACAGACCCTGGCAAAGTCGCCGCTATTAATGACTTTCCTGTACCCACCACTGTGAAACAACTTAGAAGGTTTCTAGGACTTTCGGGATGGTACCGAAGTTTTGTAGAAAACTACGCCACCGTCAGCCTTCCACTAATTGAGTTGTTAAGAAAGAATAAGCCTTTAGAATGGAACACGAAGGCAGACGAAGCTTTTAAACACTTAAAGGCCAAGCTGACTTCTTCTCCAATCTTGAGCACACCTGATTTTTCAAGACCGTTTCTGTTACTATGCGACGCTAGTCTACATGGACTAGGTTGCGTGCTAGCGCAAGAGGGCGAAGATGGCACAGAGATGCCTATTGCATACATGTCAGTCAAGCTTTCGAAGGCGCAGCGAAATTATTCAGTAACAGAGCTTGAGTGCCTAGCGGTTATTAAAGGTATCTGTAAGTTTCGTGCGTATATCGAGGGGCAAGAATTCACTGTAATCACAGATCACTCATCGTTGCAATGGTTAATGAGGCAGAAGGACCTCTCAGGCAGGCTTGCTAGGTGGTCAATCCGACTGCAAGGATTCGTGTTTACGATTCAGTATCGCAAAGGATCCCAAAATGTTATTGCAGACGCATTGTCGCGAGCCGACGAAACAGTCGAGGAACTTTTGAATACAGGACCAATTATTGATTTAGCATCCAAAGAATTCACTTCGACCGAATATATCGATTTAACCCTCCGTCTTGCAGACGTTCCGATTACCTTCGGACTGGCGGATGGTGTCTCGCCAGACCCCTATACATTTACATGTATTTATACGTAGATCAGTGCTACCTTTCAACTCTTTTTTATACCAAGCAGGTATATTTTTTTATTTGCTTACCTTTCTCATCCGTTTTAACATATGATGAACTACTTATGAAAGAAAAAAATCTGAAATCCATTCCAAAATCAAAGAAAAAACATGTTTTAGTTTCATGCGTTTTTGCGGTTTTTGCTCTTTATTTTGAATCATATAAAAATTGTTTGAACAAATGAATGGGTTTTTTTTCGATGAAATATGAAACGAAACTATATTATTGGTTCTGAGAAATGCAGGCAAAACATGTGTACTCAATTTTTGAATGTTGTTGACACACCGGATTAGTGCATTCTGAACAAAAGAAACGAGTTTTACGACGCAGCTTATCACCTCCTTGTAAACAAAGTTTGCAGTCTCGCTTTCCTTTGAGTGTATCGGCGCCGCTTGTGGTTGCATTCAAATTATTTGCTGGGATGTTTATTGCTCTACCAAAAAACGATTCAATAGCCAAACGACATGTTAGGATCTTGATCACATTCGGATTATTCATTCGATTTTCGATGTTTGGTAGAACCAACGTTTTGGCAAGCGTATACAAAAAGTTGCGTCTGGCATCGTGTTTATCGAGACGATCAACCTCCTTGCAAATTACAAATGAAGCCAATCCCATGACATCCAATATGTTGCAGAAAAAGCAAAAGTCCATCGTCTTGTTGGCCGTTTTGTTGAAAAATGTGTCACCATTTGATCCATGCAATCAACTCCAGCCTTATTCGCATTGTAAAACAAAATTGCCTCCGGCTTTTGTGCTTCACCTTCGCAATATTTCGAATAATGCACCGTTGAAAGTAAATTCACAGCTTTGTTCTTTTTCGGCACATAGCTGCAAATCGAAACAAGGTTTTCATGAAAACCAAAAAGAGATGAGAGCACAGGACGTCGAGGATTCTTCTTCATTTCTTCAGGTAAACATCTTTTGTTCGCCCGAATGGTGCCAACGTAAGCGAGACCAATTTTAGATAGCCGTTTGGCTCCTTCCAACGTGGTAAAAAAATTGTCAGCCAGAGTTGGAGCAATACATTTTCGCCTTGATTCACTTCGCGTTCTTCTCCTTCATTTCTTCCCGTGTATAATTTACCTTGCAACGGATATTTTGTCTTTGAATCACATGCCCACCAAATTTTGATGTCATATTTTGCTGGTTTCGATGGAATGAATTGGGTGAGTTTAGTTTTACCGCGATATGGAAATAGCTGCTTATCAACGGTTATATTTTCATGCGTATCATATTTTCACATAATTACACATTTATGCACATGAACACACACGTGAGGTTCATACAAAACAGTTTGAACCGATATATACAATAAAAATCAGAAATCAACGCGGTAAAATTAAAAAAATGCCTCATATTCCCTATGTTTTCATACAAAATATATATTCATGTTTGCCGAAATTGAGCACATGTTGTCTCTAGGCGTGATTGAGGAATCGAGAAGTAAACAAGTCCACCATTAAGGATGCTTACCCGCTCCCACACATTGATGGTATCCTCAGTCGTCTCCCTCCTGCTCGTTTCATAACTGGACTAGATATGAAACATGCTTTCTGGCAAATTCCTTTAGAGGAAAAATCGCGCCAATACACAGCATTTACAATCCCGAACCGGCCACTATACCATTATAAAGTTATGCCGTTCGGATTGTGCAATAGCTGCGCAATCTTTATGTCGACTTATGGATCTCGTCATTCCCGCACATTTGCGGACAAGAGTCTTCGTCTATTTAGACGACCTTTTAGTGCTTTCCGACGATTTCGAGACCCATATGAACCTTTTATTAGAAATAGCAGGATACTTTAGAAAAGCTAATTTGACAATAAACATCGCTAAGTCAAAGTTTTGCATGAGGGAAATAAAGTATCTTGGATTTGTTATAGGCGATGGACAACTTAGCACAGACCCTGGCAAAGTCGCCGCTATTAATGACTTTCCTGTACCCACCACTGTGAAACAACTTAGAAGGTTTCTAGGACTTTCGGGATGGTACCGAAGTTTTGTAGAAAACTACGCCACCGTCAGCCTTCCACTAACTGAGTTGTTAAGAAAGAATAAGCCTTTAGAATGGAACACGAAGGCAGACGAAGCTTTTAAACACTTAAAGGCCAAGCTGACTTCTTCTCCAATCTTGAGCACACCTGATTTTTCAAGACCGTTTCTGTTACTATGCGACGCTAGTCTACATGGACTAGGTTGCGTGCTAGCGCAAGAGGGCGAAGATGGCACAGAGATGCCTATTGCATACATGTCAGTCAAGCTTTCGAAGGCGCAGCGAAATTATTCAGTAACAGAGCTTGAGTGCCTAGCGGTTATTAAAGGTATCTGTAAGTTTCGTGCGTATATCGAGGGGCAAGAATTCACTGTGATCACAGATCACTCATCGTTGCAATGGTTAATGAGGCAGAAGGACCTCTCAGGCAGGCTTGCTAGGTGGTCAATCCGACTGCAAGGATTCGTGTTTACGATTCAGCATCGCAAAGGATCCCAAAATGTTATTGCAGACGCATTGTCGCGAGCCGACGAAACAGTCGAGGAACTTTTGAATACAGGACCTATTATTGATTTAGCATCCAAAGAATTCACTTCGACCGAATATATCGATTTAACCCTCCGTCTTGCAGACGTTCCGATTACCTTCGGACTGGCGGATGGTGTCTCGCCAGACCCCTATACATTTACATGTATTTATACGTAGATCAGTGCTACCTATCAACTCTTTTTTATACCAAGCAAGTATATTTTTTTATTTTCTTACCTTTCTCATCCGTTTTAACAAATGATGAACTACTTATGAAAGAAAAAAAATCTGAAATCCATTACAAAATCAAAGAAAAAACATGTTTTAGTTTCATGCGTTTTTGCGGTTTTTGCTCTTTATTTTGAATCATATAAAAATTGTTTGAACAAATGAATGGGTTTTTTTTCGATGAAATATGAAACGAAACTATAATATTGGTTCTGAGAAATGCAGGCAAAACATGTGTATTCAATTTTTGAATGTTGTTGACACACCGGATTAGTGCATTCTGAACAAAAGAAACGAGTTTTACGACGCAGCTTATCACCTCCTTGTAAACAAAGTTTGCAGTCTCGCTTTCCTTTGAGTGTATCGGCGCCGCTTGTGGTTGCATTCAAATTATTTGCTGGGATGTTTATTGCTCTACCAAAAAACGATTCAATAGCCAAACGACATGTTAGGATCTTGATCACATTCGGATTATTCATTCGATTTTCGATGTTTGGTAGAACCAACGTTTTGGCAAGCGTATACAAAAAGTTGCGTCTGGCATCGTGTTTATCGAGACGATCAACCTCCTTGCAAATTACAAATGAAGCCAATCCCATGACATCCAATATGTTGCAGAAAAAAGCAAAAGTCCATCGTCTTGTTGGCCGTTTTGTTGAAAAATGTGTCACCATTTGATCCATGCAATCAACTCCAGCCTTATTCGCATTGTAAAACAAAATTGCCTCCGGCTTTTGTGCTTCACCTTCGCAATATTTCGAATAATGCACCGTTGAAAGTAAATTCACAGCTTTGTTCTTTTTCGGCACATAGCTGCAAATCGAAACAAGGTTTTCATGAAAACCAAAAAGAGATGAGAGCACAGGACGTCGAGGATTCTTCTTCATTTCTTCAGGTAAACATCTTTTGTTCGCCCGAATGGTGCCAACGTAAGCGAGACCAATTTTAGATAGCCGTTTGGCTCCTTCCAACGTGGTAAAAAAATTGTCAGCCACAAATGTCCGTCCGCTGTTGCTATATCGATTTGCGAGTTGGAGCAATACATTTTCGCCTTGATTCACTTCGCGTTCTTCTCCTTCATTTCTTCCCGTGTATAATTTACCTTGCAACGGATATTTTGTCTTTGAATCACATGCCCACCAAATTTTGATGCCATATTTTGCTGGTTTCGATGGAATGAATTGGGTGAATTTAGTTTTACCGCGATATGGAAATAGCTGCTCATCAACGGTTATATTTTCATGCGTATCATATTTTCACATAATTACACATGTATGCACATGAACACACACGTGAGGTTCATACAAAACAGTTTGAACCGATATATACAATAAAAAGTAGAAATCAACGCGGTAAAATTAAAAAAATGCCTCATATTCCCTATGTTTTCATACAAAATATATAGGAGTCTGGCGAGGCACCATCCGCAGGTCCGAAGGTGCGATTCGTCTACATCCATTTTTCGTCCTTTTAAAGGACATTCTCAAAATTGTCGTATTGATAAATCAATAGCCAATAAAATTTCAGAAGGGTACCTGGAAGCCCAAGTCATTGTGTTGACAAAAAATATATTAAATTAACGTTTAAAAACGAAATATGTCTGGCCAGACCCGTCTGCCAGACGGAGGGTTAAATCGAAAAGAGAAAATGCACCGAAAAACTGGCAAAAACGTAAATTTGTACTTTCTAGCCCGATATATCGCTATCTGTACAAAGGGAAGCTTAAAACTCATTAATTAAAAATAATTTGCATATTTACTTTTTCTAAATCAAGGAAGAATCAATTTTTAAGGAACTCTTAATTTTTCGGTCTTGGTAGACTTTTCTGCGGAAATGCCCATATGCTGGCGTCTCTCAGGTCAAATTTGTTGCCGGAAATTCAACATGATTTACTTTATGAGCAAATTGATAACATAGCTAAGCTCAGAAGCTTAGTTAGAACGCGAGAAGTGTTTATGCAAACTATTCACAAACCGCAGTCCTTGCTACAAGCGAGTATCACCCTTGAGATAACCCCAAGTGTGATTTTGGTCGGGGGGATTTGAAGTGGCGCTTGTACAAGGCCAGCTACAGATTTTTTCCTTATGCCTAAAAGTATGCAAATTGTTTTGCCTAACTCGTTTAAGTCTTAGTAGTAGATTTTAATTCTGGTAGTATATTCTTGTAGTCTTAGTAGTAGATAATTTCCTTATTAATATAAGTGATTATATTTTAGTTTCTTAAAGAGATAACAATGAGGTTAATCTTATAGAAATTAGTTTGACTTATCGATAAGCATCTCCATTCGCAAATCACTCAATCCGAAAAGTACCCAAGTACCCGATACTAAAATCGCTCAATACAGCCGTGGGTATCCGATGTACTGTCCATTGCAATTACATCCGCCTACTGGCTAGCTGCCTCTTCCGGTTGCCAGCCTCCGTCTTTTCTTTTTTGATCATTGACCAGTGTGGTTGTGCCTGCTCTACCTAATCTATTCTCATATAGAACACTAAGAAGAAAATTTAACTCGTGCTTAACCTTTTCACCCAAATTTGAAAATCATACCAAAGTGCTACTTAAATTTTGACACGATTTAAGCAGGAGCCGTTTCAGTTGGCTAAGTAAGTGTTTTCAAGATTTAAGCTAAAGCTCATGATCTAACCAGCCTGTTCCCCAACAGCTAATTTGGTCCCACACCCACCTAGGCCAATTGTCGCCACCATTGGGTACTCCACTGCCTAGAAACACCAAACAAGCTGTCGGACAGCCAACAAATTTTATTTTCTTATTGGTGCCAGCCCAAAAGAGGGTAAATATTTTCCCATTTTCCTCCTGGAATCAAAATTAAAAAAACCTTTTGAATCTAGTTGGCACCAAGTCTGGGACTCTAAGCTGCACCTTCTAGCCACAGAGCTTTCGCCGAATTTCCAATTAGAGAGAGAACGCGATTGCAGCAGAGGCTAGACGCCAACATGTGCGTAACCAACCCAGCATAGAACCCGCGATCGTAATCGAGAGCAGTTGGGCTTAAGCTCCAATATTGGCGGCAGCAGAGAATGTGCGGAAAATGTCTATAAAAATTTAATTAAAACGTGACCCCTAGTACCGAGCTGAAGCAGGAAAAGCAGAAAAGTGTATTTGTGCAGCCAGAAAATTGGCTTAGAAAATGCTGCCTTCAAACGGCCCGAAACAAACCAAGTGCAGAATGTGTATTAATTTTTTTTGTTGTAAATGATCATTGGCTTAAAAGAAAAAATTCACTCCTATGGAAAAATGTGTACAGAAAAGCGAAAAGTCGGTGAAAACCAAAAAAAAAAAAAAATATATATATATATAAATGTGCTAATCAAACTTAACCTTAAAGTAGAAAAAGCAAAAGCAAAAATTCAAAATCAATGCTAATCTACTTGTGAAGGTTAAGTAATGATCCAACCAGTTTTGTGCCCAATTCAAAAAAAAATGCCTAAACTAACAGTGCCCAAACTAAAAATCATTTAATCTAACCAATTCCTTCCAATGGTTTAATTTAAAGCAAGGTACTCACATCAGCTAAATCGATTCTGATGGGTATCAACTCCATATAAAAAAAAGGGTGTCAGAATGCTTTCGGAAATTTCCGACTGGTCTCTACGCTGAGCCAGTTCTCAGGCAAACTAAATCTGTACGCTCATACCCATCGGAATGCTTATGGGGCTGCCAACTTGTGCGACTAAAACAGCTGATTCAATTCCGATGGGGTAGGAGCAGATTAATTGTTTGTATTTTTTTCGACCATACCCATCGGAATGTCAGCAACAATGTCGGCCGCAAAAAAGCAAAAAAAAAAATAGATTGGCGCAATTTGAGTCGCATGAAAAGCTGGCACTTATTAAGGCCGTCCACTTTAACCCAATACTTTGGGATTTGACGGACAAAAAGCACTTTGATGCGATTTTGGCCAAATCGGCATGGGAAAATGTGGCTGCGGATATGAAAAAGGATGGTGAGTTATAATGGCAATTACATCAAATCACATATAATTAAATAAACATATGTATGTATGAATTTCAGCGAATGATTGCAAGGTGGCCTGGGTCGCTGCGGGCTGTCGGTCAAACTCTTGCCGTTTCTAATAGTTGAATAATCAACTATTAATTGTTAAATATTTCACCTTAAACTATATATTATTGAAAACTATTTGATCAACTCTCTTATGTTAACTTTGCTATCTTTACTGCTTCTCCACAAATGTATATAAACCCACCATTGTACTCACTAACTATCATTTATCACAATCCAATAATTAGTTCTGCTTGACATTGAAAGCGAAGAGTTCATCATTAAGCACACGAAGATCGGTTACTTGGGTCACAGCCAAATTATTCAAACAATTCTAACTAACGCACAGCAGTCGAAGTTAAATCTGATAAGGAAAAAGCTGCCCAACATTTTGCGCCCAACGTGGGGCAGGTGTATAGTTTTGCTGTGAAATGTAAAAAATAACTAACATTTTCATAAATAAGTTCATCAAGCAACAACTACAAGCACTCGCTCGTTCCAGTTCCTTGGGAAAAATGTGATCTCATAACTGTTCAATCCCGCTATTTTCGTCGTTTGCTTTATCTACTCACCTAATAATCTGTCGCTGCCCTAACACTGGGTTTTCGGCATACGCATACACCCACATCGATACTCTTTTAGAACAGCAGCTTTACATTTCATTCTCGTTGGCTTCGTCGCTGCACTACGCACACAGGCATATCACGCTGCTTTTCTGAAATTGCATATCATCATTCGTTCTGGTTGGCTTGGGGCTGCATTACGCACACAGGCACTCTACTCGCTTTGGAATTTCATCTTTACATATCGTTCTCGTTGGCTTCGTCGCTGCACTACGCACACAAGCATATCACGCTTTCTGGAACTGCTTCTCTACATTCGCTTTCGTTGGCTTGAAGCTGCGCTACGCACACAAGCAATCTGCTGTTCTGATATTACAGCTTATCTATTGGTATCACTTGTTGTTGCTGCACTACGCCCTCAAACATAGTCGTCGATCGCCTACATTGGAATTGAACCGCTACTTTTACTCTCGTGTGCTTTGCCGCCCAATTCTTGGTCTGCCGGCTAAAAGAAATATATCTCGTATCAGATCTCTGGTTGACCTTAAGGGCGAATCGGAATCTAAGCTCTCTGTTGATGAACTGCGCTGTCGTTTGGGCATATTGGAGTCATACTTCAAGAAGGCTCTAACTGTTCAAACTGACATTGAAAGTATTGACCCAAATGATAATGGACGCGCTGATTTGGAAGACACCTACGTGGCTATTAAGTTGTCCATCAAAGAAATTATTGGAGGAGATTTGAACAGCACAGTTATTTCCCCGTTGCCTAGTCCAACACCAGCAGTCAACTTTAGGTCCTCCTCGTTACCCAAGCCTTCGTCTGCCATTTTTAGCTCGTTGGAATCTATTGGAAACGCAAATAGCATAGCTCAAGCCATGCTCATCTACATCGTTATTGAAAAGTGTGACCCACAGACACGATTCAAGTGGAATGAATCTCTGGATTACAAAACGCTGCCTACCTGGTCAACATGTACACATCTTTTGGAACGCCACTGTCAATTTCTTATTTCGTCTGGAACCTCGTCGCATCGTAAGCCTGACAACAGCAAGTCCAATTGTCGTATTCATCAACCAACCAACTCCTCGTTTGCCATTACTAATACCGCTTGTTCACTTTGTTCTAGTCCTGGCCATAAGATCACTAACTGCGCCCAATTTAAGACGATGAACACCAACCAACGCTACGATAACGTCAAAAGACTCGGACTTTGCATCAACTGCCTTGGCAACAATCATAAAGCGGCTCAATGTCCATCAACACATCGGTGCCGCAATTGTAATCGCGCTCATCATTCATCATTGCATCATGAGCATCCACCATCGTCGCAGCCCTCGAATACACAGATGTCATCATCATCACCAGTGTTTCAACCGACACAACCACTTTGGCAGCCTGCACCACAACCTCATTCATCTCAAGCTGCTACACACTCTCATATGGAAGTTGCAGCAGAGGATCAAATCCTTCTGGCAACAGCTATGGTATTGGTCAAGGATTCCTCAGGTGAATACAAACTTGGTAGAGCGTTGCTGGATTCTTGTTCGCAGGTTAATTTCATAACTGAAAACTTTGCTCAAAAACTTTGCCTTCACCGTGAAAGGCACCACATGGGAATTCGTAGCATTGGAGAATCCCTTACCAATCTTAAGTCTCGTACAACTACTTCGATAAAATCGCGCATTTCGGGGTATCAATTGACACTTCAATTTGGAATAACATCGCACATTGCTTATCAACCAGATACCGAGATCGACATAACAAGTTGGAACATACCTGCCAATATATCATTGGCGGATGATATCTTTTTCAAATCTCGTCGTATCGACATGCTTCTTGGAACCGAAGCATTCTTTAACGCTTTATCTATTGGACAAATTCGTATGGGACCGAATCTGCCCACTTTGCAAAAGACTTTATTTGGCTGGGTCGTTTCGGGCAGATATCGTCGTCAACATAATGAGCACTCAGCATTGTGCCTGGCCACTGTTGAGGAATCAATTGATAATCATTTGCAGCACTTATGGAAAATTGAATCTCTTGAACGCCCTATTAAAGAGCTTCACCCAAATCATCGCCTTTGTGAGGATCATTACATAGCCACAACTCGCAAAGACTCTACTGGCCGCGTTGTTGTTAAGTTGCCGTTTCGGGAAGATCCAAAGTCTCTTGGACATTCCGTTGACACAGCTCGAAACCGATTCCTCGCTATAGAAAAACGCCTTGCTCGATTGCCTGATATTCGCTCGCAGTATGTTTCGTTCATGCAAGAGTATGAAAATCTTGGTCACATGACTCTTGTACCGAAACCAAACTTAGAAAAACCCCATTTCTACATCCCACATCATTTTGTGCTCAAACCGAGCAGTATCTCAACATCTCTCAGAGTCGTTTTCGACGCTTCGTGACGCACAACATCTCAACGGTCGCTGAACGATATACTTTTAGTTGGTCCTACTATCCAGGAAGAATTGTACATTCTTTTGCTGAATTTTCGCATGTATCGCTTTGCCATTACAGCTGACGTTACAAAAATGTACAGACTGGTACTTGTACATAAAGATGATCGAAAGTTCCAGTATATTCTTTGGCGAGCCTCTCCAGATGCAGATCTACAAACTTATGAACTCAACACAGTAACGTATGGGACCGCCTCGGCTCCCTACCTTGCAACACGTAGTTTGAATTATTTGGCTGACAACTGTAAGGACGAGCTGCCTATTGGAGCAGCAGCTGTCAAATCTTGCTTTTATGTCGATGATCTGCTGTGTGGATCAGACGATATCGACACTCTGCGTGCACTTAAAGCAGAAATCGTTGAAATCCTTAGTCGAGGTAAATTTCCGTTATGCAAATGGCATTCAAATTACCCTGACCTCATGGAGGATAAATCTCATAAAGAAATCAACATTTCCGAAAACCTTGTGAGCAGTACACTTGGAGTAACTTGGCATCAACAAGATGATACATTCAGCTTTTCTTTCTCACCTAAGGAAATCTACTCCACTGTTACAAAGCGTACAATTCTGTCCACTGCGTCATCACTATTCGATCCGATAGGTTTGCTGTCCCCACTCGTCATTGTCTCCAAGATAATAATGCAGGAATTATGGCTCCTGAAACTCGATTGGGACGAGTCGGTTCCCCAAAATCTGACTGATGCATGGAACAACTGTCTGGTGTCTCTTAACTCACTTTCGGGACTAACTGTGCCTCGTTTTTGTCTGCAGTCGAACACCTGCAACATTCAAATACACGCATTCTGCGACGCATCGATTCGGGCCTACGGCTGTTGTTTTTATATCCGTACTGAGGACTCACATGGACATATTAAGGTCCATCTATTTACATCAAAATCGAGAGTAGCACCTGTGAAGAAACAGTCACTCCCAAAACTTGAACTTTGCGGCGCACTTTTGGCTCGACTCTACGACAAAATCAAGAAAATATTCGCAAATAGAAACATCATGTCCTATTTTTGGTGTGATTCTCAACTCGTTTTGTATTGGCTTCAACAGCATTCAGTCACCTTGTCTACCTTTGTGGGAAACAGAGTATCTGACATTCAGGAATTGACTTGTGATGGCCATTGGAACCACGTGCCAACACAACTTAACCCAGCTGATCTTCTATCTCGAGGCTGTAGCGTTGAAGATCTGCAAAGGTCAATTTGGTTTTCCGGTCCATCATTCCTACTTGAAGATCCGTCTAAATGGCCCACCAAAAACGAAAAGCTTGATGTCGACTTGGCTGTGGTAAACACTGAAAAACGTAAAAGTCTATTTACTGCCATAAAAGAGAACAACCTAATACTCGATATCAGCGACAAGATTAGCTCGTATGCTAGCACACTTCGCATCATCGCTTGGATAATCCGATTTATCAACAAATGTAGAAAACTACCAAAATCGACGACTGCTTCGCCAGAACCTGAAGAACTTCGTTTCGCATCTAATTTCATAATCTGGAATGTTCAACAAACACACTACTCAGAAGAGATTCGCTTGCTCCAGAAAAACAAACCTCTAAAAACTAACTTGAAATTTCTTACTCTATTTTTAGATCGGTCGACTAGCTTTGAACTTGTCAAGGTTGGTGGACGACTGGAATATGCTGAGTTACCAGACAGTCAGAAGCATCCCTTGCTGCTGCCCAGCAACTCTCAATTTGTTTGGAAATATGTTCGTCATCTACATCTTCGAAATCACCATGTTGGCCCAAAGGCGTTAGTGGCTCTTATTCGATTGGAGTATTGGATCGTCAATGCTAGAGATTTGGCTCGTCGCATCGTCCGATCCTGTATTCATTGCGTCCGCTACAGGCCAAAACTACAACAGCAATTAATGGGTCCTTTGCCAACCACTCGACTTTCACCGGCTCGGCCATTTGAACGCTGTGGTATCGATTTTTGTGGACCGATCAACACTTATATGCGGATTCGTGGAAAGGGTCCTACCAAATCATATATAGCCATGTTCGTCTGCCTCCTAACCAAAGCTGTTCACATCGAAATTGTCGCTGATTTGTCAACAAAGCCATTTTTAAATGCATTGAAGCGCACGGGAGGTCGTCGCAAATTGCCAGCTGACATATTTTGTGATAATGCCACAAATTTTGTTGGGGCATCGAACCAGCTGCGTGAACTAAAAGAGTTTATGTTTAAAAAGGAGAACCAGCAAGAAATCTACAAGTTTTGTTCATCTGAATTCATTAATTTTCATTTTATCCCACCCAGGGCACCTCATTTTGGCGGTCTCTGGGAGGCTGCGGTGAAGAGCGCAAAGGGTCTTCTAAGTCGCACCTTGGCAAACACTAAATTTACCCTTGAAGAACTGAACACCGTTGCTGTTGAGATTGAGTCCATCCTCAACTCTCGCCCTCTATCACCACTTTCATCAGACCCAAATGATTTCGGCGCACTAACTGCTGGACATCTTTTGGTTGGTGATTCTCTCCGTTCATTACCTGAGAGGTCACTAGAACCCAAGAACTTTTCAAATTTGGATCGATACGACATGATTACCGCCGTCAAACAAAGATTTTGGAAGCAATGGTCTGCTGACTATTTCAATGAGCTGCGTACTCGTACCAAATGGAATTCGCCGTCACCAAACTTGTCCGAAGGAACGTTGGTCATCATTCACGAAGACAATGTACCTCCGCTTCGCTGGAAACTTGGTCGAGTTCAATCAACAGTCCTTGGCAAGGATGGTCACGTTCGTGTTGTGCATCTCCGCACCTCAACTGGAATGCTTATTCGTCCCATAAATAAGCTAGCTGTTCTTCCTGTATTTTGAAAGGGTCCTTTCAACGGGGCCGGGATGTTCGGTCAAACTCTTGCCGTTTCTTAACTTAGTTGAATAATTCCAACTACTTTAATTTGTTAAATATTTCCACACTTTAAATCTTATATATTATTGAAAACTATTTGATCAACTCTCTTATTGTTAACTTCTTTTGCTATCATTTTACTTGCATTCTCACACACACACATGTATATAAACCCACCACATTGTACTCACTCCTAAGCTTATTCATCTTTATCACAATACCAATAAATTAGTTCTGCATTGACATTGAAAGCGAAGAGTTCATCATTAAGCACACGGAAGATCGGTTACTTGTTGGTCACATGCCAAATTATTCAAACAATTCTAACTAACTGCTACACGCCCCAGTCCTGAAGTTAAATGCTGATAAGGAAAAAGCTCCTTGTCCCAACAACAGCTACAGATACCACCAAAAGGTTGCAGTAAAGAAGCTGACCAAGAGTGGAAGTGCCGGGGGCGTCGCATTAGCGCAGCCAAAAATTAACGAAGCTGTGGATTGGGAGTTTGCGCAAGCTATTTCGTTCTTGCCTGAGATGTCCACCCAGAGGCGGTAGGTTAAAATATGCAAAATATTTTTTAGATTTTACACTCATATTAAAATATTATTATTCCTACAGTACAGCGGGAACAATTTAGATGATGGAGATGTGGAGTTCGACGCCAGCACAACTCTGGATGCGTCATCGTACTCGTATGTAAGTATAATGATCATTTTAAAAGCAACGTCATATTAAACATTTACTTTGGCAGCGTATCAAGCCAAAAAAAAAATAAAAGGACAGACGGGCCTTCAACGTCCCAGGAAGTGTGTGGCATGCTGGGTACTTTTTTGTCGCAGCACTCGGAGCTGTTTCTCAGTGGTGTTGCTAAAATGAGCAGAAATCCGCAGCCACCTTCCAGTGAGCGTGCCGAACACCAATTCGAACGGTGGTTGTTCTTGTGTATTGCTGTATGCAAAATCAAAAATGAGAAAACCAACGAAGATCATATAAAAAGAATAAGAACAAACTGAGAGAGACTTGCAGTAAATTTTTTTTGGATTTGACATTGAAATTTTGAGCTTTTGATGCCTTGATTTTTTTTCTGTTTAGACCAAAAGCCATCAGCTGGTCGCATACAGTGGTTGCAAAAAGTATTCTGCCACCCGAAATTAATTATCACTTACTTATATAAAATGTTAACGTAAATTTCCTCAAAGCAAGCATAATTATTAAATCCTTATTAACTATATATTTTTTATTATACTATATTACTACATTAACCATCGATATATATATATAACCCTTATTTTTCAGCGACTTTTCTCTTTTTGCACAATATCTGAAGTAAATATAATTTGAAAGGAAAAATAACTTAGTAAACTGAAAACAACTACGAATAAATATTAGGTAATAATTTTTTTTGTTGCACTTAGAATGAATTAAAAATGAATTTAAAAGAAATTACAAATTAGAAAAGTACAGACAAAAATAAAAATTAATTTTAGTTAATAATTTTATTTCCTGCCAAATTAATGTTCATTTTGGCCTTACTTATTTAAAGATAGATATTAAAATTAGAATGCTATACTACTACTACTACAATGAAATTTATTAAGAATAAAACACTTATAATTATAATGAAGCTTAACTAAACGAGTTACCTTTCCGGGAGTTATGAAAAGAGGACCTGAACCACAATGACCATGTATTAGTGTGCCGAAGGGATCATCTCCAAAAATGGATTTGCTCCAGGACGATCACGGTAGGGTGGGGATATGTGGCTCCCAAATTTCAACGAGGGATAGCCTAATGCCACTAAATGTTAATGCATAGATGCAGCTCTTCCTTTTCTTCTTTTCTTTCATTCTTTTCTTCTAATTTTCGTTAGTAGCTTCCTTGCTACTGTCTTTTACCCTGGTTTCGACTGATTAATAGGCGATTTGACCCCCTAAAAATAGCACGCGAATTTTAATAGTTAATTCCTAACAATCGAGCATGTAGCATCGCGGTACTTCTCAGTAACCCCCCCATCGCCGACCAGACAGAGCCGGAAACTAGCGCGTGCTCCGCAGACGATGTCTACCCCTTCATCTGCTCAGCCAACATAAACTCACGTTACATGTTACAATTAATTATTTGGCGCCCAACCGTGTGTGGCCCGATCCGGCAAGGCCCGATCAAGAAAAAAAAAATATGTTTGTTCTTAGTCATTTACATCTGACTTCAATTAATCAGTTTGGAACCGAGTCCCATTCCCTTTGTCCTCGTTTATTTGTTAAAGGTTTTGGATTCTTTAGTAGCTTCAAATAGCCCTACTTCCGAACTTTCTTGTGAATTATCCTTGTGATCTTATTTATTGTGTGAATTTTCTTCTGGAATCAGGTTTTTACGTGGACTAGATCTACGGCCTACCGTTGAACGGAAGCAAAATAATAAGACACCCTTAGTTTTCTCAAGGAAGAGTGATACTTTCAAAATAAGTTCACAATCCGAGAAAACTCAAATCCCTTCCATCTATTTCCCCAATTTCTTTCCTTCTTCTTTTAATTGAATTGGCTCATACAGTCATTTCGTCTCTATATCTTTCATTTCCGCTTTTTTTTAAATTGTTCTGGATGAATACTCGAGGTCAACCATTCGCTTTTTTGGTTTTTTTTTTTTTTGCTGGTGCGCGTATCTGGCTAGAATTGCAATTGTGTGAATCATCTCATGATACAGTATACCTTTAATTTAAAAATAGCAAACCCGTCTAATCGAAGTAGATACCCTATATGCGGTTTGTAGCTCTTGGAGTTATCCGCTTTTCGAATAGATGCTTCTTCTGCTTAGTTGCTTACAAACGAGATCATCTATTGATAGTAAGTTAGAAGTCTTCCTGGATAAGTATTAGAGGACAGTCGTTTTGATTGTTCTCATTAAAAATACCCCGCTGACTGTAAGCTAATTACATTAGAAGTGATATCAGATGCATGATAACTCTGACTTTCAGGCATATTGCCTTTTGCTATACGGCTGATCGTTGCTTTATCAACTTGTCTGATAGTATGTTAGTAGCGCAACGTAGCAACCTCTTTACTTTCTGCCTATATATTAACAATTTGTTCAGGAAAGTGGATCATAACTTCCGGATATATTTATGAATTATTTTGATTATTTTTTTTATTTGCTTAAATTTGTAACTTTTATTTGATTTTTTTTCTCAATAATATTATTATACTTTGTTTGAACATCAATTGATTTGGCTTACTGCTACTAAACAGTGTCAAATCGGTCATGTTCGTAGCTCGTAGTTGCGAAAACTTAGCTAGTGAGGTTCTGTGCTATATATGTCTCAAAGGCATCGATACTTCAGCTCAACTTTTAGCCACTAGCTGCAATCATACTTTTCACTGGGTGTGTTTTAATTCAAGGGTATCAAATAGAGACGCTTTTCCAGTTTGTAAAACTAGAATACAGTCGTCTACCTTAAATTTAACTTTTAACTCAGATTTGAATCAGTCGACTCAGAGTCTTTCATCACTAACGATGCCAACCGTCACTAGAGCTCAGAAAACCAATTCAAATGCTGATCAAAGCAATATGGACAGCGCCTTACCGAACTCTGAGCAAGTC
Organism: Lordiphosa mommai; assembly: GCA_018904225.1. NCBI lineage: Eukaryota > Metazoa > Arthropoda > Insecta > Diptera > Drosophilidae > Lordiphosa > Lordiphosa mommai. The sequence goes on along the minus strand of JAEIFT010000065.1, from coordinate 1,010,494 downwards.
CCCAGCGGGGCCAATAGAGAGACTTCACCATCTATTAGCGAGTTGCAACAGACACTAGCTGATGTGATGGCTTCGGCTGCTGCCAAACAAACTGAACTAGTTACCCAGTCTTTAAATGAGGGATTTAGAAGCCTTATGACGTTATTTGCAACGCAGATGGCGGCCTCGCCACAATCTCGCCCCGAGATAACGATTAATCCTCCTACTGTTTCTCAAGGTTTATTATCACAAACAACTGATCCCGAATCTTCTAATCCTGCTAACAGTCCAACTTCAAGACCGCACAATCAATCATCTCCTATTTGCATGACTTCGCAACAGTCCCTACCTCGACTTTCTCCATTGGGAACATACTTACGTCCGGATAGGATAAGCCAAATTATAGGAAATTGGAAGCTGAAATTTTCGGGCAGATCAGGAATTTCCGTTGACGATTTCATATATCGCGTGGAGGCACTAACCATCCAAACCTTGGATGGCAATTGCGAACATTTGTCACGATATGTTAGCAATTTAATTGAGGGAAGCGCCACCGAGTGGTTCTGGCGATACCACAAAACCGTACCCAAAGTCCAATGGGAAGAATTAAAAACTGCTTTGCGTATCCAGTTTAGAGATGAGCGTACTGATGTAAACATCAGAGCTGTCATCGACCGCCGCAAGCAAAAGGATCACGAGTCCTTTTATGAGTATTATGAAGCAGTCATCCTTATAGCAGATAAATTGTCAGAACCTTTGCCAGAAGCATATATGGGCATTTCTTTTCTGACGTGACGTTACATTCGTACGATAAAATAAAAAAAAATAAAAATTATGAAAAAGACAAATTAAAAAAAAAAAAAAAAAAAAATGTTTGTAGTAATTCAATAGCACTTTATTTAGAAAAAAATTACAAAAATCGACTCATAGAATTCAAAGAAATCAGAAAAAAATGCGCTGACGTGACGTTACTTAAAACGGAAGTGGGTTTTGACTCGGACTACAAAGTTGCTAAACTCTGCGAATTGAGAAACTCTTTTTGTATGAAACTTTTTTCAGTAGTTTTAAGAATAATATAAGTTTATCTTCCAATTTAACAAATATAAAAATCATTTATCGTTTTTTTTTATTAGCTTCTTTATATCTGACGTGACGTTACTGACGTGACGTTATTTAAATTTCATTTGGCAATTTTTAAGTGAAGAAAATTTTTCTTAAATTATTCAACGCAAAAAAAAAATCATTTTTAATTGTAGCTAAAATTTTGCGAAAAGATTTCAATTGCTTAATGACTCTGAGAGCTTTAAATCGAAAAGAGAAAATGCACTGAAAAACTGGCAAAAACGTAAATTTGTACTTTCTAGCCCGATATATCGCTATCTGTACAAAGGGAAGCTTAAAACTCAAAAAAATAAATTGCATATTTACCTTTTCTAAATCAAGTAAGAATCAATTTTTAAGGAACTCTTAATTTCTGGTCTTGGTAGACTTTTCTGCGGAAATGCCCATATGCTGGCGTCTCTCAGGTCAAATTTGTTGAGATTTTTTCCTTATGCCTAAAAGTATGCAAATTGTTTTGGCTAACTCGTTTAAGTAGTAGATTTTAATTCTGGTAGTATATTCTTGTAGTCTTAGTAGTAGATAATTTCCTTATTAATATAAGTGATTATATTTTAGTTTCTTAAAGAGATAACAATGAGGTTAATCTTATAGAAATTAGTTTGACTTATCGATAAGCATCTCCATTCGCAAATCACTCAATCCGAAAAGTACCCAAGTACCCGATACTAAAATCGCTCAATACAGCCGTGGGTATCCGATGTACTGTCCATTGCAATTACATCCGCCTACTGGCTAGCTGCCTCTTCCGGTTGCCAGCCTCCGTCTTTTCTTTTTTGATCATTGACCAGTGTGGTTGTGCCTGCTCTACCTAATCTATTCTCATATAGAACACTGAGAAGAAAATTTAGCTCGTGCTTAACCTTTTCACCCAAATTTGAAAATCATACCAAAGTGCTACTTAAATTTTGACACGATTTAAGCAGGAGCCGTTTCAGTTGGCTAAGTAAGTGTTTTCAAGATTTAAGCTAAAGCTCATGATCTAACCAGCCTGTTCCCCAACAGCTAAATTCGGTCCCACACCCACCTAGGCCAATTGTCGCCACCATGGGTACCCACGCGTAGAAACACCAAACAAGCTGTCGGACAGCCAACAAATTTTATTTTCTTATTGGTGCCAGCCCAAAAGAGGGTAAATATTTTCCCATTTTCCTCCTGGAATCAAAATTAAAAAAACCTTTTGAATCTAGTTGGCACCAAGTCTGGGACTCTAAGCTGCACCTTCTAGCCACAGAGCTTTCGCCGAATTTCCAATTTGAGAGAGAACGCGATTGCAGCAGAGGCTAGACGCCAACATGTGCGTAACCAACCCAGCATAGAACCCGCGATCGTAATCGAGAGCAGTTGGGCTTAAGCTCCAATATTGGCGGCAGCAGAGAGTGTGCGGAAAAAGTCTATAAAAATTTAATTAAAACGTGACCCCTATTACCGAGCTGAAGCAGGAAAAGCTGAAAAGTGTATTTGTGCAGCCAGAAAATTGGCTTAGAAAATGCTGCCTTCAAACGGCCCGAATCAAACCAAGTGCAGAATGTGTATTAATTTTTTTTTGTTGTAAATGATCATTGGCTTAAAAGAAATAATTCACTCCTATGAAAAAATGTGTATAGAAAAGCGAAAAGTCGGTGAAAACAAAAAAAAATAAAATAAATGTGTAATCAAACTTAACCTTAAAGTAGAAAAAGCAAAAGCAAAAATTCAAAATCAATGCTAATCTACTTGTGAAGGTTAAGTAATGATCCAACCAGTTTTGTGCCCAATTCAAAAAAAAATGCCTAAACTAACAGTGCCCAAACTAAAAATCATTTAATCTAACCAATTCCTTCCAATGGTTTAATTTAAAGCCAAAAAGCAAAAAGAAAACCCCAAAATGTTTATTTAAAATTTTCAACAAAAACAACTGATAATAACATAACATAACATATGGTTTTGGCCTTGTTTTGGTTCAAAGTGTTTCTCAGTGGTGTTGCTAAAATGAGCAGAAATCCGCAGCCACCTTCCAGTGAGCGTGCCGAACACCAATTCGAACGGTGGTTGTTCTTGTGTATTGCTATATGCAAAATCCAAAAAGGCGAAAACCAACGAAGATCATATAAAAAGAATAAGAACAAACTGAAAGAGACTTCCAGTAAATTTGTTTTTGGATTTGACATTGAAATTTTGAGCTTTTGATGCCTTGATTTTTTTTCTGTTTAGACCAAAAGCCATCAGCTGGTCGCATACAGTGGTTGCAAAAAGTATTCTGCCACCCGAAATTAATTATCACTTACTTATATAAAATGTTAACGTAAATTTCCTCAAAGCAAGCATAATTATTAAATCCTTATTAACTATATATTTTTTTATTATACTATATTACTACATTAACCATCGATATATATATATAACCTTATTTTTCAGCGACTTTTCTCTTTTTGCACAATATCTGAAGTAAATATAATTTGAAAGGAAAAAAAACTTAGTAAACTGAAAACAACTACGAATAAATATTAGGTAATAATTTTTTTTGTTGCACTAAGAATGAATTAAAAATGAATTTAAAAGAAATTACAAATTAGAAAAGTACAGACAAAAATAAAAATTAATTTTAGTTAATAATTTTATTTCCTGCCAAATTAATGTTCATTTTGGCCTTACTTATTTAAAGATAGATATTAAAATTAGAATGCTATACTACTACTTCTACAATGAAATTTATTAAGAATAAAACACTTATAATTATAATGAAGCTTAACTAAACGAGTTACCTTTCCGGGAGTTATGAAAAGCGGACCTGAACCACAATGACCATGTATTAGTGTGCCGAAGGGATCGTCTCCAAAAATGGATTTGCTCCAGGACGATCACGGTAGGGTGGGGATATGTGGCTCCCAAATTTCATCGAGGGATAGCCTAATGCCACTAAATGTTAATGCATAGATGCAGCTCTTCCTTTTCTTCTTTTCTTTCATTCTTTTCTTCTAATTTTCGTTAGTAGCTTCCTTGCTACTATCTTTTAACCTGTTTTCGACTGATTAATAGACGATTTGACCCCCTAAAAATAGCACGCGAATTTTAATAGTTAATTCTACTTCTCAGTAACCTCCGCATCGCCGACCAGACAGAGCCGGAAACTAGCGCGTGCTCCGCATACGATGTCTACCACTTCATCAGCTCAGCCAACATAAACTCACGGTACATGTTACATGTCTATAGAAGGTTGTCAAAGTTTATTTAGAAATGCAAGAATAATGAGAGAGGAGTGAAATGGATTGAGAGAAATTAGAAGTTGTAAAGGGTGATTAATGAATTAAATTATTTCATTTAAATTATTTCAAGAGCTGATTAAAGTATCTATACTTAATAATTTTAAAATTAACAGATCAGTCAATGAATTCAAAAGAAATAAAGCAACCGCTGAATAACACAGAACAAAAGCTATTACGTTTTTTTTTTGGTAGCAGCATTCATCAGCCACCCTATATAAGGTTAAAATAGTCTTAAACCAATCCCAAAATAGGCAATAACTTGCTCACTTAAAGAAAGTAAACATTTTTTTTCATCAAAGTCTTAAATCAATAACGATTCTTTTATAAATACTTCAATTAAAAGAAAACGTTGATATTTGTACTATTATAAAGAACTTCTTTTCTTAAAATGGGTTCTTGCCCCCTAGATATTCAAAGCAATACTCAAAATGTTGTGCTTAATACACTAAAAAAACAAAAGATGAACAAAACTATTAAGATATTGAAAGATAGACCTTAAGATCGAATTGCAAAATTTAATTAGAAGACTATAAAGGAGGTTAAAGAATTACGGCACACAGAGAAAAATTTGACGTTCTAAAATCAAGACGAAATTTTCATGATCTTGAGCTTTTTTCCGTTCTTAAAACATGAACTTCATTCAGCCACCGTTTAATAAATATAAACTCGGATCATAGCATGTGCGACTATGCGTTGCGCTGAGATGTATTTCCATTCGATTCAGCGCAAGGTTCCGAATTCGAGTTACCAAAGAAAGCATAGCTGAAATTGTATTCCATAAAGAATAAATGAACCAAAACTGGGTTTGATTCTGGAAGTGCAAAGAAATGTTCGATTCCCACGGATTAAATGTTGAGCACGGGACAGTGGGCATTCTTCCCAAAGCGCTTCATCAACGTCCAAGACCTTTCAATAAACTGGTTAGAGCAGTAAAAGAACCCAAGTTCAAAACTTTTGCTTCAGTGTAACCACTTCGCGGCGCAGTTGAAATGAGATTTGCATTTGTTTGCTTATAAAGTGCAAGTGACTCAAAGAAAATTGTCGACAGACCGCTTGAAATACGGCCAAACGAAAAAAAAGTCAAAAAATGGCAACAGTGACTGGTCACTTAGTCTCCAAAATTGACCCCTCCGGACATCTTTTTGTGGGGTTATTTGAAAAGCAAAGTGAACGCCAGCAAACTGCAGACCATTGACGAGCTCAAGGCAGACATTTGTGCCGAAATCATAGCTCTGCAAAAAAGGTGACAAAAAAATGCATCGGATGTGGAGCATATTTTGTTTTGGGAAATAAAAGAAGGTCCTTGATTGATGTTGTAATAAAAAACTAAAACAAATAAAGGAAATTGTAAATTAAAATTCGCCATTAATAAAATTTTGTTTTCTATTTTTAAGTTAAAAGATGTATAGAACTAAAGTGTGAGCAGGAAGAGAGATTGGCAGCTCATATTTGTCAATTGTAAAAATTTGTACTTAATATTTATTTATACAGAAAAATTGTTGTTGTAGATATGACTGCAGCGCCCTTCTCTTCAAATTTGTTCAAGCAAGGCATGGAGAGAAATTGCCAAAAACAAACACAGGTGTTCGAGTAGTGTGACCAGCCCCACGATAACTGAAAAATACAAAATTCCATTTTCAGCGTTTTTTACTGTTCAATCGGGTCACACTGTATTTTGCAATCCACTTTAGGAATATATGGCAAATTCCTTGATTTACTTTGATTTCTGGTAGTGACTTTCAGTATATTATTATCTTTTTGGATATTTTGTAGGACCTTTATTGTTATTTTCGATAACGCATCTGCTATATGGTTATCTTTTCCCTTAAGATATTCCACAGTAAAATCATATTCCTCCAAATCTAATCTCATACGCGTTAATTTTGAGCTCGGGTTAGTCATTGAAAATAGGTAAGTTAATGGCCTATGGTCTGTTTTGACTGTGAAATGCTTTACATATACATATGGTCGAAAATGGTTTATTGCCCAATGTATAGCTGCTAATTCTTGTTCTGTAGTGTTTTAGTTACTTTCTCCCTTTGTGAATGATCTAGATGCATATGCTACTGGTAGCTGGGTTCCATTATAATCTTGAGTTAGAAAAGCTCCACATGCTTGTTTGCTTGCATCTGTTGTTATACAAAATTCTTTATTAAAATCCGGGTACTGCAGTAACGTTGGTTTCATCAATTGAATTTTAAGATATTCGAATTCGTTTTGACATTGATCTGTCCATTCAAATTTAACATTCTTTTTACATAATCTAGTTATGTGGCGTGAGTAATCGGAAAAAATTTTTATAAAACGTCTGTAGTAATTGCAAAATGCAACGATTCTTCTGGCGCTGTCTGCGTCTGGGACTGGGTATTTTTCTATGACATCATATTTCTTGCTGTCAGGTAAAATACCTTTATCAGTACACTTGTGTCCAAGAAAGGTTACTTCGTGTCTGAAAAATGTGCATTTTTCTGGGTGCAGTTTGTGGTTGTGCTTCCAACATAAATCAAAAACGTTTGTAAGGTTTTTAATCATATGTTTTTCCGAACAACAGATGACAATTAGGTCATCCATATACAAGAATGCCTGGGAAGCTTCGATACCTGAAAATGCAATTGTCATCATTCTTTGAAAAGAATTTGGCGCTATTTTTAAACCATAAGGTAATCGCTTGAAACGATATGAGTCATTGCTCATGGAAAAGGACGTTATATTTCTGGAGTTTTCTTCGAGTTCTATTTGATGAAATCCTGACATCAGATCTAGACATGAAAAGTATTTGGCTCTACCCAATTGGTCAAGAATATCGTCTATTCTTGGTAGTGGAAATTTATCGGATAACATTTTTTTGTTAATTTGGCGAAAGTCAATTACTAAACGCCATCTTTTAGTATCGCAATTTGGTAATGATTTTTTTGGGACAATTAATAATGGACTGTTGTATTCAGAAACAGAAGGTTCCACTATTTTGTCTTAAATTAATTTTTCGACTTGTTTTTCTACTTCTTCCTTTTGACTGTGGGGAATTCTATAGCTCTTGATGTATACCGGTTCATCATCATTCATCATTATTTTTTGTTTGTTAAAACTACTAGTTGATATCGATTTGGTTTCTGTTCCGAATATATCTGTGTACTTGGTGCATAATTCATTAAGTATTCCTTTGCATTGAGATGGAAAATATGTATTCAGTTCATTTAAGATTTCCTGATGGTTTGCGTTTTGGTTTATTTCTATTATGTCGTAATCAACCAATGGTTCAACTTTTAACGTATTTAATTGTATGCTTGCGTTTTTATTTGTTGTATTTAAAATTTGGATAAAAGTGTTTTTTGAATCTGCAATGCAATTTCCAATGAAAACTCCATTTTGGATTTCTTGGTTTGGTATAAATATATACCTGGTTGCTGAGTTTGCATCAATTTTTCGGACGATTTCAGATATTGCTGGTAAAATTGTCAAATTGTTTTGTAGTGTATGGTTAATTGGAATATTAATGGGGTGATGGAGGTTATCGGGTCTCAGTATGAGCCAATCGTTTTCTGGTTTTAAATCTATTTGACAATTGAATTTTTTCATGAAATCTATATCTATTATTCCATCACAGGGTATAGGGAAATCTGATTCAACAATATGAAAATTATGCGAGATAGCCTAGTTGGTTGATAGAAGTTCTATTGAAACTAGCCCTTTGGAATTTTTTTGTGCCTTCACCAATACCTGATATTTGAGTAGTATTTTTATAGTCAATGTTATTAAATGAGTCTGATTTTTCTTTTATTAAAGAGATGTCTGCACATTTTTTAATGAAACAAATAGATTTAGGTTGAGGTTAATAGTGAGAACCGTTTTATTTACTGGTTTTTGTATCTTAAGGGTATTTATTGGTTTTCCGTCGAGGTTTTTACCTGTCGGACATTATTATTTTGTCTGTTTGTGTTGCCATTATTATTGGTGTTATTATTGTTCTGGTTGCCGTAATTGGCTCCAAAACGATTGTTTCCTCTATAATTTCCACGACCTCCGTTATTATTATTGGTCTTATTATTATAGTTTCGTTTCTAACCGTTATTTTGTTAATATCCATTGTTCTGGTAATTTCCGTTGTACTGGTAGTTACCACGGCCATTTCCTCTACCACGATAATTTCCTCTGTAGTTAATACCGAGATTGTATTGACCTCACCTGGTGTATAATATTGAGTTCGCATTACCTGTCATTTCAGTATTACATTGTATGTACTTTGTGACGGTTTCGTTCATTTTTGTGAAGTTGCCTGCTTCGAGAATAGTTTTAAGTCGGCCATGTTTACAATTTTTGACCATTGTGTGAATGGCTTCCTTAGTGCTGAATTTATCAGCATGTTCAGCTGGTACGCCCTCGTCAATATACGAAGCTTCAAGGAGCTTTCGTAAATATTGATTTCTGATGTAAATTTTTCTGCAGTTTTGCCCTTTTGAGTTGTTTTTGCCATTTTAGCCTTTACTATGTCTGCAACAACTACGTTTCACCGACAATAGTGTCTTGCAATTTTTGTATAATTGCATTTATAGTAGTTTCATTTTGCACTTTATATAAGGTAAATCCTACTATTTTTGATATGACCACCTCAACGGCTAACTCTTCAAATGTGCCTTTTGTTAGATTTACCAATCTCAAAGCTGTGATAAATCTTTGCAAATGCAATTTTTGTCCGTTAAACTCAGGGATGGCATTTGAAATGTCTTTAATATATGCCCGTTGGGCAACTATTTGTTCTGCCATTAAGTTATATTTTGTGTCTACTTCACTTGAGTTTGAATCTGGTTCTGTCCCTCTTCCTCTTCACTTTCTGGTAATATTATTACTGCAGGGATTGTTAGATTTTGTAGATCTTTTTCTTTTATGTTAATATTTTCATCAGTATCTGAATCTTCTTCCTCTGTTAAATCTATTTCTTCCTGGTCTATTGATTCTAGTTGTTCACTAGGATCTATTGTCAAAGGGGTATTTAAGATTGTCGGTACCGATATGTCTAAATTATACCTCTTTTTAACTGTTATTAAGTTTGAACGTAATCTGATCAATAATTTTCATATTTTTGACCAGTTCGTTCGATTTATTATACACTTGAAAAGTGTATATTAATTTTGCCCAGAAGTTTGTAACGCATAGAAATATTCATTTCCGACCACATAAACTATATATATTCTTGATCAGGACGACGAGCTGAGTTCATTTCCGTCTGTCCGTCCGTCGAGCTATCCAGTTGAAATTTTGCAAAGAGTCTTCTTTTTACTGCACGCAACTAATATGTCGGAACCGGCCGGATCGGATGACTATATCTTATAGCTGCCATAGAAACGGTCGATCGAAAAACTAATTCTAGTGAGAAAAACTTTTTTGTTTTCCACCGTACCGTCACTAGTCTTGGTATATGTTAGTTTCATATGCTTTTACACGTTTTTGGAAAAATTAATCAAAATCGGATGGCTATATCATATAGCTGCCATAGAAACGGTCGGTCAAAAAACTAGATCTAGTGAGAAAAACCTTTTCGTTTTCCATCGTAGCGTCACCAATCTTGGTATGTGTTATATATGCTATATGTGTTTAAATATGCTTTCACATAATACAGAAAAAGTTTATCAGAATCGAATCACTAAAGCATATAGCTGCCATAGGACCGATCAGACGAAAAATGTGTTTTACTAAGAAATATTTTTTTTATGAAATCAAATTTTTATTATTAATGATTTAAAAAGTTAAAATATCTGATATCTATATCCTATTTTTATTTTACCTGTTAAATCAGTTGGAGTAAACTTTTTCAAGTGTATTAAAACTTCGCCACAGTCGAAGTTAGCTTTGCCTTCTCGTTGTTTCTCTGTTTTTGTGCGTTAATATTGTAAAATTTTTGTAAAATGTAAAAATTTTATATATTTTTTTTTTTGGAGTGCCCAATGCGCCTCCCTCTCAGAGCTGTAAAAGATTTAAATCATTTTTGATTTCAAATCTCTCTGATTTATTTACATATTGATTGCATTCAATTGTTCTTTAAATCACCAAGATTTTAATCTGATTCAATCATTGAAGATTGCTTTAAGATGATTTATAAATCATTTTTCAGCAATCAGATTTTTTACATTTTGATTTAATTCATTTGATTTAAATTATTGATGATTTAAATCATTTGATTTAAATCATACTATTGAAATCATTGATGATTTAAATCCATTATTTGCAATCATTTTTAAAAAGATTTAAATAGCTTGATTTAAATCAAATGATTCCGAAACATTTGGCATTATAGTACATACATAAAATATACAAAAATAATTTTGCTAAGTGTGCCTTAACGATTCTAAATCATTTAATTTAATTAATTGTATTTCCTTTTAACAGATTTAAAGATTTTAATTTAATCACAAAATGATTTAAGTATTTAATGAATTTAAATCACAAATGTCGCTAAATAAAAGCTAGACGTAGTTTGCTTCTGTTCTTAAAGCACTTTTGTCCCATACCTAGCTCCTATATAAAAAAATTAGTTTGACGTGGCTGTAGTGCGGTCAGACAATTTTCGTTTAAAGCCGGGTATCCAGCACTGCGAAAACAAAAAATTCCTGGCATACTTCATATAAAAAAAACTGTGCCAGGAATTTTTTGTTTACCTTTTCCTATTATTGGTATCCAGCAACATGAACGAAATCCACAGTTTGTTATCGATAGTTGGCCTATCGTTTGCGTGTGTGGATGCTAAAAATTCTGACGCACAACACAGGAATATATTTTCTACAATTAATTTTTGACGTGATGGGCGAAAGATTGAGGCAAATGCTGGGTGCAAAACAATAAAAATGAATTGAGGATTTCCAACGCTGGAGAACAAACAATGGAAAATGTTTATAACGTTATCTTATATAAAATAATTTGATATTTTATTAGTGCTGCACACCAGCAAATTCATCTTGCCAAGATACTTGGCTTTACAGTTGACAAAGTTCTTAGTATTATTTTTAATATATTAGGGGTATTCCATTGCGGTATACGACCACGATTGGCTTTAATTGGCTATCACTAGAGGCCCGGGTATTTTTTGTGTTTCGTCGTTTTGTGGTTTGGCACAGGCCCGTAATAAGCCCGGATCTATTTACTCGGCCCGTGCACACATCTACATACTTCCTACTTTGGATATTATCTAGAGCCTGACGGCTTTCTATGGCTTTTTTCCAAGCGAACAATGAGTGGACAATGTGGCTGAAGAGGCCATATCTGTCTACGGTTTTTGATGCTACATCCTCTTACAAAGGCTGCACATATGTGGGATCCAGACGCTAGGCCGGATTTAGCATTTCGTTCATAATTTTAATTTATTTGAATTAAAGCGCCTTACAAAACACAACAGATTAATAAGTGTGACCTTGCACCGTTTAGGCCTTTTTTACCTTTCTTTATCTTTTTACCGTTTCTGGTCACAATGCTTTAGTTGGGTTCCAAACACTTTTAATAAATGGCAAATTCCTGACAGGAATTTTTTGCAGTGGTGGATACTAGCCTTTAATAAACATTCTTTAAAATGTCTGAAAATAATATTTTTGATGACGATTTTTCTTGCGATGACGATCTCTTAGATCCGGATTTTACCATCGACACGGGAAAAAAAAGCGGTTTTGCGAACCTGCTAAAAATCTGCAAGATGGACAATCAGCTTCGAAAAAGAAACAAATTGATAGGTCTGCCACAGAGTCTATATACATCAATTCGTCAGAGGGAAGTGTTTTAAGTAAAATATCTATGGATGAAAATAATTATTTAAATTTTGAAGCTAAAATTGAGATTTCAGACGATTCTTCTTCGCAAAATATTGTCGAAGAATTGCCATATTTGTTTCAAGAGTTCTTCGAAATAGTTGAAAAGGTAAGTATACAAAATAACCATTGGTATTACTCGAATTATTGTTGTTTTTATCCACCCAGCCAATCTCTTCTAATATTACATACAAGAAGGATAGCGTGTTTGCAAAGTGTCGTAATTGCAAGGTCGTAATAACAGGTTACTTGACTGTGACATCAAATTTTCTCCGACATCTCCGCAAGAAGCACCCTGAGAAATTTAACGATAGCCAACCTCATTTCAATACGCTCATTTTAACACATATTGTTAAAAATATGCTGCCGTTATCAATTGTTGAATCGGAATCATTTAAAGATATAGTTGAGTATGCCAATCCAACTTTAAAAGTTTTCAGCCGGCCAACTGCAATGAATCTATTGCAGAAAACATTTCTTAATATGAAGGAAAGCTTTAGGGACATAATTAAGTCTGGTCACTTTTTTTTGCACAACTGCAGACATCTGGTCTACAAAGCATCGAAGTTTTTTTGCCTATACGTGCCATTGGATCGATGCAAAATTTGAAAGGCAATCAGTCGCATTGGCATGCAAAAGATTTAGTGGAAGTCACACACATGACGCCATCCATCGGAAAATTTCTGATATTCATGTAGATTTTGGTCTCACCGTGGAAAATGTTGTAGCAACCACGACCGATAACGGCTCAAACTTTGTGAAAGCATTTAAAGAGTTCGGCATATCCGATCCACAAAGCCTTGTAAAATATACTGAATTGGAAGAAGAATGGCAAGTCTTAGAAGAAAGTTCCGAAATATCAAATCAATCTTTAGAGCTTCTGCTGCCGAACCACGTGAGATGCGCATCACATACGCTAAACTTGGTCGCTACTTCGGATTTTAATAATATTTTAAAATCTAACAAACGTTTCTACGAAAAAGAAAGACACAAGGTGAATTTATAATTATTAAATTAAAAAATTAGTTCTAAATACTTAATTTTTTTATTTGCTCACAATAGATTTTGAAGAAATGTTCAGGGTTATGGAACAAAATAAATCGACCCAAATCATCTGAAAAAATATTTCTGTTTTGGGATCACAGTTGATATATCCAGTCATCACGCGATGGAATTCATTATACGATTCGATCAAAAATATATTGTTTCACAAAACAAAAATCAACAAACTCTGCTACGAATTAGAAATAGAGGCTTTATTAGACTGCGATTTTCAATATTTAGAAGAGTACGTAGTTTTGTTGAAACCTGCGGCTGAGGCAATGGATTTTCTACAATCGCAAAGCGGAATATTTTATGGATTTCTGCTTCCAACGTCGGCAACAATGAAGACAAAATATTCGAGGCTGACGCTTAAAAGATCCAGTGATTATGTTATTGAAATGGCATATCGATTGCTATCAGCATTGGACAACAGATTCGACACATATGTTAATTTTAAAAAGGGGTCGGAATCAGCTGTTGTTGCTTCCGTTCTCTGCCCTTCAGTCAAACTAAAATGGATGAAGGCAATAAATCCAGCTTCCGATAGCTATAAAGAAGCCGAAGTGATGGAAACTGTGAAGACGGCACTCAAAAACGTTTTTAAGGATGCGGTATCAAATTGATGATTCGGAGGCATCTAAATATTTTGATTTTGGAATATTAGGTTCGTTAAAACATCTTATCCAATGGCATTCCTTTCACAGATAACTTTCTTCATTTGACTGAAATTTCTTTCCGACGTATTATTTGTTTAAGTTTGGATCAGAATAATAGTTAATGAAATAAGTTATTAAAATTTTGTGTCAGTGCGTTGTCTTGATGGCAAAGAATTTTGTTTCAATTCATCTTTCTTTAATTAATAATATCATTATCACGTTTTTATGGTAAAGCCACAACTTTCTTTGGTGACATACCCCTCTGGACCTTTTTTGGTCTCGATTCCCTAAGAGCAGTCCACTTTTCGATTATTTCTTGGACGCTGGTGTGCAACATTGGATTCAAATTCATCTATGTACATTGTGTAATTACGAAACGACAAAAAAAATATATTGTTACTGCGGTTTAAAAATTGTAATCTAATGACCGCACGATATTACAAGCTTTATGAAATTCAAATTTTTTGTTGAGTTTATGCCAGCATGGTATATCACTGATGCCAACAATTTCCAATCCTTTGAAAGGCTAGATTTTGGGTAAGTCTTACCTTTTTAAAGTCATAGAAAAATAGGTTAATAGGTCCATAATTCTACATAAAGCCATATTGATCTGATCACTCGAAGATGAAGTTTGATTAAGTGTGATTATTAGTAGCATACTTTTTGTGCACTATGCAGATTTGTATTATTCTTAATATTGACAAGTTTTCTGAATCAATTGAATATTTGTATATTACAGTCCATTCTCCTAGTCCATTCTTATTTGTCCATTCACTAACTTGAGACAGCTCATTGTTCAGCACAGGGCCGATAAGCCTAGTTAATTTCTAGATAGAGGCCATACCAGTTGAAAAACTCTGAATTGTTCTATGAAGTTAGACATATCTCGATTTATTTCAATGCTCTTAAAATAAATCATCCCCTCTAAGATAATGAGGCTGTTGGATTTATAATTGAACCATTTCAGCAATAGCCAAAGATATGCTCTAATTATGTTAATTTTATTGCCTTTATCTCTGTTTATTGGTTAAAGTTACAGCCTGTTTAAGAGGGTCTTATACCTTTCAACGGGGTTTTATGAGTTTGTTTTTTAGTTCTGGTTTTTGTTTTGTGTTATTTATTAATTAAATCAATAAGAAAAAAAGTTAGATTTCAAGGGCTAATCAGAAAGCTATCGGCCTGCCAATTAAGATCTCAAAAGAAAAGATGTAGAGGTGGTAGCCATGATTCCAGGACTCCAGGTTATCGGAATTAAAAACGGTAAATGAGGTTATGATTCAAATTTATGTAATTCTAGCCCTTACGTCAATAATATTTTTCAATATTTTTTTAAAAAATTGGTGGCCATTTAAAAAAAAAATTTAATTTTTTAAATTTTTTTGTAGTTTAGTGTAAAAAAATAGTAAGAAAAATGTGTTTCCTCGTGATTACGGGCTAGAATTACATCAATTATGCGTCGATTGCAACATGGTTGATCAAAATCGGTTCAGTAGAACTGGCGCATTCATGGCTACCAGGTCAAAAAACGTGGTATCGAGAAAAAGGCGTTTAAAATTTTGAGCAACGTAAAATAAACTCACTTTAGCAAAACATTGCTCTACTAAAAAGACAATATCTTGTTAACTATTTAGAATTTTGTAAAATGGTTTAAAGGGAATGAAAGGGAAATGACCAAGCTATAAAAATAATGCAAAAGAAAAAAATCTAAAAAAAAAAAAAATTGTCAAAGGTTGAAGACCCCCTTCAGTCTAAAAGACATTTTTAAATTTATAAAGTAACTTTATAGAGGCTAAGCATGTACGCATATGTTTCTGCAAATTGTGTTCTGTTGGCACACAGTATGAGATCGTTAGATTGAATAAAAATTAAGATGTTTGTACTTCAAAGAATTCCCAGCTTTGACATAAACCGAATGTCCATTTAGTTCATCACAATTTAAATTTAATTAAATGTAAATCCCTTAAAATAAATATAATTAAATATACATAGGTTCAGGTTATGGGTTTAAAAAAAATGTCAAAATATTTTTATATCAAATGCATATTCCCTTTTGCTATTCTATTAAGTTTGTAAAATTTTGTGTCAGTGCGTTGTCTTGTAGCGTGTGCGTACTGGTTTAGTTTTCGGCTTTTACATTGGGACAACAACCGACAAATACTCGCGATTGTGTTATGCCACCAACTAGTGTACAGTAAGACTTCGGAGGACGTGCACTTCTAGTGTTCTTCTGACTTCAGCTCGCCGGATGGGGTGTGGGTTTTTTCCTTATCCTACCGTACTACACACTAGCACAATAATAAGTGCACTTTATAAAAATCAACAAAAAAAATCAAATAAATCAGAAGCAACAAATCGAGATAAATACAACACAGGTATGACGGTAAGCTATAGGTATGGCTAATCGACGTTCAGGGTAATTGAGATGTTGTTTTTACCCTGTTCTATACCCTCCCTGCCTTGGTAGCATATTAGGAATGTTGTATGACTACCCCTTATTCAGACCTCCAATCAGATCAATTAACTTCTATACATGCTTGTTGTTTCATATCAGACACCGACGAACCAGTTAAAGGATAACTAATAAATCATTTCAAATTCAAATTAAACTTCATTTATTGCCTTCAAATATAGCAAAATATGGCCAGAATTCCATTATGTTATCACTTAATACAAGGTATATTTATGTTTATAATAATCAAAAAAAGAGTTCAAAATTGTTTTTCAAAGAAAAGGAAAAATTCAAGTTATTTGCCAACAAAAGGTAGGTTTAGGCAGCCTACACAGTATCTGAATTCATATTCATATATACTCATTATATATCAAAATAGAATGGTCAAGCAGAAGGCCGCCAACAAAATAAACTTTACTTAGATATAGGTTGTTTTAAGTTTTACTCACAGGTATTCATTCCATCGATGCGTTCGGTGGGCCTAGCGATTCGCTACTGATGTGGCTGTGGATCAAAAATACATTTCCTAACAACCTATATCCATAAGGGCAACCCTACACCTAATTGTTTAGCATATGCTGTGTATATTAACTTTACGTTACTTAGGCTAAGATTACGTTACTTAATTTAAAAGAGAATATTTAATTATTATTTGATTAATAAGCATTATTAAAATGCAAAAGTTTAACATAGAAATCTATGTTTGAAAAGTAAATATCAAAACATTATTTTGGCAAGGCAAAACTGCTTGCAAAGACGCACTGCTTAAAACTGAGACTGCTTGCACATGTGCTCTGCTTTAGAGCGAAACTGCTTGCTCAAGAAATATGTATGCGGACAAAAATCTGGGGGTGCTCCGCTGACGCGAAGTCTTAGCGACAGCTATGCATGTAGCTACTGGTGCTTGGCTTGGTTATGTTCACTTGTACAATAAAGTTGGGCTGCCACGTGGATCAACGACGAGTGGGCGTGGTTTATTGTGGCACAAACTCCTAGCTCTGCATCAAAAGTGAAGATTGTTCCGAGAGAAAGTCGTACGCTGGCTGTATATGAGTGTTGCAGCATCTCCACCGCTTTACTTAGGCTCCCGATCCTCCAGGCAACTTTCGTGGACTACGTATGTGCCGCAGGTGGGATTCTGGTTGAGGTTACTGTTGGACGTGTAGACTGGCCGACCACGCCACAGGGGTGAAAATTGAAAGCGCGAAGGCGCAAGCCGCATTGACTGCACTGGCGGGTCGGCGGTTGCAGTCTGCGTTTTACTGTAGGAGAATATGAGTCAATAAGGCTGCTTTGACTTTATAAATACTTAAATATCACCTGAGCACAGAAATCACGCTGGAACTTGCAAATATATTCGCTGGACACAGACGGGTTGATCAACGGGTTTTTTTTATTAACAATTGGAGTTTGTAGGTTATCTAACCTCTAAGATTTTAGCACTTTTATGGTTATGTCTTAAATCACGTCTGACCACTGGAAACGATTCTCTTGAAATGAAATCAAGCCACGCGCTTTGTCTGTCTCTATGCAGAGTTTCACAGCGCAAATTCCAAAAGCTTCTCTATAACTGTTTAATCGCCTGATCCGTTTTTGCCTATTCCTCCTTTCCACTTGCAATGCGGTGAATGCGAGAAGAGTGTAGAACTAATTTTCTGTACTCTATGCAGTCACAAGTGAGATAGCATGATTGGACAGTTAGAGAGCGTAAGACGTAAGCATAATGGAATAGCTGAATTGCTCTCTTAACCACTGCTGCTGAATGAGCTATTTTCTGAAGGCACAGTGGGACAAATTTATAGAATTCGAAACACTTTGTCAGCTGGCCACTACAAGGCAGTTAATGCATCGAAAGTCATATCTTAAGCGGTCATTAACTGAAAAGACAGACAGCTGAATATAAAATTTTATTTCTGGATATCCTTTAGGTGATAAACGCCTAATATCTTTCAGCTTCATCGGTCAATTCGTAATAAGATTTTCCTAATTTTCGGTGAACTTTGGCCTTGTTAAACACCGGAGCTAATTTACTACTAAACTTCTTAATCGCGTTGCTTTGAGCGAAATTCCTGGCATAAACATGATCACCTTCTTGTAGTTCTGTAATCCTGCTACGAAGATTATATCTATTAGCGTTGACTTCGTGTGCACAAGCCATAAGTTCCTTAGCTTTCTTGCGTCCAATTTGCAACGCATCGGGCCTATTTAAAATAGTATCGTCGCTCACTAAGTTCAGCTTACGTAGAAGACTATAATCGCGCCCATCCAACACCATGTTTTGGCCAAAACACAAAAAGTACGGCGAAAAGCCGGTGCTGCGATGGATGTTAGCTCTTAAGGATCCACTAATCTCACTTAAGTTGGAGTACCAATTAGTATGATCGGTTCCGATATACGCGCGTATTGCAGCTGAGACACTTCTGTTAACACGTTCACTAGCATTCGCTTGAGGAGAGTATATCGCAGTACATATCTGTGTGATACCGAAACGGGTCAAAAACGATTTAAAATACCCTGATTTAAATTGTGATCCATTATCCGTCAGGATCTTTTCGGGTACACCAAAACTATAGAACACATTATTTTCCAAAAAGTCGCAAATTCTGCCTGAGGTAAACTTTTTCACCGGATGTAGAAAATGGAATTTTGTATGGTGGTCAACCACGATCAGAAGTCCTATATTTCCGTGCTTAGAACGGGGATATGGTCCCAAGAGATCCATATAAAGTTTCTGAAACGGCCTTTCAGACTCCATTGGCTTACCCATTGGAGGTCTCAGTATACAGTTTGCGATTTTAGTGGTTCGACAAATAGGACAATTTGAAACATAGTCTCTTATTTGTGATACCATATTGGGCCAGAAGAGAAAACGTTTTATTTTGTCGACCATTTTTCCAATTCCACAGTGAGCAAAATCTGGAGGATTGTGTGCGCGATGAAGCACTTCAGCAACGAGTCCAGAAGGAACCCAGAGCTTCCATGATTGCGACTCTTGCACTCGATCTCCTGTTGCGTGTTCATTACGCTTATAAACAAAATTATCAATAATGCGAAGGTCAGGTAATCTAGACAGGTTTTGCTTGACGCGTGTAATTAAAGCTCTCAGAGTCATTAAGCAATTCAAATCTTTTCGCAAAATTTTAGCTACAATTAAAAATGATTTTTTTTTATTATTCTAAAAACTACTAAAAATAGTTTCATACAAAAAGAGTTTCTCAATTCGCAGAGTTTAGCAACTTTGTAGTCCGAGTCAAAACCCACTTCCGTTTTAAGTAACGTCACGTCAGCGCATTTTTTTTCTGATTTCTTTGAATTCTCTGAGTCGATTTTTGTAATTTTTTTTTCTAAATAAAGTGCTATTGAATTACTACAAAAATTTTTTTTTTTTTTTTAATTTGTCTTTTTCATAATTTTTATTTTTTTTTTTATTTTATCGTACGAATGTCACGTCACGTCAGAAATGCCACGGTTAGCCAGGAGATCGCTTGGAAAACAATGTTGAAAACTGTTTTGGAAAAAAGTATTGGAAAACATGCTTAGTAAAGAATGTTGTTAAGCAATGTTAGAAAATAATGTTGGAAAGCAATGTTAAAAACTAAATTGAAAACAGTGTTGGAAAATAGTGTTAAAAAATAGTGTTGGAAAATAGTGTTGGAAAATAGTGTTGGAAAGTAGTGTTGGAAAATAGTGTTGGAAAATAGTGTTGGAAAAAAGTGTTGGAAAATAGTGTTTGAAAATAATGTTGAACAAAACATTGTACCAGTTTAGATTTGTTTTTTTTTACCACAGATTTTGTTTTGAGAGCATTGCCTCAGCTGTCAAGACTTTCCTAAAAGATAACGATAACGAGTTTCTCAGAAATATAAACAGGTAAAACTTTATAAGCGAACGAAAATTGCATCATCTTTCGCTTAGTTCGTGGCTGTAAACATTTTTCCGACTGTTCTTCATCCTGCTGGCCTAAATGATCATTTTTTAAGCAATAAAAGTTTTTTTTTTTTTTATCCGCTAAAAGTTCGAATTGAATGGAATGTCTTACTATTTTTCAATCCTTTAGTCCAGTATACCGAAATGCAAATTAAGATACCTATGTGGAACTAAACACAACACAAATTAGAACTAAAATAAAATGTTTATTATCTAAACATAATTTTTGATACTTACCAGAATCGTAAAAACCGTTATCTTCAAATTCTAACAAACCTTGTAGTGCGCTTTTCGTTTCATCCAATCCCATAAATACTTTTGTCATCCTAGAAGTAGGCAATGTGAATAGGTTATTAGCGCCACCTATGGCTCATTGAGGTCAAGGAATTGGTAAGAGACGCTCCAAGTTAGATACTCAGATGACTGAGTGAAAGTGAAGGCGGGAATTGGCGCCGAACTCAAAGGCTCCGTTAATAGCTTTCTTTTGAGCCGTTGCCGCAGGCACGCTTCAATTCAATTTCTCTGCTCGCCCAGAAAGGTTCAAAATTTCCTCAAGCTGTGGCAATTCGATTTTTTTTAAAGTAGAACAAAGTGTCCAAAGACAAAGTCAAAATCATTTTTTTTTGCTGTGAATAAAATAATTGTGAGACCAATCACCAGCCGATAAAGAAAACTAACCAGATTTAAAGTGCCACCCCACTCAGCGGTAAGTCTGGCAAAAGCATATTTTTTGTCACCCACAAATTAGTGACATTATTAGGCCAACCTTACTGATTGGGCTTTTGGGTTTCCCATTTCCACTCCTGTTTTGCAGGCGTGGCACTTAGCACCAAGCTCAAGTCGAGGCCCAAAAGCTAGACAAGCGAATTTAAGCGCCAAGCTAAGAACCGTCCAAAGGTCATTAGCGTTGGCTTGCAATTTGTCTCTCTTAAGACCCAGCGCTTAATCAACATTTCGCTCTCTTCCATCGATCCCCCGTTTTGTGTTGGTCCTGCAAAAGAAGGGACAGAACAACCGAACAGAGAGAGCTTTTGCGGAGCGTGAATTTGTGCGAAGAAGAAGGAAAGCTCCAAGGCCAACTCCAGTGTGGAAACCGTCCCAGGCAGTTAACGTCGGCCGAGATCTGCCTTAATATTTACTCGAGATCGCGGCTTCAAATCGTTGCGGAAAATTGGTAAAACAGTGACCCAAAGCCGCTACCCCGTCTTAGCGCCTAAACCAATATCGCCTAAGCCCAAAATCGGTTAACGTTTTTTTTTGCCCCATTTTGTGACCCCAGAGGCAGTTTGTGAAAAAAAAAAAAATAATTATGAAGTAAGCCCTCCAAAGCAAAAATCAAATACTCTGCAAAAATAATATTGTGAGCTGTTTCTAAACCCAAAATTGGCGCCGGCAATTCAAATTACTTCAAATTATGTAATGTTTTTATTCAATTCAATTTCCTTTTTCTTCGTTTTTTTTGGCGGCAATTTTTTTTCGCTCTTTTCCTTATAATTTCTTTCCGTTTTTTTCGTGATGTTCGCCAAATTGGGCTCTCTCTCTCTCTCAGAAAAATAGAAAAAAATGGAAAAACGGTTAATGTGCATAAATGTGCTGTAAAAAAGAAGGAAAGAAATTATAAAGAAAATGAAAAATTAGTAATCCGCAAGCCTAAAGTGCCGCCCGTTTTCATTTTTTTTTTGAACTGGTGTTCTATTTTTTTTTTTTGTGTGCTCTCTCCCATATTCAAATTTCCAGAACCAGCCCTCGTATGGAAGCGCTTTCATCGATGGAATGTGACATGTAAGTGGAAGATAATAATCTCTTAATCTCAATTAAATAAAGGGAAGCCTAAAGTGCACAAGACCGTAAAGTAAAAGAGATCACAAAGAAAAGTAACAAGCTAAAAGAAAAAAAATGGGCTTATTAAATTCTCTTAAATTTTAAAAATTACAAGTACCCTACAAATGAAGCATGTCGATTGCGTAAATCATTTTGATTGCCTTTGCCAATGTTTTTGCACATAGAAATTTTTTTATTTTATTTTAATACCAAAATTGCTTAACTTGTAAAATTATTTAAAATTTATTTTAAACCATCCTTTTTAAGTCACCTTTTTACCCTTTATTTATGCATACCTATTTATATCAAAATTTATTTTGCCCTTTTTAAGCGTTTTTATATTTATGTTCTATAACCATTGCTAGCGTTTACCCTTCCTTTTTTAAAATTTTTTTTTTACATTTTAAATTTTTCTTTGGTTAGAGTTTTAATGTCTTTTCAAATGTTGAGGAATATTTTTAAAATAAAATTGTCTAAGTTCTTTTAAAATGTTTTAGTCTGTCCTTTTTATATGGAGCCATGCATCGTCGTAGTATGTCAGTGAAGTAGTTTGTGTTTTTCTTAGGGATCACCGACCTAAATTTGGGTCTTGCGGCATGGTGATCAGGTAGGGTGGGCAAAATCAGCTGTCGCAACAACATCAGCGCAGCTTCACAAACCGCATTAGCCTGTGCAACAACAACGACACAGCCATGTCTGTTTATACGCGTAACGTCCTTTATTTTAAATACTTCCTTTGTCTTTCTGTTTACTGTCCGAGTTTATTTTACATCCGAGTTTTATTGAGTCCCTTTTTGTCCTTTTTTTTTGTCAAAACAGCACGTGAATTTAATTTAATTATGAGTAGAGTAAGCGAGTATGTAGCCTGTGGTAAAAAAATTTCTTGAACCCATCCCTTTACCGACGACATTTGAGCCGGAACCAGCGCGTGCTCCGCTAGATGCTACGAGTCCATCTCTCGCACACTATGGCAAACAACAACGTTGTATGTTACAGTATTATAATTTATATTATAATTTTATTTGGCGCCCAACTTTGGGGCCAGAAGCTGCCAAATTTGGTAGCTCTGTCCGGCAAGCCCCGACCTACAAAGCAAAATATTTAATGGATCAACAACACCTGATTCAACACTCAATAATTATGGTTTGATTTCGTCTTAACCCCTTGTCCTGTTAATTGTTTTAGTTCTATGGAGAAATAATAGTTTGTTTTTAGCTTTATTTCCTAGAATTAAATATTGTCAATTAACTCATGAGTTTTAGCCTGATCTACTGGAGATACTATAAATCTGTTCATAGATATAGTTCCGTGATCTATCCTTGTCTAAAACTATTTGATCCTTTGTGTTTCTGCTCTCGCCAGTATATATTTTACTTGGAGTCTCGGTTTAACGTGGATTTTATTGCTACGGCCAGCCAGTAAAATATGTATTGGGGAAGTCACACCCTCTCGTTGTTTATGGAGTCAACAGCACTTTCTAAATTAAGTCTGTGGCCTAAGCAACCCTTATCCCTTCCCTTCTGTCGCTTAATCATTTATTTTCCTAGCTTTATAAAGCGTTTTGAAAACTTTTAATGGATCGTGAGTGCCAGGATGAATATATGTTGTCTTTTGCCTTATATTTGTCGGCTGAACTTCGTGGTATTTAGAATATAAAGAAATTTTTATTAGCTCCTAATTGAGAATATTGATTTCATTTTTAGTTGCTGCTGAAGTCAGGTATTGTGGACTTGTGCTACAGCCTGCCACTCAACAAAGAATATGTTTTAATATACTCCCTACTACATTTTTTTTCTTCTACGGGTTTGGACAGTGAATGCTAATGCATAAACACACTGTCATATGAAAGCGATTGCATGGTCTCCTATAATATATATGAAATTTGTTTATTGTTGATTATTTAAATCTGTCTGAATTTAAAACCTATAAATTATATTTAAAGTTAGTTATTTTTGAATATTTAATAGTTGTTTGGATATGTCCCTAGTTCATAGCACTGAAAACTTGGCCAATATACCAGAGTCTGGCCAACATTGTTGTATTTGCTCACATATTATTCTATATCAAGCCCAACAACTGACAAAAAGCTGTGGTCATAATTTTCATCGGGTTTGTTTTAGTGCAAAATCGAGAAATAAGAAAGCTTGTCCAGTGTGCCAACAATCTCTAGATAGCTCACACTCCTTTAGAAAACCTAAGCTCCGAGCCGAGTGCAAGAAACAACCCTCGCACTCCTTCGCTAGCACAATCTTTAGTGACTAGGTCCCAAAAACGAACAACTGAATTAATTTGAGTAAATATGTCGCCTCCAGGAGATAAAAATCAATCTGCAGCCCCTGCAGCCTCTTCAATAGATCCTGCTATGGCAGATATTATGCAGAGAGCCATTTTTGAAGCAATAGCTACCGCAATGGCACAGCAGTCCCGAACCTTGGCCTCGGTGATGGCCGAACAATCTGACCGTTTGACTCAGGCCATAACAGCCGGACTTCAAAATGTTCCAACTCCCTCAGTATGTGGTTCGTTTCCAATAAATAATGTCCAAATTCAAGGTCAGCAGTCACTTCCATCTTTAAATGCTCGTGTGATCAGTAATGCTCGATCTTCGCTTCGCACTCCCTTAATAATAGTGATTTAAGACCAGATAAAATCAGCCAAATCATATTTAACTGGAAACTTAGATTCAATGGAAAAGGTCTGATGTCTATTGACGATTTTCTGTATAGGGTTGAGGCATTAGCCGCTCAAACTTTGGATAGCAATTTAGATTTGGTGGCGCGATATGCCAGTAATCTGTTTGAAAGTGGAGCAAGTGAGTGGTATTGGAGATATCACAAAAGTGTTCAGGAAGTCCGCTGGACTGACTTGTGTGAAGCTCTTAGAGGCCAGTTTAAAGATTCGCGAACTGATCGAAATATACGTTCAGAGATTGAGCAGCGCAAACAACGCATGAATGAGTCATTTGACGACTTCTATAGCGTCATTGCTGCACTGGCGGATAAGTTGGTTGAGCCAATGTCCGAATCTGCTTTAGTTGAGACCCTTCGAGCTAATCTGCTTACAGAAACTCAACATGAGATTCTTTATGAACCGGCAGCCTCTATCTCACAGCTTCGAACCCTAGTGCGCACACGCGAAATTTTCATGCAAACCATGAACAAATCACGACCTCTAACAGGTGCAACGCGGCCTATACCTCGAAAGCAAGTCTGTGCTGTTGAAACACAAGCCGATATAGACTTAGTTTCCTCGGAAGGAGAAGAGGAAAATTATGAATTAGCTGCTTATGAGTCAAATTGTTGGAATTGTGGTGATAAAGGCCACCGATACCAAGAATGCACTGCCGATCGGAGAGTGTTTTGCTATGGTTGGGGAAAAGCTGACACGTATAAAACCAGCTGTCGCAAATGTAGTTCATCATACTCAATAACCTCTATATTCGTCAAAGACAAAAATTTCGACACCGTAAAATTGCAATTCGTGCACTCCATTTTGATTAGAATTATTGAATAAACAATAAAAATCCAATTAAATTTGAATTAAATTTGACACATTGCACAAAACACAATATGTTTTATTAGGTAAAAAATCAAATTTTCAAAATTCGTTTAAAAAGAAACCATGAATATTCTTCATAATTCGCGGTCCATCGAGGAAATTTTTTTTGGAATTTTCTGAGAGTAGGCCGCTATACTAGACATTTACCCTAGTTTGGATTTAAAGGATGCCTTTTGGCAAATACCACTAGAACCCAAATCATGTGACAAAACTGCCTTTACAGTGCCTGGTAGGCCTTTATACCAGTACACTGTCATGCCATTTCGATTAACCAATGCTCCACATACCATGTCAAGGTTGATGGTCAAAATAATCCCTGCTCACTTAAGAAACGAGGTTTTTATATATCTCGATGACCTGCTGATTGTATCTGATACATCTCGATGTGCTTAAAATTGTTGCTTCTGAGCTTGAAAAAGTCAACTTGACAATAAATGTCCAGAAAAGCATGTTTTGTCGCAAGGAAGTCAAATATTTAGGACATATAATAGGTAATGGCACGATTAGTACCGACCCGGATAAGATATCGGCTATCGTAGACTTTCCTGCACCACGCTCTTTTAAGCAAGTCCGTCGATTTCTTGGACTTACTGGTTTGTACCATAAATTTGTTCGGAACTACGCTGCTCTTGCATCTCCAATTACGGATACCTTAAAGCAGAAACGTAGTTTTGTTTGGACCGATGAGGCTCAAAAAGCGTTCGAATCTCTTAAGACGCTGATGAGTACTGCCCCTGTTTTACATAGCCCAGATTTTGAAAAAACTTTTTTTCATCCACTGTGATGCAAGTGACACTGGCGTTGGTGCGGTGTTGATGCAAACCAGTACTGAGGGTGACGAGGTCCCAATTTCATTTATGTCTCGAAAACTTAATCAGTGTCAAAGAAAATATACTGTCTCAGAGCGATCTCAGCTCACGACTTGCAAGATGGTCCCTTAAGTCCCTTATATCGTCGTGCTGAGCACGCTTCAAAAGAAAAAGTAGCTGATGACAGTTGTTGGAAATTATGTGTAGTATCGCTTGTCAACCAAAATAAAATTTAGCGCCTAAAAGTATGCAACATCGGTGGCACTATATTACTTAGATTTTAGTCATCAGTTCTCTGTCTTATTTTAATAACCTATATAGAAAAATCAGGCAGCAACTGACGACCCTTGAGTGAATTAGTTAAATTTAATTAAATCTAGGCTCTTTAAGTTAATTAAATTTTACTAGCGTCACCGATCATTTAACCACTCGACCTATTCGAAATGCATCTCAGCGATTACATATCGAAAAATGCATCCCCTCTCGCCACGCGTTTCCGATCAAGCTGAGCTCGTCATCCATCCAACACGCTCTTTCCAAAAAAGTATTCAAGCCGAGCAGACGTGACAGCGGAAAATTCATTAAGTCCGTCTTTAACCTAACCTACGAGGTTTCAATCAATTCGCAAAAATCACATCAACCCAAAGCAGTAAAGAATTGGCTGCAATTAATATTTGCTGCCGCGGCAGCTGCGCTAAAGCGCAATCAAACCGCATCTATATTTTTGCTGGTTGATGAGCGTCATTTTGGCATTATACCCAAAACGAAATTAGCTACAATTGGTGAGTTACTCATTTGTTGGATCAAGCTGTGTGAGCTAATTTTGAATTTTCTATAGATAATCAAACCAATCCAGGCAAAGGTCAAGTCTGAAATTGGTCTGCGTCGCTAACCTCGTGGCGGAGCCGCTCTGCCAGCCGCATCAATCGGCAAACAATTATTTGGTTGCCAGCCAATTAATGGTAAATAAAAATACTGATCTTTCATCCCATAGCCTTACGCTAATCCCATTTTTCGTGGTACCTCTCATTCCGTAATTAAGGTCTGGCCCCTAGTCCCAGATTGCTAGTTGCCGAACTCTAACTCGCCAGCAAAACCCTGATCGGGTGTTGAAAACCGCCTAAGTGGCCGAAAGGTGATCTCCAGCTAACCTCAATATATTCATAAGGAAAAACCTTGAAAGGCCAGCTACTGCCCAGCAACATAACCTCGTGTGTAGTGAAGTGAAGCAATAATTTGCTACCAAAAGGCCAGTGCACACCCTGGAGCCCCCATCGATAGTGTTTAAAGAAAATAAGTGAAAAAAGCATTAGCTAAGTGAAATTAAAAGAAAGAAGCGAATTAGTATACCCATCTAAAGAAAAGTTGATGGTCAAATTGCAATAATGTTCTCATGGAGCCCGTAAAAGCCATTTAAAGAATTTTTTTTAGTGTACTTAACCCTCTCTTTTGGCTACACGTGCTTAAGTGTGTTTGTGCTCTCTTAGTCCAATACAAAAACAAACGAGAAGGCAAAGCTAACTTCGACTGTGCCGTAGTTTTAATACACTTGAAAAACTTTACTCCAACTGATTTAACCTGTAAAATATATATAAGGTATAGATATCAGATATTCAAAAATTTTAAATCATTGATAATAAAAATTTGATACCATAAAAAAAAACTTTTCTTAGTAAAACACATTTTCCGACCGATCGGTCCTATGGCAGCTATATGCTATAGTCATCCGATTTTGATAAATTTTTCAAAATTTTGTAAAAGCATATAAAACTAATATCTACCAAGATTGGTGCCTATACGACGGAAAACAAAAAAGTTTTCCTCACTAGAACTTGTTTTCTGACCGAACGTTCGTATGACAGCTATATGCTATAGTCATCCGATTTTGATAAATTTTTCCTGAATTGTATAGAAGCATATAAAACTAATATATACCACGATTGGTGACGCTACGACGAAAAACAAAAAAGTTTTTCTCACTAGAGCTAGTTTTTTGACCAATCGTTCCTATCGCAGCTATATGATATAGTCATCCGATTTCGATCAATTTGTTCAGTATTATGTGGAAGCACGTAAAACTAATATATACTAAGATTGGTGACGCTACGATGGAAAACAAAAAAGTTTTTCTCACTAAGACTTATTTTCCGACCGATCGTTCCTATGGCAGCTAAACGATATAGTCAACCGATCCGGCCGGTTCCGACATATTAGTTGCAAAATTTCAACTCGATAGCTTCAAAACTGAGGGACTAGTTCGCGTAGAAACAGACAGACAGACAGACGGACAGACGGACGTACGGAATTGAACTCAGCTCGTCGTCCTGATCAAGAATATATATAGTTTATGGGGTCGGAAAATAATATTTCTATGCGTTACAAACTTCTGGGCAAAATTAATATACACTTTTCAAGTGTATAAAAATTCGTAAACAAGCTAAAAACATTTAAAACCCCCCAAAGCAAAATTTAACATCACAGCTGATCATCATCTGGAGAAAGGCCTTTCCCCGTTGGATCAACCTGAAAACGTAAGTGGTCGCCCATGAGGCCATAGTTAAGAATCCTATATTTTGGCCAAGTACGCGCAGTTAACATGAAACGCCCTTACTCAGCCAAAATTGAATTTTTTATGATTTTAGCTTGCAATTTCTCTTAAATATTTGAAAAAGAGATCGTAGCGTACACAACATGAAAGCAAATGCCTTGCAAGCCTTAAGAGAAATTTAAGAACAAGCCTGCCAAACCAATAAGAGAAGTTTGCGTTACTCTCTCTCAGCATGACTCTCACCCACGCACATTTCGCTCGCTAAGCGCCGGCGTGGACCGCCGTTAAATCGCTGCTGATAATCAAAACAAAATCGCTCAAAACCAACGGAAGATTTCTGCTTGCTGTTGGGCTTGTTACCAAAATCAAGCCAGCTGTTTGGCTGCGTACAGTAGTACCTCGCGAAACCTAATGGCATATAATTGGCGATGACGCCATTTAAATTCTTTTTTAATTTAATTCTTATTACTTAATACTACCTTATAATATGTTAACCTACAATTAATGGCGAACTGTCATTTAGAATTAATTAACCTTTAATTTTGCAGCTTCCTTTTCGTTTAATTTCACTTGTGCTTATAATGAATTTGCCCTTAAGTACTACAATTAGTAATAGATTTCATACATACTAGAAAAAATGTTTGGAAACAAGGTTGAATTCCTCCTGCTTCAACAAATTATAAATAATGCTTAGACTTAATTGATACCCTTTAAATATTAGCTCTTTAAAATTATTTTTAGACTTTTTTCTCTTAAACCCAGTTCTCTCCTTGATATGTTTAGTCCGCTAGAACTATGAAGTATATAAATAAAATTATAATGAAGTCCAGATAAGTTAACCTTTTTCTTCCGGAAATCATAATGCGCCGCCATGGGATAAAGTGAACAACGCGTAGTGTTCTAGGGATCACCAATGGACACCAGTTCATACATGCCCCTGGTGATCATGGTAGGGTGGGGAACATGGCCGCTGAATAACACCTAAGCGTGGCCTAAACACTAAGATGGCTTTCTGAACAAGCTTTCTTTCCTTTTCTTTCTTATGTCCGCTCCCATACCCAATATTAAATATTCTTTGACTAAATGATAGGCTTCGTTTACCCTAGTAATCCCAAAACAACCCGTGAATATTAAAATTAGATGATAATGCCCTAATCAACGAGCGCGTAGCCTGCGGTAACATTAATTGGACCTCCCCCCATATTGCCGACGAAGATAGCCGGATCAAGCACGGGTTCCGCATATGTCTACTTCTTCCATCTGCTCGGTTAGGATGCAACTGTTCGTTATATGCTACAATTATTATTATTTATTTAATTTTATTTGGCGCCCAACTTAGGGGGCCCGATTGATCCGTTAAGCCCCTATCAAAAACAAAAACAATATCTTCAGTCACTAACATCTGACTTAACTCATTTAGTCTTGGTTTATTATTCTATCCCCCTGTCCTGATTTATTGGTTCACAAGGCGAGTACCCAATGGTAGCTTCAGATGAGCTACATTACCAGGCCTGAGTGAAACCAATAAACGTACGCAAATTATCATAGAATTTCTGGATGAGTTTTATCATCAAAATTGGTTTAACGCCGCTATTCTTACTAGCTTTTCGTGATTAATCCTTGTGTTAATATTTATTCTGTGAAGTTGTAGCTGGACGAAGGTTTTTCATGGACGAGATCTGTAGCCTACCGCTAAACAAAAGCAGATAAATAGTGCACCCTTGGTTGTTAAGTAGATGGGTTCTCTACTCCTATAACCAGATCCCCTCCCACAATCCACATATTCTTTTTTTTTTCGAACGATTGTGCTTACAAGATAAGCTTTATTCTTCAATATTTTCATTTCTTACGTTTAACTAAGTCTTCTGGACTAAATACACGGATTTAGACCTACCATGCCAGTTTTCAATTTTTTTGCTGGTTGCGTATTTTGAACTTGGTTAGGTAGGAATTTCTCTAATTTTGTAGTATACCGTTGCCTTAGGTAAAACCATCCTGACTAATTGACGTACATAATTCTGATAAGCGGTACATTGCGTTCTGCTGTACGGCAGCTTGTTGTTTATATATGTGTCTAATAGCCCCTATTTAGTTAGTACGAATCCTATAACCCTGACGAGCAGGTACATTGCGTTCTGTTGTACGGCTGCTGGTTGTTTTATTTGGTTTCTGTACCAACATTCCCCCTCTTTTCCGACTAATCGACGTAAATAACTCTGATGAGCGGTACATTGCGTTCTACTGTACGGCAGCTTGTTGTTTATCCACGTTACTAACAGTCCCTTTTAGTCCATTTGATTCGAATAACCCTGACGAGCAGGTACCTTGCGCTCTGCGGTAAGGCTGCTGGTTGTTTTATTTGGTTCCTTCACAGACCATTCCCTTTACATCGAGTGTCGACACTATACGCTTTTTATCTTCCTGGATGCGTATCAGAGACTCGTCACCCAAATTCTTGGATGATTGGTCCCATTTTAGATACACAGCTGATAGTTAGCTAACATTAGTATCAGTTTCCAGACAACGCTTGGCAATTCTGATGTTGAGGCATATTCCGTTTTGCTAAGCGGTGAAACATTGCCTTGTCAGCATAACTGTTGTATACTGCCATCAACACAATGGGAAAAAACTCCTTTTCTATCTATTCTCAGAAGCTCATTTCATAGTTTCATCTTTACCCCTAAAAGCAATTTATGATTTCCGGATAACCTTTATGAATTTTGTTTTCGAATTTATATTTATGACCATTTCTTTAATTTTAATATTATTTCAATACCTTTCTTTTTGTTCATTGTAAATCGCTAAGTAATATTTAACTATTCTTTCGTAAGAACCTTAAGAGTTGTTGGGTTCTCCAAATCTTTTAATACTGGCCGCTAGATGTCATGTATGGAGCCCGCAGCTGTGACGACTTAGCAGGTGATATACCTTGCTACCTTTGTCTCCGAGCCATCGAATATTCTGCCCAGTTGTTGTCCACCAGTTGCAACCACACATTTAGTTGGGTGTGCTTCAACATTAGAGTAGCCAACCGAGAGTTTTGTCCAGTCTGCAGAGCACGTTTGCAAACCTCCCTACTAAACCTTACAGTGAATACTGAACTAAGCCAGTCGACCCAGAGTTTGCCATCGACAGCAATGCCGACACTTACTAGGAGCCAACAAAGATTGGAAAACACCAAAACTGAAAATATGGAGACCACTCAGTCAACCGAGCAACACGCTCCTGTATCTAACAATTCAAACATAGACCCGTCCCCCTCAGCTACCCAAATGCAACAAGCAATAGCTAATGCCATGGAAGCTGCAGCCGTCAGACAAACCGAGATGTTGTGTCAGGCCATGAATGCAGGCTTTCAAGGTCTTTTGTCCGCTATGTCCGCTAGAGTAGAACAACCTTCAGCTCCAGCCAGATCAAGCAATCCCCCGAATAACCAAATCCCAATCTTAGAAAATCCAACTCCATTCAGGGCTGCATCTGTTCAACAAGCTCCAAGATATTCCTCAATGAGTTCGGACTTACGCCCCGACCGGATTAGCCAAATTACAGGCAATTGGAAAATCAAGTTCTCTGGAAGATCCGCCTTTAGTGTAGACGATTTCATTTATCGACTTGAGGCCTTAATTCACCAAACGTTAGACGGCAACTTTGATATGTTAGCTTGCCATATCAGCAATGTGCTTGAAGGAAGCGCTAACGCCTGGTACTGGCGATACCACAAAAGCGTGCCTCAGGTAGAGTGGTCGAGTTTTTGCGAAGCTTTTC
Organism: Lordiphosa mommai; assembly: GCA_018904225.1. Classification (NCBI taxonomy): domain Eukaryota; kingdom Metazoa; phylum Arthropoda; class Insecta; order Diptera; family Drosophilidae; genus Lordiphosa; species Lordiphosa mommai. The sequence continues at coordinate 977,787 of JAEIFT010000065.1, read as the reverse complement.
GAAATCAGTTCAAGTATGAGAGGACTGACGTCAACATTAGAGCAGCAATAGATCGTCGTAAGCAAAAAGAAGGAGAATCTTTCGATGAGTATTACGAGTCGATCGTCATTTTAGCCGATAGTCTGTCTGTTCCATTGCCAGAATCTTCTATTTTGGAGACTGTACGGTCAAACTTGTTGCCTGAAATACAGCACGAATTGCTGTACGCGAAAATCAACACAATGTCAGAGCTAACACATGTCGTGCGTACCCGTGAGGTATTTATGCAAAACTACTTGTCTCGTTCACCTATGAAAAGTGCACGTAGACCGACCGTTTCGAAAGCAACGAACACGGACTAGAGGAAACCGAATCTTCCACTCTAAAACTTACCTGATTTGTCCACACTACCTACTTTAGTTCTTCACAACCGCATCAATCAATTTTAAACCCAAACCGCCTGTTTAGTAAGCAAAAGAACTTCACGTTTCATACTATCTCGCAAATCCGAACGCAAGTCCTTAGCATCAGCAATAATGGACCATGACGTTTGACCCTACGCCCAAGTAAAGTAATTAAGAAAATCTGTTTTCGGGTTAATGGACACCGGCGCTTCGATAAGCTGCATCGGTGGAGATTTTGCCAAAAAAATAATCACGAAAATACCCCCCTTAAACCCGTTTCTTTCACTGTGTGAACCCCAGATGGAAAAACACAAGGCATTGATTACTTTTTACGTGATACCAAACTTAGAACAGCCATTGTATTTAAGAATAGATTTTTGGACAGCCTTTCAATTGTTGCCCTCTGACTAACATATCTAAGTTATAGCCTTGTTCCACTGGCACATTCTTGACAACATTCTCTGAATGTTCTTAATGTTAACATTCGTTCGGTGTATTTTGAATGTTAATTCGTCACGAATGTTGTGATTTCTGTTACAACATTCGTGACAAATGCTGCCATCACTGTCAGAACATTTGTGATAAATATTGCCATCACTGTTACAACATTCGTTATTCGCCCGGGTACGTTTACATTTTTTTCTAAATTGGCATGATATCAAAGTGACAAGTGCCAACATTTGAAAAAATTATTGTGAAAAGTCGAGGTAAGTACCAACAATTCTGGTTTATTTATTGACGAATATTAACAAGAAAATTGTTCTTTCAGATTAATTAATCCCGAAAACTGGCCATAACGTGGGAAGGACTACCAAAATTGGCAAGATCTTTACCATCAGGAACGAAAAGAGCCGCCTTTCGCAGTCGGACATCGACTGCGTTATCAGCGAGGGCGAAGAGTATGAGAAGCATCGCTAGATAATTTCAGCCCCATATCACCTACGTGTTCGGTGTAAAGGAGGCTGCCGGGCAGGGTGGCGAATAAATCAGCCAGTCGGAAAAGAGCAGTGTGCTGAAGAAATACAGCAAGACCATAAAGCGGCTCGGAGGAAGGAAAAGCACGAGTACAAGATGCAAGAGCCTACCAAATTTTTTTTTTTTAACAAGATCAAGATGCAAATACCTTTAATCTTAGACCACATAATTATGGGGTAAAGATGGGATTGGGTCTCTATTTGGGCAAGCCTTCGTTCTCGACCCAGTTAAGTCAGGACTTAGATTTTAGTCATCAGTTCTCTGTCTTTTTTTTAATAACCTAGATAGAAAAAGCAGGCAGCAACTGATGTAACATACAACGAAGCAATGTGTACAGTCGGACGAGCTGATGTAGGGTGTAGCAACTAATGTAGCACGCGCTGGTTCCGGCTCCTATGGTCGTCGGTAAAGGGTGTGGGTTTTCATTAAACATCGCGCTACCTACTCGCTGACTTTATAGAAAATATTAATAAAAATCGCGTGCAAAAATCGGACTCTTTGTCAATATTGGTACAGTAGACAGAAAGAAAAAAATAATTTAATTGAATTCAGTTTAATTCAAAATGCATTCTTATGAGATGCATATTTTAGTATATAAGGGTTTTAATTAAGTGTATATTTATTTAAGGCTAGATACAAATTTATTTATGGCTACTGCAAAATAAAGTTTTTGGCAAATACGAGAGTTTACTGATCATGATAGACTTCTTCGCAACAAAGGCAGATCATTCAAAGCAGACTCAATATTAATGATCATTAGTGATCATAAACTTCAGCAATTCCTAAACATATGGTTTGATAATTTTTCTTTCGGCTAAAATGTTAACGGCTAAGACATTTGCTAAACGCAAAAATTTAGATGAAAACAAAAATCCGAAAAAAATTTACTGCAACAAAAAAAAACTGTTGCTATCCACAGTGGTTAATTATCATTAACTGCCATAAAGTTGAAGCTTATCAATAAGCTGCGCTTAAGCAAAGCGAAGAAAAAAAATGAGATTAAACGAACAGCTGATCAGGCTGGCACTGGGTCAACATTAAATTTATATTTATTTTGGGTGAAATTATATGTTCATTTTGTTTGCCAATTTAATGAAATAAAATATAGTTATGTAATGATTATTACGACCGTAGCCGATCACTTACCCCAGCAATAGTCCAACGTTGAAAGCGCTCTCAATGTTGCGGCTGATGGTTGCTATATATTGTTTTTGTTTGTTGGTAGGAATTGTTTTTAAATTATTTCTTTAAATGGAAGGGGTTTCACACAAAAAAAAATATTTTAATTTAATTTACCCTTCTTATGGAGGTTAGGGGTCGACCGGTTAAAGATTTTAAATTTTTGTTTTCAATTATATTTTGAAAAATAAATCAAAACGCAAACCGAATTGAGAGTGGGTGGGGCGCTTTATAAAATGATTGCTAATTTATGAATGATTTAACCTTTAATTTGATTCACTTCTTTAACTTTAAGGTGAACTTCAAAATTAACCAACACTTTTTTTTTTTTTGCACAATTTACACGTTTATATGTTTTTTGTTCTTAAATACACATTTTCGAGGGTTGTTAAATTTGTTTCCGTTTTCTAGTACATTAAGTACTAGGGCACATTGGGATGCCCACAGAAGTACCAACAGGCACTAAGGGCCAAACCTAAGAGGTTAGAAATGGTCTGTCGGCTGACAAGAAAAATCCACAATTTCGGGTTAAAAACTTACATTGCTGCTCGGCCCTTTTTCGATTGTTTTAAAACAAATGGCTTTTAAGTCGGGTTCTTTTCCGCCAGAGTGAAGAATAGTTATTGGGTATAAGTTCACACAAAATATACAAATTTTTTTTTCTTTGCAATTGGGTGAACTTCTCTGGATGACAGCCAAAACGGAAAAGGAAATTCCAATCAAATCTGTCCAGCTGCTAAGCTATTTGCAGAGTTGTGAAAGACTAGACACTATCGCAGTGCTGGTTTTAATTACTGCATTTATATTTATTGCTGATACTAACTTAAGCGAATTTATCCTTGCATACCATTAGGCACTTGGATAAAATCCGTCGAAAATTTGCATACTTTCCGGATGGAACAGAAAAATATATTTATACAGCTGCCCTTAAAAGTCTGCGACCAGCGCATTACACTGACGACCCTTGAGTGAATTAGTTAAATTTAATTAAATCTAGGCTCTTTAAGTTAATTAAATTTTACTAGCGCCACCGATCATTTAACCACTCGACCTATTCGAAATGCATCTCAGCGATTACATATCGAAAAATGCATCCCCTCTCGCCACGCGTTTCCGATCAAGCTGAGCTCGTCATCCATCCAACACGCTCTTTCCAAAAAAGTATTCAAGGCGAGCAGACGTGACAGCGGAAAATTCATTAAGTCCGTCTTTAACCTAACCTACGAGGTTTCAATCAATTCGCAAAAATCACATCAACCCAAAGCAGTAAAGAATTGGCTGCAATTAATATTTGCTGTCGCGGCAGCTGCGCTAAAGCGCAATCAAACCGCATCTATATTTTTGCTGGTTGATGAGCGTCATTTTGGCATTATACCCAAAACGAAATTAACTACAATTGGTGAGTTACTCATTTGTTGGATCAAGCTGTGTGAGCTAATTTTGAATTTTCTATAGATAATCAAACCAATCCAGGCAAAGGTCAAGTCTTAAATTGGTCTGCGTCCCTAACCTCGTGGCGGAGCCGCTACGCTAATCCCATTTTTCGTGGTACCTCTCATTCCGTAATTAAGGTCTGGCCCCTAGTCCCAGATTGCTAGTTGCCGAACTCTAGCTCGCCAGCAAAACCCTGATCGGGTGTTGAAAACCGCCTAAGTGGCCGAAAGGTGATCTCCAGCTAACCTCAATATATTCATAAGGAAAACCCTTGAAAGGCCAGCTACTGCCCAGCAACATAACCTCGTGTGTAGTGAAGTGAAGCAATAATTTGCTACCAAAAGAACAGTGCACACCCTGGAGCCCCCATCGATAGTGTTTAAAGAAAATAAGTGAAAAAAGCATTAGCTAAGTGAAATTAAAAGAAAGAAGCGAAGATGGGTATACTCCATCTAAAGAAAACATAACCCTCTCTTTTGGCTACACGTGCTTAAGTGTGTTTGTGCTCTCTTAGTCCAATACAAAAACAAAAAATTCGTAAACAAGATAAAAAAAATTAAAAACCCCCAAAGCAAAATTTAACATCACAGCTGATCATCACCCGTTGGATCAACCTGAAAACGTAAGTGGTCGCCCATGAGGCCATAGTTAAGAATCCTATATTTTGGCCAAGTACGCGCAGTTAACATGAAACGCCCTTACTCAGCCAAAATTGAATTTTTTATGATTTTAGCTTGCAATTTCTCTTAAATATTTGAAAAAGAGATCGTAGCATACACAACATGAAAGCAAATGCCTTGCAAGCCTTAAACGAAATTTAAGAACAAGCCTGCCAAACCAATAAGAGAAGTTTGCGTTACTCTCTCTCAGCATGACTCTCACCCACGCACATTTCGCTCGCTAAGCGCCGGCGTGGACCGCCGTTAAATCGCTGCGGATAATCAAAACAAAATCGCTCAAAACCAACGGAAGATTTCTGCTTGCTATTGGGCTTGTTACCAAAATCAAGCCAGCTGTTTGGCTGCGTACAGTAGTACCTCATTAAGCGAAACCTAATAGCATATAATTGGCGATGACGCCTATTTAAATATTTTTAAATCCATTTAAATTCTTTTTTAATTTAATTCTTATTACTTAATACTACCTTATAATATGTTAACCATCAATTAATGGCGAACTGCCATTATTAATTAATTAACCTTTAATTTTGCAGCTTCCTTTTCGTTTAATTTCACTTGTGCTTATAATGAATTTGCCCTTAAGTACTACAATTAGTAATAGATTTCATACATACTAGAAATAATGTTTGGAAACAAGGTTGAATTCCTCCTGCTTCAACAAATTATAAATAATGCTTAGACTTAATTGATACCCTTTAAATATTAGCTCTTTAAAATTATTTTTAGACTTTTTTTTCTTAAACCCAGTTCTCTCCTTGATATGTTTAGTCCGCTAGGGGTAGGGTGGGGGTAGGGTGGGGAACATGGCCGCTGAATAACACCTAAGCGTGGCCTAAACACTAAGATGGCTTTCTGAACAAGCTTTCTTTCCTTTTCTTTCTTATGTCCGCTCCCATACCCAATATTAAATATTCTTTGACTAAATGATAGGCTTCGTTTACCCTAGTAATCCCAAAACAACCCGCGGTAACATTAATTGGACCTCCCCCCATATTGCCGACGAAGATAGCCGGATCAAGCACGGGTTCCGCATATGTCTACTTCTTCCATCTGCTCGGTTAGGATGCAACTGTTCGTTATATGCTACATATGGTTGCCGAAAGACTTAGTATCTACCGCATTTATATGGGCTCATGAAGATCCGTTGTCATCTCATTGTGGCATAAATAAAACCTTAGAGAAGCTGCGGCGATGGTATTATTGGCCAAATTTAATCACTGACGTGAAGGAATATATCAACAAATGTGAAGTGTGCAAGTGTAGCAAATATCCCAACTATACTTTACGACCCCCTTTAGGATATACAGGTCAATCCGACAGATGCTTTCAGAAGCTATATGTAGATTTCCTTGGTCCATATCCACGCAGTCGATCTGGTCATATAGGGATATTCGTAGTCTTAGACCATTTATCCAAGTTTCCTTTCCTCAAGGCAGTCAAAAAGTTTACTGCTGAAGCCATCAATCCATACCTAGAGCAGGATATATTTTACTGCTTTGGAGTGACAGAAACGATTGTTTCTGACAATGGCGTTGTAATGGCACTTGTAGCTACCAGATTAAATTTTTGGGGCAGCTTAAAAGGAGGCAACATTTCACACGCCGACACTAGAGTTGCACCCAGAGAAAAAGGAGAGAAAGTCGGGAAAGCGGCTTACAGCACAAAGCCTTAGTTCAAGGATTTTGGCGCCTTTCTCTCATCCCCTGTTAATAGTTTTCTTGTGATCTTGCCACCAAGGGCTCAGTCTTTTCCATTTGGTTGTTCACCTAACGAAGACGTATTATTTTCAAGTGCGTGAAAGTAAAAAGTTAAAGTCGCGCTGTGACAAAACTAATAATAAAACGACTGTGGAAAAGACAATTTTGAGATTGGCAATCTCAAGTCATTAATATATTGCCAGTGCCAAACAAAAGGGTAAGTCCGCGTAGGCCGTTTAGTTGCATTTGCTTATTTAAAGTAGCCACTAGAAAATTCTTTTGTTGGCCTATGGTTTGAAAAATTCTTTTCGATTTTTGTTGTTTCTCTTTTCGCAAACCTGATCGCAGGTTTGGCACCTAGTGATAAATTCACTTATTCCTAAATATCTGTTGGATTTGGCTATTATGATAAAAAGTGGAGCCTAAGAGCGGCATGCCAAACACCCCTATTTATTTTCGCTAATTAGAGCGCTTAAAACATCAGCTGCCGTCGCTGCAGCGAGAGAGGCTAGTTGTCTGGAGCTTGGCGAGCGATTCGGACGGTGCCAGCAAAATGCTCCAATTTTAAGCGGAAAAACGAAAGAAAACTCGGCAAACGCTGCCCAAAAACTCGGAAAATAAGTGGAAATTCCGAACAATCATTCCGCTAAGAAAGCTGCAAACTCTCATAGTTTTTTTTATTGTGTTAAGGCTCTCTCTCTTTAATATATAAAACGGCCAAAGGAAAAGAACAATGTATAAAACTTTACCGTAATATTCTTGTCTGCTAACGAAGCAAAACCAAAAACCAAAAATGTTGATAAAGTGAGTTTAAACTTGAGTGCGTTGAAATTTTCATATAAAAATCCACTTTAAATTTTTGTGCTCTGGCTACGCCCATGAAGCAGTCCGTTGCAATATTTTGCTTTCAACCGCTACTTTTTCGCAATTCCTTCATTCCTTTTTTTTTTGTGTTGAGCTGTTGCTATACAGCCTCTCTCTCTCTCCGCGCTCAAAAGTGAACATACTTAAGAGAGCATGTGCGAAAGGCTAATGGAAGTTTAAAGCAAAATTGGAAAAAAGAGATAGAGAGAGCCATTGGTGAATTTTATTTGAGAGATGATTATGTGTGTATGTGTTAACTAAAAATTCTTTCCCAGTAGCTGTTACCACCTGGGAAAGCGCTTTCTTCGGATGCAGTAATGAAAAACTGAGTAAGTGATCAGCTCTCTTTGGGCTTTTGCGTTTAAATCATATACATATACATATGCACATAACTATCACCCATTGCTCTTAAGAGATGTGTCATTTTGAGTCTCTTTAAAAATTTCGGTTAATTGCAAAACAAATACCAATGTGGATTTCATTTGAACTTTATTTATTTTTTTTGTTGCAATATGTCCCTATATATTTTCTTCTACTTCTGTCGCTGTCTAAAAGTCTGTATTGGTAGTCTGGTTAGAGTCTGAGATCTCGCTTTTTGCACGTGAATTATAGTTGTTTAGATAACCGAAGAGGATCGAGCACGCTGTTATTTTGGCCCATATAAATGAACCACCCCATTTCTTGCCGACGAGACGGAAGCCGGAACAAGTACGTGCCCCCCAAAAGAAACATACACTTCCATCTGCTCGGCCATCAGATTTTCTGCTGGCAATTTCCTCGGGTAACTCGTTACAGTTTTATTTTAGTTATTTAAATAATTATTTGGCGCCCAACGTTTGAGGCCTTACCGGCAAGCCCCAATGATTTTGTTAATCACAAAACTTAGTGTTAATACCAGCTGACACTAAAACTCTCAGTTCTCTACTTGCTATCAATTTCAATCCCTCTTTTGTAGTTAAATCAAAATAACTTGGACTAAATACAAGTTTATAAATAGTGTATTGCCAGGTCTGTTTGTAATTTAACTGAGTTTTTATTAAGGTGTACTGGATACTCATAAATTCTTAATATTTTTGACGCCGTTACCTAATTAAAAAATAGAAACTCTCCATTGTTGTTTTTATTAAGGTGTACTGGATACTCAAAAATTCATAATATACCTAAATGAACAATAGAAACTTTCCATTGTTATTTTTATTAAGGTGTTCTGGATACTCATAATGGATACTCATTATGACGCCGTTACCCTAATGAAAAATGATAACTGTCCTTAATTATTGCTTATGTAAAGTTGGTCTTGGATACGGTTTATCTTGGCTATGGGCTGAGGCCACCGATCAACAAGCTCGGCAATAATTTTATTTTCTCGTTTGATGTTGTTGGATTTAGTATTACATGAAAAGTATTACCACTATTTCAAACCGTTTCAAATCTTCAAATTTTCCTCTACAAGATTCTGACTTTGTAATAGCAATCCACTGCCAATTTAAAGTAGTGTGCTTGGATTAAAGTTTCTGGTTGTGACTGGAGGCTTACCGCAGCTATTTATTTAGCAGTGATATACGATTTCAGATCTTTCTATTCTTAATATTGCTAACAAAGAAAAATCTGCTGTTTTTCTCATCTATTCTGAACCGAGTGCATGGACTCCCTAATATTTTATGAAATATCTTTTTTGGTCAAATATTGAAAATTTCGTTTGGAATTGAGCTTTTAGCTGTCTATCTTTTTAATTGTTTTTATTGAAAAAATAAAGCTTTTGAGTTTTTTTTTTATGCTTATTTTGAAAATTGCTTTTGAATTGATTTCTTATTCTTATTTTAATAGTTTTAATTTGGAATATAATTTTTTTATTATCATAATTTGGTTAATTGAGTTAAAATCATTATGCCTCTTACACGTAGCAACGAAAATTTAGCTCGCTGTGGGGAGACTAATCCCATATGTAACATTTGTAATACCGCAATTGAGTATCAAGCGCAAATATTAAGCACTAGCTGTGGACATAGTTTCCATAGAGCTTGTTTCAACTCGATAAACGGAAAGAAAAAAGTTTGTCCGGTGAGTAAGGAAAATCTACAGTCTTCACTTGCGTCTGAAGAAGAAAATTTAGAATGCAAGATACTTGTCCAACTGGTGGAATTCCACCTGGTCCAAGTCCTTCTCCATGTGTGGCAGAAATGCAACAAGCAATGATGGAGACCATGTCTGCCGTGTGCACTAGGCAAACAGAAGTGATGGCACAAGCAATGAACTTAGGTTTTCAAAGGATTGTATCCTCTCTATCAGGTCAAACGACCAATCAGCCAAAAATCATACAAGATCGTCCATCGGGTTCTGCGTCAAGACGTATACAAACTCCGTCCACAGTGTTTCCACTAACCGATTCAATGCATAGGCAATCTTGTATGGGTATGGATATACGTCCAGATAGAATAAGTCAAATTATGAGCGGTTGGAAGTTGAGATTTTCTGGTCGATCTGCAATGTCTGTAGATGAATTTAATTATCGTGCCGAGGCATTGACTAACCAATCCCTAGAAGGCAACCAAGAGCTTTTGTGTTGTCATATTAGTAATTTGCTGGAAGGCAGTGCAAGTGATTGGTACTGGCGTTTTCACAAATCTCCCCCGAATACTAATTGGCATACGTTGCGCGATGTCATGCGAGTCCAATATAAGGATGAAAGAACAGATACAAATATTCGAGCTGCGATAGACAGGCGTAAACAAAAAGAAAACGAGAAACAGAAAGAAACGAGCCATTGTTCTGCTCGCGGATAAATTATCGACTCCTTTAACAGAAGCAACCATGTTATAATCTTTGCGAGCAAATCTTTTACCAGAAATTCAACATGAATTACTATTTGAATCCGTTGCGAATATCGCTCATTTGCGAACGATGGTAAGAACGCGAGAAATTTTTGTTCAAACCACGTTCAAACCACGTCCTGCTCCGCGTAGGCTAGTACATGCTATAGAGGATCAAACAGAAGGCGAGTCCGATAATAGTGGGGATGAACTTTCTGCTATAAACCTTACTTGCTGGAATTGTGGGGCAAGTGGACACCGCTATCAGGATTGTGGGGCCGAACGACGCATATTTTGTTACGGATGCGGCAAGGCAGACACTTACAAACCGACATGCAAAAAGTGTAATGGTTCAAAAAACCTCCTGCCACGTGCACTAGGGACCAGTGCACGCAAACAATTTGTCTCAAAGGCAACGAACACCGACTAGAGGAGCCTTGCATATCCTTTAGTTCAACCTTACCAGATTTAACACCCCTCCCAGATTTACAGTTTCCTCAACCTGTCACGTTGCTACCCATATCGCGAAAGCATACTCGTTCGCGTTCGCGCTTAAAATCATTTCTTCGAAATCGGAAGGCCGAACGCCTAACTTTGTTATCAGCAGTAGTAGCGAAAACACAAGACATTCGACCTTATGCTGAAGTAGAGTTATTTGGAAGATCCATTAGTGGATTAATGTACACGGGAGCTTCTATAAGTTGTGTAGGTAGTAGTTTGGCAGAAGAGATAATTAAAACGGAAAAATATAAATCAATGAATAATTCAGTTCGCACTGCAGATGGAAAATCACAACCGATAGTGGGTAAACTTAGCACTCCTATATGTTTTCGGGGTGAGTCTAAACTAATTACATTATATATTGTCCCTTCACTGTCACAAGAGTTATATTCAGGCATAAACTTTTGGTCTGACTTTGATTTATTGCCGAGTGGCCTTGGTCAACGTAATACTGTGGCCGAATTGACAAGTTTAGAAGAAGACCAATACCGACCGCTTAGCGAAGCCCAACAAGAATGTTTAAAATCCGCTATCTGCAGTTTTCCATCCTTTGCTGATAAAGGTTTGGGTAAAACCACCTTACTTTCACATAGCATTGATGTAGGTGATGCCAAGCCCATCAAGCAAAGGCACTATGCAGTTTCCCCTGCTATTGAGAAACTAATGTATGACGAGCTTGATCATCAAAATTGATGGATCGCATAATACCAGTGAATTTGAGAAATGAGGTTTTCATCTACCTAGATGACTTACTGATCATTTCAGACACTTTTGAGCGTCACATCGAGGTGCTGAAAACTATATCAGCAGAGTTGTTAAAAGCTGGCTTAACAATAAATGTGCAAAAGAGTAAATTCTGCGTGCAGGAAGTGCATTATTTAGGGCACGTAGTCGGCCGAGGCACCATTAAGATGGACGCAGTTAAAATTGATGCTATAAATAATTATCCTGCGCCTAAATCTCTGAAGCAACTTAGGAGATTCCTGGGAATGACAGGGTGGTATAATAAGTTTGTGAAAAATTTTGCTGCTATTGCGTCACCTTTAACAGACGCGATAAAACGAAAAAATAAATTTGAGTGGTCCGAGGCTGCAGATCATGCCTTCCAAGCGCTCAAAGCTGAAATGTGTAAGGCACCTGTGCTCCGAATTTTAATGAGCCTTTTTCTATTCACTGCGATGCCAGTCATACAGGAGTTGGGGGAGTTTTAATGCAGGTAGATTCCGAAGGAAACGAAGTACCGATAGCTTTTATGTCCAAAAAGTTCAATAAATGTCAAAGAAATTACACGATCACAGAAAAAGAATGCTTGGCAGCCATATTGAGTATTAAAAAGTTTCGCGCTTATGTAGAAGGTCATCCGTTTACAGTGATAACGGATCACGCGTCTTTGAAATGGCTCATGTCCCAAGCCGACCTCAGTAGTAGATTGGCTAGATGGGCTCTTAAGCTACAAGGATATTCCTTTTCGATAAAGCATAGGAAGGGTACTCAAAATTTTGTCCCAGATGCATTATCCCGGGTATATACTCCCGATTTATCCTCGCTAAGTTCAAGCGAAGATATTGTCTTTGAAATGGCTCATGTCCCAAGCCGACCTCAGTAGTAGATTGGCTAGATGGGCTCTTAAGCTACAAGGATATTCCTTTTCGATAAAGCATAGGAAGGGTACTCAAAATTTTGTCCCAGATGCATTATCCCGGGTATATACTCCCGATTTATCCTCGCTATGTTCAAGCGAAGTTATTGTAGATCTAGAGTCAGATCAATTTGAAGCTGCTGATTATGCAAGCTTGCGAGCAAAAATATTGGGGAACCAGACTCAGACTCCTGATCTTAAAGTGGTAGATAAGTATATTTACCGACGCACCGAACATGCTGTGGGTGAAAAAGTGGCTGATGAGTCTTGCTGGAAACTCTGGGTACCCAAGAGCATTACTGGCAACGCCATCAAACAGGTACATGAACCCCCTGTGTCGGCCCATTGTGAAATAAATAAGTCGTTGGAAAAGCTTAGAAGATATTTCTTTTGGCCAAATCTATTGTCTGATGTCAAAACGTTTATAAATAATTGTGAAGTGTGCAAATGCACAAAACACCCAAATCAAACCCTATGGCCACCGTTAGGGAAAACACAAGAAACGCATAGGTTTTTACAGAAATTATTTGTTGATTTTTTGGGTCCGTATCCGCGCAGTCGGTCAGGAAATATTGGAATTTTTATTGTTCTTGATCATTTTTCAAAATTTCCTTTTCTCAAAACTGTGAAAAATATTACTGCGGAAGCAATTATTCCCTATATGGAGAGCGAACTATTCCATTGTTTCGGTACTCCCGAAGTGATTGTGTCGGACAACGGCGTTCAATTCAAGTCAAATATGTTTAACTCCCTGCTGGATAAGTATGGCGTGCAACATGCGTATACTGCAGTACATGCTCCACAAGCGAACGCGTCCGAAAGGGTCAAATACTACTTTTGATTTCTAAAAATCAGGGTTTTGTAGTAATGAAATTTAGAAAATAATGCCATTCATTTTAGGAATGTAGCACCATAAATTATAGAAAATTTCGTTTTTAAAATTACTCTGAGTTTTTCTAAAATCAAGAAACAAATTTCTAATTTTTATGTAAAGCTTTTCATAAAAATAAAAAATTTTCTATAATTTATGGTGCTACATTCCATGGTGAAACATAAGAAAAATACCTCTTCATTACAACTCAAAACCTCTTTAATTTCATATGATCTGAAGTGTGGCATAGAAGAATATATTATAAGTCCTTTTTTATAAATTGTGTTGCGTTTCTTAACATACGAGTGGCTTAATAAATTATTTATATTGGGAAAAAAATTGATAAGTTCGTGAAAATTTATTGAGTTCGAAGCTAAACATTTTGTTGGGATCAAAAAAATATAGTTGCCTTTAAAATTTTGCATGTAGCTAGCAAAATTTAGATTTAATTTGATAGCTAATGATACCACAATATTTTTTCTGGACGAGATATTTTTAGCAAATGTTTTGCAAGTCCTATGTTTTGACTCGAATGGAAAAGTCCATAAGTACTTTAGTGGTCCGGATTCAAAAACAATTCGATAACAGTGATTTAAAAAATGGTGTTTTGGTTTCAAAGTATCATTGAAAATTGCAGTGTATTCCTTATTGTGATAAACTATTACTTCCTTTAATTTTTGAATATCTTTTTGACTGTATTCTGAGAGAGTTATATAATCTATTAGTTTAACTAAGTTCTTAACAAATTTCCAAACGGTATCATCTTCCGGAACTAAATCCCTTACCATAAGTGGAAAAAATGAAATTAAAGTAAGTAGTTCTCTTGCTGTTGCTTTAATTATGCGTTGTTTTAAATTAAACATTTGAAAAGGCGGACACAAATTACCAATTTCGGTTTCTCCATACTCAAAATTCGCTTTTCTTATATTCAAAAGTTCTAAATCAAAAATATTTTTATTAATATAGTATGCTATTATATGACAAAGATCGTACTTTAGAATTCCCTCAAAAACATCATGCAGGATATCAACGGAAAAATTAGAAACTGCGGAAAAATGCCTAAGTTCATTGAACACGCATTCGTTTTTTATACCTGTTAATGAAAGATTTCCAATTTGAAGGTCATGCTTATAATTATGTTCGTTTCTTTGCTTACTAATATCATCTACAAATGAAAAAGTTGACTCTTCTTTCGTTATTTTGCAAAATCTGCAGAAATATTTAGAGGAAAAAGATGAAGTAAACCCTAAAATGCTATTAACGCCAAGGTTATCTCCTAAAACTAACCCTAAAATAAAAAACACCCGGTGGTGTTCTTCATTTACAAAAATATCGATTCCATTAGTTTTTAAATCGATTAACAGCTCGACTAACTTAAATAGGCACTTCGCGTTTCCTAGTGATTTAATATCGGCTGATTTAAATAAAGCCGCTGTAAAAATATGGTTATAGTTAATTGGAGAAGTTGGAAATGAAATATAAACTGCAAGAAGTGGAGTGCAGTGGGGGCCTAACGGATTATTTATTTCAAAATCATCAACGTAAAGAAAATATGGAATTATGATTTTATTGCTTTTACTATAATCTAATTCTATTCTTTTCCACAGATTTCCATTCACAAAGTTTTGTATATTTTTTTGTCCTTTCAAATCAGTTAAATTATTTATAAACTGGGTAAACACTCCTGGCAGCTCAAAAAATTTTCTAAACTGAAATTTAATTGGAAATAAGACTCCTTTGCATTTTTTGGAGTCGAGTATTATTTTATTTTTGAGTCTGATGGATGAGATTGTATCATTAACTGTTATAATATGAGGTTCTTTATACAAGTCCATTAACTTTAACTTTCTGATCAGCTTAAATTCAGTTTGAATCTCCTTAAATGGATTCTCACAAAAAGATATTAAATTTTGTAAATCATTTTCAATAGACCAATCTCCTTGTTGAGTTGCTAAATTTAGACTTCAACTGTAGCAATTTGGTTTTAAGTGGCAATGTGATGTTTTCAGTTATCTTATGTTGTAATTTAAATGTTTCTTTACGAGGTATTTTTAGATCTGAACAAACACTTAAACTTAATTTTAATGAACTGTCAAGCAGCGATTCCCTGTTTTCTACTGAATTTGTATCGTGATTGCTATCAATTATTTCTGTTAAAAATTCTGAACTATTGTTAACGCTGTGGGAACTAGAAATATTATTTTCAATATTGATGTTTGAATTTAAGTGAAGATTCTCATTGCGAACATGTCTTGAAAAATTTGAAAAATTTGAGAAGTGCTGATAACAGTTTGTAAAACAACATTGCAACTCCACAAAAGGATCCAGCAAATGAATAAGTTTCGTATGCTTTAGGAAATCATTTGTATTTTCAAATGATTTTAAACAAATTTTACATTTAATCATGTTGGTCAATTTGTGTAGCCGAGATCTTTAAATCGTGCAGAAGTTCTGATAAACTACGATTTGTAATGTCTTGTCGGAAATGAATATTAAAAAAATATTTCTGAATGAATGTCCAAACCAGACAACACGCATCCGGATATTTTAAATTCAGGACATGAAACGTAATAAAGCAGGCACTGCAACAATCAAGAATATTCTCAAACTTATAATAAACTCCGGCCACATGAACGTAAAATGCCTCTAAATTGCAAGGCGTCGATCCTATACAACATAACAATGGCTGTACAGTTTTTTTAAATTGATAGTTTTCATCAATTAGAAGTTTTATGTGGCTCTCCAGTTCAGCAAAGGAAGACTTCCAGAAAATAAAATGGTTTCTTGAATCCGTTTCGGTATACTTTACTGTTTTATTTCCAACCGCATTTCTCTTATTGCGGGCAGTTGGCACCAGAATCGAGTGTAGCAGGACTAACACAGTCGCATCTTTTGTATCTGCAAGAAAAAAATAGAATAAATATAGTTATAGATCTTCAACTAATCAATTGTTTTGTAGAATTAAGCTTAAACTCGTTTTAAAATCGATTTTTTGATTTAAGCCATTATATTAAAAAAGTCATTCTCACCATTTGTTTGCTTACTGAACGATTTTAAAATTTCGCAATAGGGTCCGTCCTTTATTTTGGCCTGCATAAGGGGCACAACCAGATCCAAAAACAACGGCCATTTTTCAGTCAAACTTTTAGGATTTTGGTTCAATTGCATGAAATTAAAAGAGTGATACAATAAATAAATTATTTTATTTTTTTATACAATTAGATGCCTGATCATAGTATAAATTTAGTAAAGAAATAGTCAAGTGTATGCACACAACTTACCAGCTCATGTCCAAACGACTGCTTCAAAATTGGATATTCCTCAAAATTATCATGAAGTGACGCTGAGGATTCCAAAAATTGCTTGCGCGAAGGAAACAAAGCATTCCACTTTTCGGAAACTTCGCTAAACGGGCTTACATTATACTTCAACCAATCTCTCTCCAAAAGTTCTGTATAGAAATGAATTCATATTTTATAAATATTCGAATACTGTTAATAAACAGAGCAGTTTACCTTCTATATCCTGTTCCTGAGAATCTGAAGTGCTTGATTTAGGAACCTCCTTCAAAAAGTTATCTTTTTTAAATTTGGCTTGCAAATTATAAAATTTGCCATAAAGAAGGCCGGCTGTTTTTTTCCCCTGTCTCTTGATAAAATAGGTATCCTACAGAAATATGTACAAAATAAAAAATTAATCAGTAATTAACAATTTGGAATCATTATACGAAAATGTGTGGAGATGTGCTAAACTAATCTAAGCTACTTATTAACTTAACAAAATTTGATTACCTTTATTTCACAATTAAATAGGACAACGATATCATCAGCAATCTTTGATAATATGTCTTGATTTGGTCGAATATTATTTGGCAGAAAAAATTCCGCAATTGTGTGGCTAATCAGTTTGCGATATTTTGGAGTTAATTTTTTATTTCGCGCATAAAAGGATATGATAATCTTCGTTGCTTGAGAACTATTTAATATCTTTGCCACATCAATCTAAATAAAAATGTTTTATCATAATAAAAAAAAAAAAATATAAATATTAATACACACCTCGTTGTTATCATTAAATTCGTCCAGCACATCTCCATTTGGTAAATTCTGTTTATACAAAAAAATTAAAAATAATAAAACATTGACCACTGTAACGCTTCTTTTGTATGTATGCATATATGTATGTATATAAAAATGTATATACATGTTTGCTCACTTACTTCTGATTTTTGCCACTTCTTTAAGTTATGCTCGAAAATGATCAATTCCCCGATTAGATTTTAGGGAACAAGTTGCGATAGTTTGTCGTAGGTAACGTGCAAAAGAGTTTCCTTTGTAAATCCAAATTCTAGAATTCATAAAATAAAGAAACTTTAACAACTAACTTTAATTAACACTCCTGTACTTTTTACACCGAAGATGTATTTGGTGTGTCCGTCGAACGCACAGGCAAAGACAAATACATACATACATATGTACATATATAGCAGCGAGAAGCATTTTGTTCACTTTTCTTATATATACATATGTACATATGTATGTATACATACCGGCATTCGCATGCTTTCTAAAAGCGTATTTTCTTATATGCGTATGCATACATACATATGTATATATGATTGTACCATGTACATAAATTGTAATTGATTTTATCACAAAAATGATGAAATAACACATATGTACATATTTATGTATACATACCGGCATTCGCATGCTTTCTACATACATACATATGTATATATGATTGTACCATGTACATAAATTGTAATTGATTTCATCACAAAAATGATGAAATAACACATATGTACATATGTATGTATACATACCGGCATTCGCATGCTTTCTAAATGCGTATTTTCTTATATGCGTATGCATACATACATATGTATATATGATTGTACCATGTACATAAATTGCAATTGATTTCATCACAAAAATGACACTTTAATCTAAGCTGACAAATACACCTTTTGTTGCAATAACACTCACCTGCAAAAATTTCTGTGAAGGCTTCGCCCTTCAACTCTGCCAAAAGCTGTTCCATTTGGCCGATGCTTCACACTTCAAAGACAATGCACAACTAATTTCTATTTCGTCATTGACACTTAATCGCCTCGCTCACAGCACACACACACGAACGCACACGAATGACGTAGGCCGAAAAGGTAGGTAGGAAAAAATAAGAAAATTTTCTTGTTTTTAGAAAATTTCTTTCTAAATTTCAGGGTAATTTAAGTCCTTATTTTTAGAAATCAAAACCTACTCTAACTTTTCTAAATATAAGAAATATTTTTCTAAATTTTAGGGTTTTTTATTTTTATGGTTACCTTTTTTAAATTTAAGTGCAAAAATTTCACCAATGTAGAAATTTTTTCTTAAAATAAGGGTATATTCATTTTATGGCTAGGTTTTCTTAAAAGTAAAAAAAAAATTTTCTGAGTGTACACACTCAGCCGTAAATAATAGTCCATACCGCTTGGCATTCGGTCAGCATATGGTTACCCATGGCTCAACATATAAATTGCTCAGGAATTTAGAATTACTGGAAGATCGCTCCGTACAGTTTGAAAGGGACGATTCGTTTAATTTAATGCGAGATGCTGCGAAAAACAACATGAAAGTGCAACAGGCACGCAATGAGAAAAAGTATAACTTGCGCAGTCGAACAGTAACTTTTGATTCGGGTCAAGAAGTTAATCGAAGAAATTTTCAGCAAAGCTGTTTTGCAAAAGGGTTTAACGCAAAATTAGCTCCCACATTTGTCAAAGCAAGGGTCAGACGAAAAATAGGATCTTACTACTACGAACTCGAAGATTTACAGGGTTATTTGGTAGGAAAATATCATGCCAAGGATATTAAACAATAGTGCTCTTTATTTTGCGCTTCAAGTGTGTATCACTCTTTTGGTGATTGTCTCCCCTAAAGTGTGATTTTGGCGGGGGGGATTTTGTAATGGCACTTGTAGCTACCAGATTAAATTTTTTGGGGCAGCCTAAAAAGAGGCATCATTTCACACGCCGATACTAGAGTTGCACCCAGAGAAAGTGGAGAGAAAGTCGGGAAAGCGGCTTACAGCACAAAGCCTTAGTTCAAGGATTTTGGCGCCTTTCTTTTTGGCAGGCACAACACCTTGTTAATAGTTTTCTTGTGATCTTGCCACCAAGGGCTCAGTCTTTTCCATTTGGTTGTTCACCTAACGAAGACGTATTATTTTCAAGTGCGTGAAAGTAAAAAGTTAAAGTCGTGCTGTGACAAAACTAATAAAACGACTGTGGAAAAGACAATTTTGAGATTGGCAATCTCAAGTCATTAATATATTGCCAGTGCCAAACAAAAGGGTAAGTCCGCGTAGGCCATTTAGTTGCTGAAGTGGCGCTTGTACAAGGCCAGCAACAGATTTTTTCCTCATGTCTAAATGTATGCAAATTGTTTTGCCTAACTCGTTAAGTCTTAGTAGTAGATTTTAATTTTGGTAGTATATTCTTGTAGTCTTAGTAGTAGATAATTTCCTTATTAATATAAGTGATTATATTTTAGTTTCTTAAAGAGATAACAATGAGGTTAATCTTATACAAATTAGTTTGACTTATCGATATGCATCTCCATTCGCAAATCACTCCATCCGAAAAGTTCCCCAGGTACCCGATATTAAAATCGCTCAATACAGCCGTGGGTATCCGATGTACTGTCCATTGCATTTCTGTTGCAATTACATTCGCCTACTGGCTAGCTGCCTCTTCCGGTTGCCAGCCTCCGTCTTTTCTTTTTTGATCATTGACCAGTGTGGTTGTGCCTGCTCTACCTAATCTATTCTCATATAGAACACTGAGAAGAAAATTTGACTCGTGCTTAACCTTTTCACCCAAATTTGAAAATCATACCAAAGTGCTACTTAAATTTTGACACGATTTAAGCAGGAGCCGTTTCAGTTGGCTAAGTAAGTGTTTTCAAGATTTAAGCTAAAGCTCATGATCTAACCAGCCTGTTCCCCAACAGCTAAATTTGGTCCCACACCCACCTAGGCCAATTGTCGCCACCATTGGGTACTCCACTGCCTAGAAACACCAAACAAGCTGTCGGACAGCCAACAAATTTTATTTTCTTATTGGTGCCAGTCCAAAAGAGGGTAAATATTTTCCCATTTTCCTCCTGGAATCAAAATTAAAAAACCTTTTGAATCTAGTTGGCACCAAGTCTGGGACTCTAAGCTGCACCTTCTAGCCACAGAGCTTTCGCCGAATTTCCACTTTGAGAGAGAGCGCGATTGCAGAGGCTAGACGCCAATATGTGCGTAAACAACCCAGCATAGAACCCGCGATCGTAATCGAGAGCAGATGGGCTTAAGCTCCAATATTGGCGGCATCAGAGAATGTGCGGAAAATTTATATAAAAATTTAATTAAAACGTGACCCCTAGTACCCAGCTGAAGCAGAAAAAGCAGAAAAGTGTATTTGTGCAGCCAGAAAATTTGGCGTATAATATGCTGCCTTCAAACAAACCAAGTGCAGAAAGTGTATTAAATTTTTTTTGTAAATGATCATTGGCTTAAAAGAAATAATTCAATCCTATGGAAAATGTGTACAGAAAAGCGAAAAGTCGGTGAAAACAAAAAAAAAAATATATTTAAATGTGCTAATCAAACTTAACCTTAAAGTAGAAAAAGCAAAAGCAAAAATTCAAAATCAATGTAAATCTACTTGTGAAGGTTAAGTAATGATCCAACCAGTTTTGTGCCCAATTCAAAAAAAATGCCTAAACTAACAGTGCACAAACTAAAAATCATTTAATCTAACCAATTCCTTCCAATGGTTTAATTTAAAGCGAAAAGCAAAAAGAAAACTCCAAAATGTTTATTTAAAATTTCCAACAAAAAACAACTGATAATACGCCTGATCCACTAAGACCGCCGAAAGATCTTTCGTCGCTGGAACGGAAAAGCACTAAGTTACAAAAGAAAAACAAACAAACAGAAATAAGTGTGGTTACATAACATATGGTTTTGGCCTTGTTTTGGTTCAAAGTGTCTCTCAGTGGTGTTGCTAAAATGAGCATAAATCCGCAGCCACCTTCCAGTGAGCGTGCCGAACACCAATTCTAACGGTGGTTGTGTAGCATATAACGTGCAATATTTTAAGGAGCAGATGTTTTCTAATTTTATTGGCGGGGTACGCGCTTGCTGTTCCGGCTTCACTCTGGTCGTTGGGATGGGTCTAGATAAGGACCGCCTCATTAGGGTGCTCACATACAAACATAATTATACTAAAGAAATCGCGTACGTATGGAGAGGATAGGGACATAGGAATAGGGAATTGGTACAGCTAACAAATAGATTAGACGGGATAAAAACAAATAGTGTCACCTAAGTCTTTCTCTCTTGTGTTTACAGCATAAAGCTGCATAAACGCCCACCCTACCATGATCCTTGTAGGCCTAGAAATGTTATTAATCATCAAGGATCCCTAAAAGAAAGAAAACGGCTACTCTACCTCAATCCAGTTTGACATGGCTCCCAATAAAGACAACAACAAACATCATTTTATTTATAACTACGAAGGACTTCAAATTGAAAGGCATATCCAAAATTAATAAGAAAAATTGTATATAGAAATTAACCTAGGTCATAAAACTATTTTATTTATTTTACTGCATTAATCTTCATAGAATTTAATAGAGGAAAAACAAAAATTTTATTTTAAACTAACCTTAGCAATAATTTGGAATTACTTAGAAAACTTCCATTTTTAATGATTCATTTCAAAAACAAAAATAATTTATATTCAAAAATAAACCCTAAGCAAGTGTGAGTATATCTAGCTGAAAATCGAAAAAATATTATATATGTACATGCATGATGAATATAAAATGAAATATGTATAGGATGTAGAATATAAGTATATAAGTTCAGATTAGGTATTTAGTAATTAATTTGAGTTAAAAAAAAAAAACATAACTCTTTTGTTTGACTTTATCAATTAAAAGCAAAATTCATTTTCTTTTGTTGGATAGTGTATTATGTAAGAGGTCAATGATCTTCAAGCGTTAAGTCAAAGCTTTGAATAGCCAGAAACTATTACAACGCTCAGTTAAGCTTTGGCTAAGATTAATTGGCTTTGATGTGCCACAATCAAGCTTGTGTTTATGAAATTATCAATAGCTTTGATACAGAAGGTAAAAAAGCTTCATTTGTGTTTCACTTACCGCACAATTCCCACGACGAAAGATCTTTGGATTTGTGTTTATGCTGAGCTTAGAATTTTGGGTGAAAGCTTTTAAGATTAGCTGATAGCGACAGCGCTTGAAGAACTTTAATTAAGCACATGTTCGTCTGCACAACATCAAAGAAAAATGAGCTTTATACAAAAGAAAAAAAACTGTAATTCTTTTTTAAATACCATTGCTGATCTCAAATATCATTTTTATGTTTTATGTTTGTTTTTGGTAGGAAGATCTCAAGTGTTTTGGCCCAAATCTGTTATTTATTTGGCTCACTTAGAGAGTCGATTTGGGTGCAACGTAACCCCACACTTGCCGGTTAAACACTTTAAACTCTAATAAATCATAAAAATATTAAAGCAGCTGGGACAGAATCTTTTCTAATTTTGACTAACTTTTTCGTTTGTTGTTGTGGTTAGTAAAAACTAGCACTTTGACACGATCAATTGTTTCTGGGCAGGCTGACTTGGCCGTTATAAAGACGGCTAAGATGAGGACGGCACTATCCGTCGTGTTTTCAACTCCTATTTTGCTCCTGGAATGAAATCCTAACCGGAGAAGGTTTTAAAATAATTTTGCGCACAATATACACAGGCTGGCCGTATGATTGGTAGAGAGCAACGCCGACTGGTCACTAACAACTCTCAATCTGCACTGCAGCTGCACAAGAGCTTTGGAGCTTTGGTACTTGGTGCCAATTCCTAAAGAAAAACGATGGTCAGGTATAACTAACACTGAGGAGCATATAATAAAACTTATTTACCATGCGGGACTGGCACCTTGAGTAGAGAAGAAATTTTCCAAGTCTTTGCAGTGGATTGTTGAAGGTTAAATTGGGCTTCGATTTGGATTTGCAAATTTATAGTTGTTTCGACTAAAAGAAATTTTACAATCACTTGATTTGCTTCTAGCTGCTACTAGTAGATTTCACTTGCAAAGAAAACGACACCAAATAGTTATTTTTCATTGACTTTTCCACTTTGGCAAACAAATTTTTGTGAGATTCGGGCTTAGCGCGCACAACTGAACTCTGTTGCAACTTGGTTGGAAAAGAATGACTCACGCCCAGCGGAAATGTGGAGAATATATTCTGACAGCTTTAACTACTTCTTCTTTTTCCAACGAGGCCCAAAAGTGTCAAATTGACAACTGCTATAGGGTTTCCACAGAACCAGTTTGCAACTGTCTTCCGTAGCATACTTTTAGGCAGATGCGAAAATCATTTATTCTGACTAAGCCACGACAAGCGACCCATTACACACCCCCCTGCCAAAATCACACTTGGGGGTTGAAAAGACTCAAGGGTGATCCTCGCTTGGAGGCATTTTTATCCTGATACTAGGCTTCATTGCTTTAGGTCCTTTGCATGAAATTTTCCCACAAGACGACCCTGTAGATCCTCAATTTCGTAATAACAGTTGCCTATTATGTTTCGAATGCGACACTTAACAAAAGCTGGAGCTAGTTTTGCATTAAAACCTTTCGCAAAATTGCTCTGCTGAAAGTTTCGCCTGAACACCTCTTGTCCTATTTTAAAGGAAACCTCTCGGCTGCGCAAATTATAAATATTTTCGTTTCGCACCTGTTGTTTAAGAATCCCTTTTTGTGCCGAATTTCGAATTAAATCAAACGAATCATCGCGTTCAAAGCGTACAGTACGATCCTCCAACATATTGAGATTTCGTAGCAACGAATACGTGGCTCCACTAGTGATCATTTGTTGACCAAAAGCAACCCTATATGGACTGCTATTGATAGCGGAATGCTGACTTGATCGAAGTGCACAAGAAATAAAACTAAGCTGCTCGTCCCAATTAGTTTGATCGGGCTGAACATATGACTTGATCGCTGCGAGTATAGATCGATATACTCTTTCTGAGGCGTTTGCTTGGGGAGAGTATGCCGCTGTGTATGAATGCTGAATTTGGTACTTCTGCAAAAGTTCGTTAAATTTGTGAGCCTTAAATTGAACGCCGTTATCCGAGACTACTACTTCTGGTATCCCAAAACAATGGAACAGGTCCTCTTCCAGGTATCTCATCACTGCCTCAGCTGTAAACTTCTTTACGGTTTTCAAAAACGGAAATTTAGAGAAATGGTCCAGAACTACAAAAATACCTATGTTTCCAGAACGACTACGGGGATAAGGTCCTAAAAGTCTATGTATAGCTTTTGGAAAAAGCGCTGAGTCGATCTCGTTTTCCCCATTGGTGGACGCAGTGTTCGGTTTGGGTGTTTGCAGCATTTGCAAATGGTACAGTTATTGATATAATTTTTCGTATCATTGAACAAATTTGGCCAATAATAGAGTCGGCGAATTCGCTCTAAAGTTTTGTTAATACCACTGTGTGATGCTAACGGATGATCATGGTTTAGTTTGAGCACTTCCTGTATGAGAGGTTTGGGCACCCAAAGTTTTCAACATACATCGTCCGAGATTTGGTCGCCCGTGGCATGTTCTGCTCTACGATAGACGTGTTCCGACTGCGACATAAGCCATTTTAATGACGCATGATCAGTAATTATTGAAAATTCGTGACCTTCGATATAGGCTCTAAATTTCTTGACACACATTACGGCTGCCAGACACTCTTTCTCAGTGACGGAATAATTGCGCTGACACTGATTTAACTTCCGGGACATATACGCTATGGGTACCTCATTTCCTTGGCTATCAGTTTGCATTAGCACGTCACCCACTCCTGTGTGACTTGCATCGCAATGTATTGCAAACGGCATATTAAAGTCCGGACTATGTAACACACACACAAAAAAAAAACGTTGGTAAATCCGACATTTTTCATTGGTAAATCCGCCAATTTCCCATTTTGTTTTTCGCCCAACAATTTTTCATTTCAAAAATAAATGGTTTCCACTTTTGATTTTCAAAATTGTTTCCATTTTGATTTTAAAGTGTTTTACTTTTGAAATAAAAAAATAAAAAAAATTTTGTGAAACAGTTTTTTTCTCTAGTTGGTTTGTGTTTTGCGCACACAAACACAACACCAAAACCTTAACAAAGTCGGTCTTCCCCGATGATGCTGAACTTGAATTCGTTTGTTCCTGAAATTTTTTTTTTATTATTATTAAATCTTTACCTTGTCTGGGACTCGAACACACGACCTCTGGGGGGGACACACACTGAAAAAGACAAACGCCTGCACCTCAACGCATTCGGCTAATGCACGCGCGCGAAAGAATTGAGCGCAGAGCACATGTTAGGCTGGTGGTGGTAGCCGACCAGGGTTTTTTTGTTTCTGTTCTATTTTTAGCATATCGACTCGACAAAAAATCGCACATAATTGATCAATATTGCGAACATTTTGATTCTATATGGAAATCAAAAGTGAACTTGTAATTTGAAAGGCAAAAGTGTCTGCTCTTTAAAATCAAACAATTACGCAGTTGATCGAAATGTCGTTTTTACGTGTAGATTGGTAAAATCAAAAAGTAAAATGTATAATTACAATACTTTTTAGCCAAAGTTGAAAAATGTGATTTAAAAAATTTTTTTTTTTTTTGTGTGCAGGTGCTTCACACATCTGGGACTTTAACAATTCAAATGCCTGTTGCGCATCGTCCGACCATACAAACTTATTTTTTTGTTTGAGTGTATCAGTTATGGGAGATGCTATTCCCGCATAGTTCTTTATAAATTTATGATACCACCCGGTGAGACCCAAGAATCTACGGTCTTGTTTGACCGAGCGAGGAACAGGGAACTCACGAATAGCATCAACCTTATCCGGATCCGTTTGAATCGTTCCGTGACCAATTAAATGTCCTAAATATTTAACCTCTTTCAGGCAAAACGTACTTTTTCTGACGTTTATAGTGAGGCCTGCTTGTTGCAATCTCTCTGCTAATTCTTTGAGGACTTTTATGTGTTTATCAAATGAATCTGACACTACGAGAAGATCATCGAGATAAATGAAGATCTCGTTTCGAAGTGATGAAGGTATAACCTTATCCATAAGTTTGGACATGGTTTGTGGAGCGTTCGACAAGCCAAATGGCATAACCGTGTATTGATAAAGCGGTCGCCCAGGAATCGTGAATGCGGTTTTCTCACGTGAGCTCGCTTCAAGGGGTATTTTCGACTATCGATGCATAGTCGCACTTTTCCTGGCTTGCGAACCAGAACCGCTGGAGAAGACCAGGGACTGTTTGACTCCTCAATAACACCTAAAGCTAACATCCTATCCAATTCCGCGTACATGAGTTGTTCTACAGCAGGAGACACAGCGTAGTGTCGCTGTTTTATGGGCTTGGCGTTCCCTTCATCAATTTCATGGGAGAGCCAATTTGTTTTACCGAGGCCCTTTTTGTCAAATGAGGGAAACAACTCAATCGTGGCTACCAACTGCTTTTGCTGTTGTTCTGACAGGACAACTTGAAAAGGATTAGTGAAATTTATGAAAGAAATGGAAGGTGTGGACTGCTTAATGGCAAGAAAGTTTGGAAGCAGATTAAAAGTAGACCAAAAGTCTATACCAGGGTATAAATCTTGAGCCAAGGATGGAACTATAAACAAATTTAGTGATTTTGATTGTCCTTGGAAACTCACAGATGTTGTGAATTTACCTAAAATAGGCTGACTTTGGCCATCAGCTGTGCGTACAGATGCTTTTACTGGCTTGTAAGGTTGATTTTCAATGCAACTGATCGACGCGCCTGTGTCCATTAGGCCACTTAGTGTTTTTCCTAGCAGTGTAACTTGAGCATATGGTCGCCAATCTTGTGAAGTGCTAACGACTGAGGCTAATACATTGCTACGCTCGGTTTTGCATTTTTCTCTAAATTCGATAAGGCGCCATCGCGACCTATTTGGATTTTTATTGCCTAAAGAGTTAAGGCAAGATTTTAATAGAGTATTTAAGGGTAAAGTTGGGATTTGAGAACAGTCCGGGGAGGATGAACTACTCAGGGAGTCCATTAATCGGTGTTTGTGCTTTACGAAGTGACTGTTTTGCGTGCACTCGGAATCTGTGCACGAGCAGCAAAGTTTTTTGCTGAATTACACTTCCGGCATGACGGCTTATAAGTGTCGGGCTTGCCACAACCGTAGCAAAACACTTTGCGTTCACATACACAATCCTGGTATCGATGCCCTTGAGCACCGCAATTCCAACAGGATAGTGATACGGCAGCTAGATCTAGTTCTAGATCTTCACTTTCTTCTTCCTCTGTTTCACTTTCTACCTGCACAGTTACTTCGTGTACTTTGTGACGCAAAGGTGGGCGTGAAACCTGAGTGATTGGTTTAGGAATGGACACCGATTGAAGAAATCTTTCTCGTGTACAAACGACATGTCACAATTGGGCAATCGATAAAATTGGCACATATAGAATTTCGTGCTGAATTTCGGATCTCAGATTGGCTCTCAAAACTTCTAAAAGTGCTGGTTCTGACATAGGCTGTACCAGCTTATCTGCTAGGGCAACAATTGCTTCATAGAATGTATCAAAGCATTCGTTTGCCTTTTGCTTTCTTTGAGAAATGGCCGATCGAAGTTCCAAATCGGTTCTTCCGTCTTTAAATTGAGCTTTAAGGGCTGCGCTCAATTAGCGAAAAAAAAGTGCCAACACGTTACCATTAGTACAAACTTAGGGCATCGTATGAAGATAAACGCCAGAACGACTACTGGCACCCGATTCCAAAAACGCTGACGACGCATTGAACCGCCAACATACTTCGAACATTTTAATTGTAAATAAGTTTGTTCGTTTTACTTTCAAACGCTTTACTTTCACCCGCATAAAAGTAAAAATACAAGTGCCAATTAAAAATAAAAGAAAAAAAAAAAAAAAAAAATAATTTAGAAAAATAGAGAAAAGAATTCGTAATGTCTGTCAGTAAGAAAGGTGCTATCCATCAATAAAATCTTCAAATAAAAAAAAAAAATAAAAAAAAAAAAAAAAAAAAAGAAAAAAAGGGAAGGAAGAAAAAGGAAAAAGGGGAGAGGAAAAAAAAGAGGGAAAAAAAAAAAAAAAAAAAAAAAAAAAAAAAAGAAAAAAAAAAAAAGAGAAAAAAAGAAAAAAAAGAAAAAAAAAAAAAAAAAAAGAAAAAAAAAAAAAAAGAGGGGGGGAAAAAGGAAAAAAAAAAAAAAAAAAAAAAAAAGAAAAAAAAGAAAAAAAAAAAAAAAAAAAGAAAAAAAAAAAAAAAAAAAAAAAAAAAAAAAAAAAAAAAAAAAAAAAAAGGGGGGGAGTAGAAAAAAAAAAAAAAAAAAAAAAAGGGAAAAAAAAAAAAAAAAAAAAAAAAAAAAAAAAAAAAAAAAAAAAAAAAAAAAAAAAAAAAAAAAAAAAAAAAAAGAAAAAAAAAAAAAAAAAAAAAAAAAAAAAAAAAAAAAAGAAGGAAAAAAAAAAAAAAAAAAAAAAAAAAGAGAGCGAAAGTAAAAAAAAAAAGGAAAAAAAAAAAGAAAAAAAAAAAAAAAAAAAAAAAGAAAGAAAGAGAAAGGAAGAGGGAAAAAAAAGAGGTAAAAAAAAAAGAAAAAAAAGAAGGAGATAATGAAAAAAAAAGAAAAGAAAGGAAAAAAAAAAAAAAAATAAAGAGAAAAAATAAAGGAGCAAGAAAAAAAGGGAAAGAGAAAAAAAAAAGATGAAAAAAAAGAAAAAAGTAAGAAGAGAAAAAATTTTAAAAAAAATCAGAGAGAAAGAAAAAAAAAAAAAAAATAGAAAAGAATAAGTAAAAAGAAAAAAGAAAAGAAACGGGAAGAAGGAATAAAAAGATATAAAAATAAAAAAAGAAGAAGAGAAAGAAAAAAAAAAAATCAAAAATAAGAAGAAAAAAGGAGAGAAGAAAAAAGAAAGGCTGTAATAAATAAAAAAATATATAAATGAGAGTAAAAAAAATTAGGTCTTAACAGAAAAAAAAATAAAAAAAGAAAAAAAAAAAATAGGAGAAAGAGAAAAAAAAATGAAAAGAGTAAAAGATAACACAGGAAAAATAAAGAAAAATAAAAAGAAATAACGAACAGAGTAAAAAAGCAAAGAAAAAAATAGAGATAAATAAAAAAAAGAGAAGAAAGAAAAAGAGGAAACAAGAATTAAAGAATAAAAGAAACGAGAGAGAATTAAAGAAAAAAATTTAGGAAAAAGAAGACGAAACATAAAAAAGAAAAAAAGAAAGAAAAAAAAAAAAAAAAAGAAAGGGAAAAAAAAAAGAAAAAAAAAGCAGTCAAAAGAAACAAAATTAAAAGAACGGAAGAAAAAGGAAAGCAAAGAAAGTAACAGATTAAACAAAATAAAAAAATATTAAAATAAAATGCAATTATTAGGAGAGAAGAAAGAAAGAAAAATAGAAGAAGAAAGAAAAATAGAAACAAAATAAATATTTAAAATCAAACAAAAAAGAAAAAAAAAAAAAAAAAAAAAAAAAAAATAGCACAAGATATAAAAAAAAAGAAAAAAAAAAGAAAAAAGTAAATAGAGTTGAAGAAGGAGTCAGAAGGAAAAAAAAAAAAAGAAAGAATGGCGTGAGTGACCGGAAAATCGTACCTTCCAGTTAGTTATTATTTGGCTAATACGATCGGGTCGTAAATCAAACGTTTGTTGCGATCCCCAGTGCGTAACGGATGTTCTAGGTTCCCTAGGGTGATTACTTTGCGCACCTAGTGACTCACGAGGGGAATTTGAAACAATTGGTCGAAAGTTTGATTTTCTATCGGAGGTTGAACGGGTTGATTCGCAGGTGGAGCGACTGTTTGAACGGCCAGTCGTTGGAAGCCTGCGTCCATTGTTTGGGACATTTGAGACATAGCCTGGGATATGGCTTGCGACATCTGAGCTATTTGGGAAATTGCCTGATTCATCTGATCTAAACCAACTGCTATGGCATTAGAGCTAGTTTGATCCCCCATTTGAATTGTGAACATTTGGAGGCTGCCTGTCTTGTGGTACTTCTCCCATAGGAGCACTTTCACGAATATTTTCTGGATTTCTATTAGTCTCCATCGCTTGTGATCGTGTTCTTGGCATTGTAGGTTGAAAGTCAAATTGAGCTGAAGACACAGAAGCTAACTCGTCAGCCAAATTAGGTGTGGAAGGTTGCAAAAACGCGTTGCAAACTGGGCAGACTGTTTTTGCACCGCCTCTGGTATTGAAACAGACCAGGTGAAAAATATGATTACAATTAGTTGTTAATAATTGCGCTTGGTATTCGATATTTCTTCTACAAATACCACACGTAATACTAGAATCTATAATGTCAATAATTGAATCTAAATGTTCATAACTATGGGTCATTGACATTGTCTATGTTAACAAGATAAGACTTGTATGTATATCAATATGTTTAATTTCTAAATAATATTATTTTCGCAAAATTTTTGATAAATTCCATTCATATAAATAATCGGATGCCATGCCACACTTTCATGAGAATAGTGTTGCCAAAAATGTTTATCGGTTGATACTACTGAAAAGAAAAGGAAAATCTGTTCGCTAAATATGTGTTAAAGGGACCTCATGGTAGTTCAGGACCACTGTAGGGTTAATGGATACCCTACAACTATTTTCGAACAAAAAAAAATAAAAAAAAATTGTGGATTCTTCAAAACTTTCCATTGGACTGCATCAGCCAGGACAAATTTTTATTTGAATCATCAGGTATATAGAACGGATGGAGATTGCTCAATATAATGTAGGTCACAATGACACAATAAAGTACTAGAAAGTGGACCACCTAAAAAATCTAGTACCACAAAATATTTGAACAATTCCTTATAATTTTTTTCTTCAGGAGAAGGGAAATTACTAAAATTTCCAATCAAAACCTGTGCTTCTAGTTTCACTAACCATATGAATTTGATTGTTACTGTTGATCATCCCTGTTAGGAATTATCTACCCAGCAAAATTAACGGAAAGAAAATTTAATTAGAGAAACTAACAAAGGGTAGTTGCTGCACCTCAGGCAATTCCATACCAAGCACTCTGCTTCTCTTCGCGGGTAGGCCGTAGCATTCTGCCACTAGACAACCTAAGTCCAGCTAAAGTCCACATAATGCTCAGCAAGAATAGCAAATATTACTAAAATTACAATGTTTCTGTTTTCCGGGTAGGCTGTAGCTCTTGTCCACATTGAAACCTAAATCCAAAGAGAAACTCCAAAAGCAACATTAACAAATGTTCTTAATATAAAGATTCAATTCTCTTGATTCATTATGAGTAAGGGAAATAAAGTTCTTTTAGAAACTGTTACTCAATCCAATAGCTCAATAGAATCAATCAACTAAATCTATACTAGAACACGAGAGTAAGGGATAAGGAAGGGGATAAGGAAGGAAGGGGTATAAAGTCTTAAGCGACTGCAAAGATATGCATAGCTTGTTGTTGTTGTTGACTTTTATTTTTTTTCGAATATTTAATTCTTGTTTGGGCCAAGCCGAAATCGGCCCTGAAGTTGGGCGCCATTTAATATAATTATCTGTAGCATATAACGTGCAATATTTTAAGGAGCAGATGTTTTCCAATTTTATTGGCGGGGTACGCGCTTGCTGTTCCGGCTTCACTCTGGTCGTTGGGATGGGTCTAGATAAGGACCGCCTCATTAGGGTGCTCACATACAAACATAATTATACTAAAAAAATCGCGTACGTATGGAGAGGATAGGGTTATAGGAATAGGGAATTGGTACAGCTAACAAATAGAATCGACGGGATAAAAACAAATAGTGTCACCTAAGTCTTTCTCTCTTGTGTTTACAGCATAAAGCTGCATAAACGCCCACCCTACCATGATCCTTGTAGGCCTTGAAATGTTATTAATCATCAAGGATCCCTAAAAGAAAGACAACGGCTACTCTACCTCAATCCAGTTTGACATGGCTCCCAATAAAGACAACAACAAACATCATTTTATTTATAACTACGAAGGACTTCAAATTGAAAGGCATATCCAAAATTAATAAGAAAAATTGTATATAGAAATTAACCTAGGTCATAAAACTATTTTATTTATTTTACTGCATTAATCTTCATAGAATTTAATAGAGGAAAAACAAAAATTTTATTTTAAACTAACCTTAGCAATAATTTGGAATTTTATGGAATTACTTAGAAAACTTCAATTTTTAATGATTCATTTCAAAAACAAAAATAATTTATATTCAAAAATAAACCCTAAGCAAGTGTGAGTATATCTAGCTGAAAATCGAAAAATATTATATATGTACATGCATGATGAATATAAAATGAAATATGTATAGGATGTAGAATATAAGTATATAAGTTCAGATTAGGTATTTAGTAATTAATTTGAGTTAAAAAAAAAACATAACTCTTTTGTTTGACTTTATCAATTAAAAGCAAAATTCATTTTCTTTTGTTGGATAGTGTATTATGTAAGAGGTCAATGATCTTCAAGCGTTAAGTCAAAGCTTTGAATAGCCAGAAACTATTACAACGCTCAGTTAAGCTTTGGCTAAGATTAATTGGCTTTGATGTGCCACAATCAAGCTTGTGTTTATGAAATTATCAATAGCTTTGATACAGAAGGTAAAAAAGCTTCATTTGTGTTTCACTTACCGCACAATTCCCACGACGAAAGATCTTTGGATTTGTGTTTATGCTGAGCTTAGAATTTTGGGTGAAAGCTTTTAAGATTAGCTGATAGCGACAGCGCTTGAAGAACTTTAATTAAGCACATGTTCGTCTGCACAACATCAAAGAAAAATGAGCTTTATATAAAAGAAAAAAAAACTGTAATTCTTTTTAAATACCATTGCTGATCTCAAATATCATTTTTATGTTTTATGTTTGTTTTTGGTAGGAAGATCTCAAGTGTTTTGGCCCAAATCTGTTATTTATTTGGCTCACTTAGAGAGTCGATTTGGGTGCAACGTAACCCCACACTTGCCGGTTAAACACTTTAAACTCAAATAAATCATAAAAATATTACAGCAGCTGGGACAGAATCTTTTCTAATTTTGATTAACTTTTTCGTTTGTTGTTGTGGTTAGTAAAAACTAGCACTTTGACACGATCAATTGTTTCTGGGCAGGCTGACTTGGCCATTATAAAGACGGCTAAGATGAGGACGGCACTATCCGTCGTGTTTTCAACTCCTATTTTGCTCCTGGAATGAAATCCTAACCGGAGAAGGTTTTAAAATAATTTTGCGCACAATATACACAGGCTGGCCGTATGATTGGTAGAGAGCAACGCCGACTGGTCACTACCAACTCTCAATCTGCACTGCAGCTGCACAAGAGCTTTGGAGCTTTGGTACTTGGTGCCAATTCCTAAAGAGAAACGATGGTCAGGTATAACTAACACTGAGGAGCATATAATAAAACTTATTTACCATGCGGGACTGGCACCTTGAGTAGAGAAGAAATTTTCCAAGTCTTTGCAGTTGATTGTTGAAGGTTAAATTGGGCTTCGATTTGGATTTGCAAATTTATAGTTGTTTCGACTAAAAGAAATTTTACAATCACTTGATTTGCTTCTAGCTGCTACTAGTAGATTTCACTTGCAAAGAAAACGACACCAAATAGTTATTTTTCATTGACTTTTCCACTTTGGCAAACAAATTTTTGTGAGATTCGGGCTTAGCGCGCACAACTGAACTCTGTTGCAACTTGGTTGGAAAAGAATGACTCACGCCCAGCGGAAATGTGGAGAATATATTCTGACAGCTTTAACTACTTCTTCTTTTTTCCAACGAGGCCCAAAAGTGTCAAATTGACAACTGCTATAGGGTTTCCACAGAACCAGTTTGCAACTGTCTTCCGTAGCATACTTTTAGGCAGATGCGAAAATCATTTATTCTGACTAAGCCACGACAAGCGACCCATTACACACCCCCCTGCCAAAATCACACTTGGGGGTTGAAAAGACTCAAGGGTGATCCTCGCTTGGAGGCATTTTTATCTTGATACTAGGCTTCATTGCTTTAGGTCCTTTGCATGAAATTTTCCCACAAGACGACCCTGTAGATCCTCAATTTCGTAATAACAGTTGCCTATTATGTTTCGAATGCGACACTTAACAAAAATAGGAGCTAGTTTTGCATTAAAACCTTTCGCAAAATTGCTCTGCTGAAAGTTTCGCCTGAACACCTCTAGTCCTATTTTAAAGGAAACCTCTCGGCTGCGCAAATTATAAATATTTTCGTTTCGCACCTGTTGTTTAAGAATCCCTTTTTGTGCCGAATTTCGAATTAAATCAAACGAATCATCGCGTTCAAAGCGTACAGTACGATCCTCCAACATATTGAGATTTCGTAGCAACGAATACGTGGCTCCACTAGTGATCATTTGTTGACCAAAAGCAACCCTATATGGACTGCTATTGATAGCGGAATGCTGACTTGATCGAAGTGCACAAGAAATAAAACTAAGCTGCTCGTCCCAATTAGTTTGATCGGGCTGAACATATGACTTGATCGCTGCGAGTATAGATCGATATACTCTTTCTGAGGCGTTTGCTTGGGGAGAGTATGCCGCTGTGTATGAATGCTGAATTTGGTACTTCTGCAAAAGTTCGTTAAATTTGTGAGCCTTAAATTGAACGCCGTTATCCGAGACTACTACTTCTGGTATCCCAAAACAATGGAACAGGTCCTCTTCCAGGTATCTCATCACTGCCTCAGCTGTAAACTTCTTTACGGTTTTCAAAAACGGAAATTTAGAGAAATGGTCCAGAACTACAAAAATACCTATGTTTCCAGAACGACTACGGGGATAAGGTCCTAAAAAGTCTATGTATAGCTTTTGGAAAAAGCGCTGAGTCGATCTCGTTTTCCCCATTGGTGGACGCAGTGTTCGGTTTGGGTGTTTGCAGCATTTGTAAATGGTACAGTTATTGATATAATTTTTCGTATCATTGACCAAATTTGGCCAATAATAGAGTCGGCGAATTCGCTCTAAAGTTTTGTTAATACCACTGTGTGATGCTAACGGATGATCATGGTTTAGTTTGAGCACTTCCTGTATGAGAGGTTTGGGCACCCAAAGTTTCCAACATACATCGTCCGAGATTTGGTCGCCCGTGGCATGTTCTGCTCTACGATAGACGTGTTCCGACTGCGACATAAGCCATTTTAATGACGCATGATCAGTAATTATTGAAAATTCGTGACCTTCGATATAGGCTCTAAATTTCTTGACACACATTACGGCTGCCAGACACTCTTTCTCAGTGACGGAATAATTGCGCTGACACTGATTTAACTTCCGGGACATATACGCTATGGGTACCTCATTTCCTTGGCTATCAGTTTGCATTAGCACGCCACCCACTCCTGTGTGACTTGCATCGCAATGTATTGCAAACGGCATATTAAAGTCCGGACTATGTAACACACACACAAAAAAAAACGTTGGTAAATCCGACATTTTTCATTGGTAAATCCGCCAATTTCCAATTTTGTTTTTCGCCCAACAATTTTTCATTTCAAAAATAAATGGTTTCCACTTTTGATTTTCAAAATTGTTTCCATTTTGATTTTAAAGTGTTTTACTTTTGAAATAAAAAAATAAAAAAATTTTGTGAAACAGTTTTTTTCTCTAGTTGGTTTGTGTAGATTTCTAGTAGATTTCACTTGCAAAGAAAACGACACCAAATAGTTATTTTTCATTGACTTTTCCACTTTGGCAAACAAATTTTTGTGAGATTCGGGCTTAGCGCGCACAACTGAACTCTGTTGCAACTTGGTTGGAAAAGAATGACTCACGCCCAGCGGAAATGTGGAGAATATATTCTGACAGCTTTAACTACTTCTTCTTTTTCCAACGAGGCCCAAAAGTGTCAAATTGACAACTGCTATAGGGTTTCCACAGAACCAGTTTGCAACTGTCTTCCGTAGCATACTTTTAGGCAGATGCGAAAATCATTTATTCTGACTAAGCCACGACAAGCGACCCATTACACACCCCCCTGCCAAAATCACACTTGGGGGTTCAAAAGACTCAAGGGTGATCCTCGCTTGGAGGCATTTTTATCCTGATACTAGGCTTCATTGCTTTAGGTCCTTTGCATGAAATTTTCCCAGTTGCCTATTATGTTTCGAATGCGACACTTAACAAAAGTTGGAGCTAGTTTTGCATTAAAACCTTTCGCAAAATTGCTCTGCTGAAAGTTTCGCCTGAACACCTCTAGTCCTATTTTAAAGGAAACCTCTCGGCTGCGCAAATTATAAATATTTTCGTTTCGCACCTGTTGTTTAAGAATCCCTTTTTGTGCCGAATTTCGAATTAAATCAAACGAATCATCGCGTTCAAAGCGTACAGTACGATCCTCCAACATATTGAGATTTCGTAGCAACGAATACGTGGCTCCACTAGTGATCATTTGTTGACCAAAAGCAACCCTATATGGACTGCTATTGATAGCGGAATGCTGACTTGATCGAAGTGCACAAGAAATAAAACTAAGCTGCTCGTCCCAATTAGTTTGATCGGGCTGAACATATGACTTGATCGCTGCGAGTATAGATCGATATACTCTTTCTGAGGCGTTTGCTTGGGGAGAGTATGCCGCTGTGTATGAATGCTGAATTTGGTACTTCTGCAAAAGTTCGTTAAATTTGTGAGCCTTAAATTGAACGCCGTTATCCGAGACTACTACTTCTGGTATCCCAAAACAATGGAACAGGTCCTCTTCCAGGTATCTCATCACTGCCTCAGCTGTAAACTTCTTTACGGTTTTCAAAAACGGAAATTTAGAGAAATGGTCCAGAACTACAAAAATACCTATGTTTCCAGAACGACTACGGGGATAAGGTCCTAAAAAGTCTATGTATAGCTTTTGGAAAAAGCGCTGAGTCGATCTCGTTTTCCCCATTGGTGGACGCAGTGTTCGGTTTGGGTGTTTGCAGCATTTGCAAATGGTACAGTTATTGATATAATTTTTCGTATCATTGACCAAATTTGGCCAATAATAGAGTCGGCGAATTCGCTCTAAAGTTTTGTTAATACCACTGTGTGATGCTAACGGATGATCATGGTTTAGTTTGAGCACTTCCTGTATGAGAGGTTTGGGCACCCAAAGTTTCCAACATACATCGTCCGAGATTTGGTCGCCCGTGGCATGTTCTGCTCTACGATAGACGTGTTCCGACTGCGACATAAGCCATTTTAATGACGCATTATCAGTAATTATTGAAAATTCGTGACCTTCGATATAGGCTCTAAATTTCTTGACACACATTACGGCTGCCAGACACTCTTTCTCAGTGACGGAATAATTGCGCTGACACTGATTTAACTTCCGGGACATATACGCTATGGGTACCTCATTTCCTTGGCTATCAGTTTGCATTAGCACGCCACCCACTCCTGTGTGACTTGCATCGCAATGTATTGCAAACGGCATATTAAAGTCCGGACTATGTAACACACACACACAAAAAAAACGTTGGTAAATCCGACATTTTTCATTGGTAAATCCGCCAATTTCCAATTTTGTTTTTCGCCCAACAATTTTTCATTTCAAAAATAAATGGTTTCCACTTTTGATTTTCAAAATTGTTTCCATTTTGATTTTAAAGTGTTTTACTTTTGAAATAAAAAAATAAAAAAAATTTTGTGAAACAGTTTTTTGTGTTTTGCGCACACACACACAACACCAAAACCTTAACAAAGTCGGTCTTCCCCGATGATGCTGAATTTGAATTCGTTTGTTCCTGAATTTTTTTTTTTATTATTATTAAATCTTTACCTTGTCTGGGACTCGAACACACGACCTCTGGGGGACACACACACTGAAAAAGACAAACGCCTGCACCTCAACGCATTCGGCTAATGCACGCGCGCGAAAGAATTGAGCGCAGAGCACATGTTAGGCTGGTGGTGGTAGCCGACCAGGGTTTTTTTTGTTTCTGTTCTATTTTTAGCATATCGACTCGACAAAAATCGCACATAATTGATCAATATTGCGAACATTTTGATTCTATATGGAAATCAAAAGTGAACTTGTAATTTGAAAGGCAAAAGTGTCTGCTCTTTAAAATCAAACAATTACGCAGTTGATCGAAATGTCGTTTTTACGTGTAGATTGGTAAAATCAAAAAGAAAAATGTATAATTACAATACTTTTTAGACAAAGTTGAAAAATGTGATTTAAAAATTTTTTTTTTTTTGTGTGCAGGTGCTTCACACATCTGGGACTTTAACAATTCAAATGCCTGTTGCGCATCGTCCGACCATACAAACTTATTTTTTTGTTTGAGTGTATCAGTTATGGGAGATGCTATTCCCGCATAGTTCTTTATAAATTTATGATACCACCCGGTGAGACCCAAGAATCTACGGTCTTGTTTGACCGAGCGAGGAACAGGGAACTCACGAATAGCATCAACCTTATCCGGATCCGTTTGAATCGTTCCGTGACCAATTAAATGTCCTAAATATTTAACCTCTTTCAGGCAAAACGTACTTTTTCTGACGTTTATAGTGAGGCCTGCTTGTTGCAATCTCTCTGCTAATTCTTTGAGGACTTTTATGTGTTTATCAAATGAATCTGACACTACGAAAAGATCATCGAGATAAATGAAGATCTCGTTTCGAAGTGATGAAGGTATAACCTTATCCATAAGTTTGGACATGGTTTGTGGAGCGTTCGACAAGCCAAATGGCATAACCGTGTATTGATAAAGCGGTCGCCCAGGAATCGTGAATGCGGTTTTCTCACGTGAGCTCGCTTCAAGGGGTATTTTCGACTATCGATGCATAGTCGCACTTTTCCTGGCTTGCGAACCAGAACCGCTGGAGAAGACCAGGGACTGTTTGACTCCTCAATAACACCTAAAGCTAACATCCTTTCCAATTCCGCGTACATGAGTTGTTCTACAGCAGGAGACACAGCGTAGTGTCGCTGTTTTATGGGCTTGGCGTTCCCTTCATCAATTTCATGGGAGAGCCAATTTGTTTTACCGAGGCCCTTTTTGTCAAATGAGGGAAACAACTCAATCGTGGCTACCAACTGCTTTTGCTGTTGTTCTGACAGGACAACTTGAAAAGGATTAGTGAAATTTATGCAAGAAATGGAAGGTGTGGACTGCTTAATGGCAAGAAAGTTTGGAAGCAGATTAAAAGTAGACCAAAAGTCTATACCAGGGTATAAATCTTGAGCCAAGGATGGAACTATAAACAAATTTAGTGATTTTGATTGTCCTTGGAAACACACAGATGTTGTGAATTTACCTAAAATAGGCTGACTTTGGCCATCAGCTGTGCGTACAGATGCTTTTACTGGCTTGTAAGGTTGACTTTCAATGCAACTGATCGACGCGCCTGTGTCCATTAGGCCACTTAGTGTTTTTCCTAGCAGTGTAACTTGAGCATATGGTCGCCAATCTTGTGAAGTGCTAACGACTGAGGCTAATACATTGCTACGCTCGGTTTTGCATTTTTCTCTAAATTCGATAAGGCGCCTTCGCGACCTATTTGGATTTTTATTGCCTAAAGAGTTAAGGCAAGATTTTAATAGAGTATTTAAGGGTAAAGTTGGGATTTGAGAACAGTCCGGGGAGGATGAACTACTCAGGGAGTCCATTAATCGGTGTTTGTGCTTTTCGAAGTGACTGTTTTGCGTGCACTCGGAATCTGTGCACGAGCAGCAAAGTTTTTTGCTGAATTACACTTCCGGCATGACGGCTTATAAGTGTCGGGCTTGCCACAACCGTAGCAAAACACTTTGCGTTCACCTACACAATCCTGGTATCGATGCCCTTGAGCACCGCAATTCCAACAGGATAGTGATACGGCAGCTAGATCTAGTTCTAGATCTTCACTTTCTTCTTCCTCTGTTTCACTTTCTACCTGCACAGTTACTTCGTGTACTTTGTGACGCAAAGGTGGGCGTGAAACCTGAGTGATTGGTTTAGGAATGGACACCGATTGAAGAAATCTTTCTCGTGTACAAACGACATGTCACAATTGGGCAATCGATAAAATTGGCACATACCGAATTTCGTGCTGAATTTCGGATCTCAGATTGGCTCTCAAAACTTCTAAAAGTGCTGGTTCTGACATAGGCTGTACCAGCTTATCTGCTAGGGCAACAATTGCTTCATAGAATGTATCAAAGCATTCGTTTGCCTTTTGCTCGGTTCTTCCGTCTTTAAATTGAGCCTTAAGGGCTGCGCTCAATTGTGGCCACGTTACCATTGGTACACTCTTATGGTAACGCCAGAACCACTCACTGGCACTACCTTCGAATAAGTTGCTCGCGTATCGAGAAACTAATTCCAAATTTCCATCTAATGTCTGTCTAGTAAGAGCTTCTATCCGATAAATAAAATCTTCAACTGCCATAGACGAGTGACCGGAAAATCGTACCTTCCAGTTAGTTATTATTTGGCTAATACGATCGGGTCGTAAATCAAACGTTTGTTGCGATCCCCAGTGCGTAACGGATGTTCTAGGTTCCCTAGGGTGATTACTTTGCGCACCTAGTGACTCACGAGGGGGAATTTGAAACAATTGGTCGAAAGTTTGATTTTCTATCGGAGGTTGAACGGGTTGATTCGCAGGTGGAGCGACTGTTTGAACGGCCAGTCGTTGGAAGCCTGCGTCCATTGTTTGGGACCTTTGAGACATAGCCTGGGATATGGCTTGCGACATCTGAGCTATTTGGGAAATTGCCTGATTCATCTGATCTAAGCCAACTGCTATGGCATTAGAGCTAGTTTGATCCCCATTTGAATTGTGAACATTTGGAGGCTGCCTGTCTTGTGGTACTTCTCCCATAGGAGTACTTTCACGAATACTTTCTGGATTTCTATTAGTCTCCATCGCTTGTGATCGTGTTCTTGGCATTGTAGGTTGAAAGTCAAATTGAGCTGAAGACACAGAAGCTAACTCGTCAGCCAAATTAGGTGTGGAAGGTTGCAAAAACGCGTTGCAAACTGGGCGGACTGTTTTTGCACCGCCTCTGGTATTGAAACAGACCAGGTGAAAAATATGATTACAATTAGTTGTTAATAATTGCGCTTGGTATTCGATATTTCTTCTACAAATACCACACGTAATACAAGAATCTATAATGTCAATAATTGAATCTAAATGTTCATAACTATGGGTCATTGACATTGTCTATGTTAACAAGATAAGACTTGTATGTATATCAATATGTTTAATTTCTAAATAATATTATTTTCGCAAAATTTTTGATAAATTCAATTCATATAAATAATCGGATGCCATGCCACACTTTCATGAGAATAGTGTTGCCAAAAATGTTTATCGGTTGATACTACTGAAAAGAAAAGGAAAATCTGTTCGCTAAATATGTGTTAAAGGGACCTCATGGTAGTTCAGGACCACTGTAGGGTATCCATTAACAACTATTTTCGAACAAAAAAAAATAAAAAAAAATTGTGGATTCTTCAAAACTTTCCATTGGACTGCATCAGCCAGGACAAATTTTTATTTGAATCATCAGGTATATAGAACGGATGGAGATTGCTCAATATAATGTAGGTCACAATGACACAATAAAGTACTAGAAAGTGGACCACCAAAAAAATCTAGTACCACAAAAT
This sequence comes from Lordiphosa mommai, assembly GCA_018904225.1. Lineage (NCBI taxonomy): Eukaryota > Metazoa > Arthropoda > Insecta > Diptera > Drosophilidae > Lordiphosa > Lordiphosa mommai. Next base: position 936,056 of record JAEIFT010000065.1, on the reverse strand, counting down.
ATTTGAACAATTCCTTATAATTTTTTTCTTTACGGAGTAATGTTTTATCAAAAAGTAAACAGGAGAAGGGAAATTACTAAAATTTGCAATCAAAACCTGTGCTTCTAGTTTCACTAACCATATGAATTTGATTGTTACTGTTGATCATCCCTGTTAGGAATTATCTACCCAGCAAAATTAACGGAAAGAAAATTTAATTAGAGAAACTAACAAAGGGTAGTTGCTGCACTTCAGGCAATTCCATACCAAGCACTCTGCTTCTCTTCGCGGGTAGGCCGTAGCATTCTGCCACTAGACAACCTAAGTCCAGCTAAAGTCCACATAATGCTCAGCAAGAATAGCAAATTTTACTAAAATTACAATGTTTCTGTTTTCCGGGTAGGCTGTAGCTCTTGTCCACACTGAAACCTAAATCCAAAGAGAAACTCCACATTGAGACAAAAAGCAACATTAACAAATGTTCTTAATATAAAGATTCAATTCTCTTGATTCATTATGAGTAAGGGAAAAAAAGTTCTTTTAGAAACTGTTACTCAATCCAATAGCTCAATAGAATCAATCAACTAAATCTATACTAGAACACGAGAGTAAGGGATAAGGAAGGCGATAAGGAAGGAAGGGGTATAAAGTCTTAAGCGACTGCAAAGATATGCATAGCTTGTTGTTGTTGTTGACTTTTTTTTTTTTTCGAATATTTAATTCTTCTTTGGGCCAAGCCGAAATCGGCCCTGAAGTTGGGCGCCATTTAATATAATTATCTGTAGCATATAACGTGCAATATTTTAAGGAGCAGATGTTTTCCAATTTTATTGGCGGGGTACGCGCTTGCTGTTCCGGCTTCACTCTGGTCGTTGGGATGGGTCTAGATAAGGACCGCCTCATTAGGGTGCTCACATACAAACATAATTATACTAAAAAAATCGCGTACGTATGGAGAGGATAGGGACATAGGAATAGGGAATTGGTACAGCTAACAAATAGAATCGACGAGATAAAAACAAATAGTGTCACCTAAGTCTTTCTCTCTTGTGTTTACAGCATAAAGCTGCATAAACGCCCACCCTACCATGATCCTTGTAGGCCTTGAAATGTTATTAATCATCAAGGATCCCTAAAAGAAAGACAACGGCTACTCTACCTCAATCCAGTTTGACATGGCTCCCAATAAAGATAACTCTAGCAATTCATTTTAACAAACATCATTTTATTTATAACTACGAAGGACTTCATAATGAAAGGCATATCCAAAATTAATAAGAAAAATTGTATGTAGAAATTAACCTAGGTCATAAAAATATTTTATTTATTTTACTGCAATAATCTTCATAGAATTTAATAGAGGAAAAACAAAAATTTTATTTTAAACTAACCTTAGCAATAATTTGGAATTTTATGGAATTACTTAGAAAACTTCAATTTTTAATGATTCATTTCAAAAACAAAAATAATTTATATTCAAAAATAAACCCTAAGCAAGTGTGAGTATATGTAGCTGAAAATCGGAAAAATATTATATATGTACATGCATGATAAATATAAAATGAAATATGTATAGGATGTAGAATATAAGTATATAAGTTCAGATTAGGTATTTAGTAATTAATTTGAGTTAAAAAAAAAACATAACTCTTTTGTTTGACTTTATCAATTAAAAGCAAAATTCATTTTCTTTTGTTAGATAGTGTATTATGTAAGAGGTCAATGAACTTCAAGCGTTAAGTCTAAGCTTTGAATAGCCAGAAACTATTACAACGCTCAGTTAAGCTTTGGCTAAGATTAATTGGCTTTGATGTGCCACAATTGTAGGGTCCAGTTTCAATCGACAGCGTGCGAATACTTTCGAGCGGCACTGTGTCTTAAGTGTAGACTTAAAACTCTCTTTTTAGCAGCGAGCTATATTAGGCCGCTGATGTTAATATTGAATTGCGGTAAGAGAATTAACGAATTTGAAGGTCACCTCGGATTAGCCTAGGAATATCATACGATTAAACCGTTTCTTATCAAGTCGCCTCCCACGCACGATTCTTAGCTTCGTTTTTGGCAAGATCGGCTAGCTAGTTAGCATAGGCTGCAAGCTGCAAAGCTTCGTGAGGTCCAAGCATTGAGCGAGCGTCTCTGGTGCAGTGCACACGCATTAATTAATTACGTGCAGAAATGATTAATTTTCTATAAATATCGGCCCATGTGCTAACTGCTTGCGTAATACCACGCGGTAACCCAAGTGAAATTAAATACCGAGTGCTTGTTGGTCTAACTTCTAACTGGATCGATTTATCTTCCATGCGCTGCTCTAGTCGAACAACGACTTTGTGAAGTGTGTCAATTTATTATTTTTGGCCAGGTACGGAATGAGTATAGTGTTTTCGCAGAAATCTAATATTATTATTTTCTTAGTGCCTAGTGCCAGTGCCTCCTTGTGCAGGGCTTAAATAATTGTCCTTTGCCGTCGACAAACTTGTCTTAAAACTAGCGGAGAAACTTCGTTGGAGGCAACATGCTGCCACCATCCTCCTAAGACTAGGACCCAGTTGGATCAACACGATCGGGAAGATCAAGTCATCTAATCCGGCATTGCCCCCTCATGTGACCTGCTGCTTGTTTTCCTTATAATTGTGTAAGGCCATGCATACAACTGTTGTAAAGGTTTTGCTTAGAAGAAAAGCCAGAGGTATATTTGTTCATCCTCTTAAATAAGTGGTCTGCGACCCGAAACGGCCCAAATTCAAAGGCTCATAAAGCTTAAATTCAGTTCATTTTGGATCAAAGACGGAAAAGGAAGAAATGCAACCTAAAATAACCTAAAAGTTTTCCTAATTTACTTTAATTTGAATTCCTTTTTTTTCTAATTCTAATTGTAAAACATGTCAAAGTAAAATAATTTTTTAAAGAGTCGAAAGTTTAAAGAGGCAATTCGAACTTAAATTGTTATCTTTTGAAACATATAGTAGCCAAGTATGCATGTGAATATATTTAGGTCATATTATTTTCTTTTGCCAGCAAGTCATCTTTGAGCTCAACGACGGCAGTGCCTGGTAAGTCATCTTTATCAAATTTATATATATTACACAAATAACATACGATCAATGGTGGCCTGAAAATACATTTATAATTTACGTTCGATCCCCCTGCCCTAAGCAATGACTTAGATCCTTATATATATATATCTACTTTCCTTCACTTTATATTGATATACTTGTAGAAACAAAAATAATGGTTTAGAAGTAAAAATTTTGTTGAAAAGAAATGAAGATTAAATTTGCAATGAAAGCGGAGAATAAAACTATGTACTATATTTTAATTGAAATGAAATATTAAGTTCTTCTTAATGGGTCCGTCGCCGAATCAAATGCCAATGCCAAGTCAACTTTAGATAGCAGTTTTATGTTGCAATAGGGGCATACACAATCTTGTATATGTATTGCCATGGAAGGGTGGGTAGAGAATGGGGTAAAATAACAGCTAATATCCCAATGCCAATCTATCTTATATTAGTCTCATGGTCTGTCAGATTCTCATAAGTTTGGTGGAATTTTTGTTAATATTTGCGGATCATTCCGATCCAGGATTAGTTGATTTTATTGTTTTGAAAGTGCACTTAGTATTGTCGTGGTGTGTCCGCTATGGTAGGATGAGGAAGAACCCCACCCCATCCGGCGAGCTGAGCAAGAGCAGAGCTATAAGTGCACCCCCCAAGTCCTCCATAGCCAGGTCGAATGCGCGAAAGCGAGCAGATCCTAGAGTCAGCAGGTCATTCGACTAATCGTCGAATTTAGTACCCACACGCTACACAATTGGCGCCCAACGTGGGGCCTTACTGGAAAGTACTACGTTTGAGTTTTTCAATTGAACTGCTAACGCTACACAATTGATGCTCAAAGGAGAGACCAGACCACAGGAAACAGATGAGCATACTGGTACACAAGATCTGTATCGAGGTTGCTATGCAATCTTTGTTATGTTATGGTTAGCTACGCGGCAAAATGCTCTTAGAGTCATCCATTAAAGTTCATTGTTTTTTTTTTGATCAAGTAGAATTATAGTCCGACAACGCGGTGTTGAGGAGTCTAGAGTTCAGCTTCTTGGAATTTCGATTGCAATTCGGTGGTTTCGGATTGGTCGACCAGAGCGAATCTGTTCTCTTAAATACTCACGGTGAGTTTTATAATTTCTTAACCCAAGTTTGCCCAGAATTTGAATGTTTGTGGCTGGAATTTCAGATTGCTAGAAAACTTTGGCAGACTGACCAACATAAATTTTCAATCTATCAGCAAATCGGCAATAGAATCAGTAGTTACAGTAAAAGATAAGACAGACAATACTTGTATAGAAAAGATTGGATTTTTTTTTGATTTGGTTTTGGCATCTGAAAGGTGGCGGACTCAATTTTATGATGTTTGGTTTATTTTTGTGAAAGATTTATTTTTGTATTAAAATGGCTGTCCAGCACAGTAACGAAAACTTAGCTCAAGCTTTACAAGAGTTAGACCCTTTTTGTGGCGTTTGTCAGGAAGTGTTAAATTCAAACGACTTGATAGCAGTTTCACCTTGTGAGCACCGTTTTCACAATCGCTGTATATTACAGTGTCTCGTAACATCACCTAGTTGCCCAGTTTGCAAACAGAATTGTTTGACCGGACAACTTACTTATTTGAATAACAGTTTGGCAGCAGAAATATATGAAGCCACTGGTAGCAGTGTAAGCCAAACAGCAGAAGTTCCTACTGAGGTAGTTTCCCAAACACGTGGCAGTCCTAGATCTGGAAGGAGTAGAGAACAAAGTTTACCACAGAATAGCGAAAAACTTTCTCCCAGTCCCCGTCCCCAAATAGGCTTAGTAAATTTACATTCTGCACATGGCAGTAATAGTGCTGCAAATCTCTCGAGTGGACCGAGTTCTATTTCATCAGTTCCTACTGAAAAAGTATCCAGCATAATTCAAAGCTGGCGTATAAGGTTTGATGGCGGCAGAGACGGCATGCAAGCACAGGATTTTCTGTACAGAATAAGGTCTCTTGCTGAACAAAACCTGAATAGAAATTATCAATTGTTATGTGACCATTTGCACCTGCTCTTTGCTGGAAAAGCAAATGAATGGTTTTGGCGATTTCATCGTTCCCATCCACATTTTACCTGGGAATCATTCTGCGAAGAATTTAGCAAAAAGTTCGATGATATCGATGATGAGATGGACGTATGGGAAATGATTAATTCTCGTCGGCAGGGCGATCAGGAATCTTTCGAAGATTTTCAGTTTTCAGTCGAAAAACTAACTAGTCGATTGAGTAGAGATATCTCTAAACGTTCTCTTGTACGCTTATTAATTCATAATTCAAAAACTTCTTTACGTTATGAGCTCATGCATCTTGGTATTACTACCTTGGCAAGCCTTAGGGAAGAAGTCCGTACCCATGAGCAATTCTACAAGCAAGCTCGATCGCATCCTATCAAAAACAAATTTGAACCGCGTTCGCGAGTAGCTGAACTTGAAGTAGAACCCTGTGACCAATTGACGGAGGATGTATCAGCCATCCAACGCAATCCATTTGTATGTTGGAATTGTAATAAGCCAGGACATCGATTCGATGACTGCTTAGAACAACATAGCCTTTTCTGCTACGGCTGCGGTGCGAAAAACACATTTAAGCCGAAATGTCAGAAATGCAACCCTTCGGAAAACTGGCTTCGGGATGTGCAGTCCCACACCGACCTGCCGCATCCAAAACAATAACTCAGGATTGTTGCTGTCAGACTGGGGCAAGTCAGCACACAGATCTGAATCAGCAAACTGCACTCCAACCAACTGATTCTAATTCGAGTGCAAACCCATTTTTACCTTTTCATATCCGACTAGCACACGAAATTTCATTTTCTGCATCCCTTTAAGAAATTTACATCCAACAAAATCTGTGACTACTTGGAGAACAGTTTGTTTTACATGTTCGGTGTGCCAGAAGTAGTACTCACAGATAATGGTTCGCAGTTTCGTTCTGGCTATTTTGAGGCTTTTCTCACTCGCTTTGGAGTATCTCACATTTGTACAGCGATATATTCTCCACAAGCAAACGCTAGTGAACGACTCAATAGATCCGTCTTGGCAGCCATCCGCGCCTACATCGGCTCTGATCATGCAAATTGGGATAAACATCTAAATGAAATTAGTGGAGCTTTACGAGCATGTGTGCATCGCAGCACTGGATTTTCTCCCTACTTTCTGACGTTCGGTCAAAATATGTTGTTAAATGGCAAAGATTACGAGCTTTTGCGTAAACTCCATATTTTGATCGATGACACCCTCCTTAAGCAGCCCGATGCCTTACAGATTGCCCGAAGCAGAGCCAAAGATACAATATCTGCAACCCATAACGTCAACGCCCGTGTTTACAATCTGCGCAGTAGAACAACTCAGCTTAAGGTAGACGAATCAGTGTATGCACGCAATTTTGCTCAAAGCCACGCGTGCAAAAAGTTTGATGCCAAACTGGCACCAGTATTTTTGCAAGCTAAGGTAAATCGCAAGCTTAGTCCAACGTACTATGAGTTAGTAAATGAATCTGGGAAAATATTAGGTATCTACCATCTCAAGGAAATTCAGGTCATCAAATGATTTATTTAGGATTCTATAATTTGTTTTGAAACTGTCCTTTTTCAGTAAATGATTGCTCGATTGAGACTCTTGTAACATTAACTGTGGTGTAGGGTCCAGTTTCAATCGACAGCGTGCGAATACTTTCGAGCGGCACTGTGTCTTAAGTGTAGACTTAAAACTCTCTTTTTAGCAGCGAGCTATATTAGGCCGCTGATGTTAATATTGAATTGCGGTAAGAGAATTAACGAATTTGAAGGTCACCTCGGATAAGCCTAGGAATATCATACGATTAAACCGTTTCTTATCAAGTCGCCTCCCACGCACGATTCTTAGCTTCGTTTTTGGCAAGATCGGCTAGCTAGTTAGCATAGGCTGCAAGCTGCAAAGCTTCGAGAGGTCCAAGCATTGAGCGAGCGTCTCTGGTGCAGTGCACACGCATTAATTAATTACGTGCAGAAATTATTAATTTTCTATAAATATCGGCCCATGTGCTAACTGCTTGCGTAATACCACGCGGTAACCCAAGTGAATTTAAATACCGAGTGCTTGTTGGTCTAACTTCTAACTGGATCGATTTATCTTCCATGCGCTGCTCTAGTCGAACAACGACTTTGTGAAGTGTGTCAATTTATTATTTTTGGCCAGGTACGGAATTAGTATAGTGTTTTCGCAGAAATCTAATATTATTATTTTCTTAGTGCCTAGTGGCAGTGCCTCCTTGTGCAGGGCTTAAATAATTGTGCTTTGCCGTCGACAAACTTGTCTTAAAACTAGCGGAGAAACTTCGTTGGAGGCAACATGCTGCCACCATCCTCCTAAGACTAGGACCCAGTTGGATCAACACGATCGGGAAGATCAAGTCATCTAATCCGGCATTGCCCCCTCATGTGACCTGCTGCTTGTTTTCCTTATAATTGTGTTAGGCCATGCATACAACTGTTGTAAAGGTTTTGCTTAGAAGAAAAGCTGTGGCCAGAATTATATTTGTTCATCCTCTTAAATAAGTGGTCTGCGACCCGAAACGGCCCAAATACAAAGGCTCATAAAGCTTAAATTCAGTTCATTTTGGACCAAAGACGGAAAAGGAAGAAATGCAACCTAAAATAACATAAAGGTTTTCCTAATTTACTTTAATTTGAATTCCTTTTTATTTTTTTCTAATTCTAATTGTAAAACATGTCAAAGTAAAATAATTTGTTAAAGAGTCGAAAGTTTAAAGAGGCAAATCGAACTTAAATTGTTATCTTTTGAAACATATAGTAGCCAAGTATGCATGTGAATATATTTAGGTCATATTATTTTCTTTTGCCAGCAAGTCATCTTTGAGCTCAACGACGGCAGTGCCTGGTAAGTCATCTTTATCAAATTTATATATATTACACAAATAACATACGATCAATGGTGGCCTGAAAATACATTTATAATTTACGTTCGATCCCCCTGCCCTAAGCAAGATCCTTAGATCCTTATATATATATATCTACTTTCCTTCACTTTATATTGATATACTTGTAGAAACAAAAATAATGGTTTAGAAGTAAAAATTTTGTTGAAAAGAAATGAAGATTAATTTTGCAATGAAAGCGGAGAATAAAACTATGTACTATATCTTAATTGAAATGAAATATTAAGTTCTTCTTCATGGGTCCGTCGCCGAATCAAATGCCAATGCCAAATCAACTTTAGATAGCAGTTTTATGTTGCAATAGGGGCATACACAAACTTGTATATGTATTGCCATGGTAGGGCGGGTAGAGAATGGGGTAAAATAACAGCTAATATCCCAATGCCAATCTATCTTATATTAGTCTAATGGTCTGTCAGATTCTCATAAGTTTGGTGGAATTTTTGTTAATATTTGCGGATCATTCCGATCCAGGATTAGTAGATTTTATTGTTTTGAAAGTGCACTTAGTATTGTCGTGGTGTGTTCGCTATGGTAGGATGAGGAAGAACCCCACCCCATACGGCGAGCTGAGCAAGAGCAGAGCTATAAGTGCACCCCCCAAGTCCACCATAGCCAGGTCGAATGCGCGAAAGCGAGCAGATCCTAGAGTCAGCAGGTCATTCGACTAATCGTCGAATTTAGTACCCACACGCTACACAATCAATCTTGTGTTTATGAAATTATCAATAGCTTTGATACAGAAGGTAAAAAAGCTTCATTTGTGTTTCACTTACCGCACAATTCCCACGACGAAAGATCTTTCGGTTGGTGTGTTTATGCTGAGCTTAGAATTTTGGGTGAAAGCTTTTAAGATTAGCTGATAGCGACAGCGCTTGAAGAACTTTAATTAAGCACATGTTCGTCTGCAGAACAACAAAGAAAAATCAGCTTTATATAAAAGAAAAAAAAACTGTAATGCTTTTTAAATACCATTGCTGATCTCAAATATCATTTTTATGTTTTATATTTGTTTTTGGTAGGAAGATCTCAAGTGTTTTGGCCCAAATCTGTTATTTATTTGGCTCACTTAGAGAGTCGATTTGGGTGCAACGTAACCCCACACTTGCCGGTTAAACACTTTAAACTCAAATAAATCATAAAAATATTAAAGCAGCTGGGCCAGAATCTTTTCTAATTTTGATTAACTTTTTCGTTTGTTGTTGTGGTTAATAAAAACTAGCACTTAGACACGATCAATTGTTTCTGGGCAGGCTGACTTGGCCGTGATAAAGACGGCTAAGATGAGGACGGCACTATCCGTCGTGTTTTCAACTCCTATTTTGCTCCTGGGTTGAAATCCTAACCGGAGAAGGTTTTAAAATAATTTTGCGCACAATATACACTGGCTGGCCGTATGATTGGTAGAGAGCAACGCCGACTGGTCACTACCAACTCTCAATCTGCACTGCAGCTGCACAAGAGCTTTGGAGCTTTGGTACTTGGTGCCAATTCCTAAAGAGAAACGATGGTCAGGTATAACTAACACTGAGGAGCATATAATAAAACTTATTTACCATGCGGGACTGGCACCTTGAGTAGAGAAGAAATTTTCCAAGTCTTTGCAGTTGATTGTTGAAGGTTAAATTGGGCTTCGATTTGGATTTGCAAATTTATAGTTGTTTCGACTAAAAGAAATTTTACAATCACTTGATTTGCTTCTAGCTGCTACTAGTAGAATTCACTTGCAAAGAAAACGACACCAAATAGTTATTTTTCATTGACTTTTCCACTTTGGCAAACAAATTTTTGTGAGATTCGGGCTTAGCGCGCACAACTGAACTCTGTTGCAACTTGGTTGGAAAAGAATGACTCACGCCCAGCGGAAATGTGGAGAATATATTCTGACAGCTCTAACTACTTCTTCTTTTTCCAACGAGGCCCAAAAGTGTCAAATTGACAACTGCTATAGGGTTTCCACAGAACCAGTTTGCAACTGTCTTCCGTAGCATACTTTTAGGCATTACCATTACACACCCCCCTGCCAAAATCACACTTGGGGGTTGAAAAGACTCAAGGGTGATCCTCGCTTGGAGGCATTTTTATCCTGATACTAGGCTTCATTGCTTTAGGTCCTTTGCATGAAATTTTCCCACAAGACGACCCTGTAGATCCTCAATTTCGTAATAACAGTTGCCTATTATGTTTCGAATGCGACACTTAACAAAAGTTGGAGCTAGTTTTGCATTAAAACCTTTCGCAAAATTGATCTGCTGAAAGTATCGCCTGAACACCTCTTGTCCTATTTTAAAGGAAACCTCTATGCTGCGCAAAATTATAAATATTTTCGTTTCGCACCTGTTGTTTAAGAATCCCTTTTTGTGCCGAATTTCGAATTAAATCAAACGAATCATCGCGATCAAAGCGTACAGTACGATCCTACAACATATTGAGATTTCGTAGCAACGAATACGTGGCTCCACTAGTGATCATTTGTTGACCAAAAGCAACCCTATATGGACTGCTATTGATAGCGGAATGCTGACTTGATCGAAGTGCACAAGAAATAATACTAAGCTGCTCGTCCCAATTAGTTTGATCGGGCTGAACATATGACTTGATCGCTGCGAGTATAGATCGATTTACTCTTTCTGAGGCGTTTGCTTGGGGAGAGTATGCCGCTGTGTATGAATGCTGAATTTGGTACTTCTGCAAAAGTTCGTTAAATTTGGCGATCTCGTTTTCCCCATTGGTGGACGCAGTGTTCGGTTTGTGTGTTTGCAGCATTTGCAAATGGTACAGTTATTGAAAAAAATTATATTTTTCGTATCATTGACCAAATTTGGCCAATAATAGAGTCGTCGAATTCGCTCTAATGTTTTTTTAATACCACTGTGTGATGCTAACGGATGATCATGGTTTAGTTTGAGCACTTCCTGTATGAGAGGTTTGGGCACCCAAAGTTTCCAACATACATCGTCCGAGATTTGGTCGCCCGTGGCATGTTCTGCTCTACGATAGACGTGTTCGTTAATTATTTTGACATCAGGCATTTTAGTTTGGTTGGCTTGTATTTTTCTTTTTATATCTACATACTCTGCTGACTGAAAATGTTCTGAGTTAAGATCTATGCTGTCTATCGTTATAGAGGACAAGTCTTCAGAATAGACTCGGGAGAGTGCATCAGGCACTATATTTTGACTTCCTTTTCGGTGAAATATTTTGAAGTCAAAGCATTGTAATTTAAGAGCCCATCTTGCCAATCTAGAGCTTAAGTCCGACTGCGACATAAGCCATTTTAATGACGCATGATCAGTAATTATTGAAAATTCGTGACCTTCGATATAGGCTCTAAATTTCTTGACACACATTACGGCTGCCAGACACTCTTTCTCAGTGACGGAATAATTGCGCTGACACTGATTTAACTTCCGGGACATAAACGCTATGGGTACCTCATTTCCATGGCTATCAGTTTGCATTAGCACGCCACCCACTCCTGTGTGACTTGCATCGCAATGTTTTGCAAACGGCATATTAAAGTCCGGACTATGTAACACAGGTGCTTCACACATCTGGGACTTTAACAATTCAAATGCCTGTCGCGCATCGTCCGACCATACAAACTTCTTTTTTTGTTTGAGTGTTTCAGTTATGGGAGATGCTATTCCCGCATAGTTCTTTATAAATTTATGATACCACCCGGTGAGACCCAAGAATCTACGGACTTGTTTGGCCGAGCGAGGAACAGGGAACTCACGAATAGCATCAACCTTATCCGGATCCGTTTGAATCGTTTCGTGACCAATTAAATGTCCTAAATATTTAATCTCTTTCAGGCAACACGTACTTTTTCTGACGTTTATAGTGAGGCCTGCTTGTTGCAATCTCTCTGCTAATTCTTTGAGGACTTTTATGTGTCATTTAAAGAAAAAAAGAAAAGAAAAAGGGAAGAGAAAAAGAAGGAAAAAATTATCAAAAGAATCTGAACACTACGATGGAAGATGCATCGGGATTAGGTATATTATAAAGTGATTAAAATATTTTGAGAAAAAAGTGTAAAATGAAGATCTCGTTTCAGAAGTGATGGAGGTATAACCTTATCCATAAGTTTGGACATGGTTTTGTGGAGCGTTCGACAAGCCAAATGGCATAACCGTGTATTGATAAAGCGGTCGCCCAGGAATCGTGAATGCGGTTTTCTCATGTGAGCTCGCTTCAAGTGGTATTTGCCAATACGCATCCTTCAAATCAATACTTGAAATGAATTCAGCTCGAGGTAGTCGGCTCAGAATCCCATCTATGAGGGGCATTGGGTAAGCATTCTTTACCGTCACCTCATTGACTTTTCGACTATCGATGCATAGTCGCACTTTTCCTGGCTTGCGAACCAGAACCGTTTGAGAAGACCAGGAACTGTTTGACTCCTCAATAACAGCTAAAGCTAACATCCTATCCAATTCCGCGTACATGAGTTGTTCTACAGCTGGAGACACAGCGTAGTGTCGCTGTTTTATGGGCTTGGCGTTCCCTACATCAATTTCATGGGAGAGCCAATTTGTTTTACCGAGGCCCTTTTTGTCAAATGAGGGAAACAACTCAATCGTGGCTACCAACTGCTTTTGCTGTTGTTCTCACAGGACAACTTGTAAAGGATCAGTGAAATTTATGCAAGAAATGGAAGGTGTGGACTGCTTAATGGCAAGAAAGTTTGGAAGCAGATTAAAAGTAGACCAAAAGTCTATACCAAGGTATAAATCTTGAGCCAAGGATGGAACTATAAACAAATTTAGTGATTTTGATTGTCCTTGGAAACTCACAATTGTGAATTTACCAAAGGGAAAAAAAAAAAAAAGAAAAGAAAAAAAAAAAAAAAAAAATAAAAAAAAAAAAAAAAAAAAAAAAAAAAAAAAAAAAGAAAAAAAAAAAAAAAAAAAAAAAAAAAAAAAAAAAAAAAAAAAAGGTATAGATGTTGGAATTACCTAAAATAGGCTGACTTTGGCCATCAGCTGTGCGTACAGATGCTTTTACTGGCTTGTAAGGTTTATTTTCAGATAACTCTATCGCAAATTTTCCCCCAATGCAACTGATCGACGCGCCTTTGTCCATTAGGCCACTTAGTGTTTTTCCTAGCAGTGTAACTTGAGCATATGGTCGCCAATCTTGTGAAGTGCTAACGACTGAGGCTAATACATTGCTACGCTCGGTTTTGCATTTTTCTCTAAATTCGATAAGGCGCCTTCGCGACCTATTTGGATTTTTATTGCCTAAAGAGTTAAGGGAAGATTTTAATAGAGTATTTAAGGGTAAAGTTGGGATTTGAGAACAGTTCGGGAAGGATGAACTACTCAGGGAGTCCATTAATCGATGTTTGTGCTTTTCGAAGTGACAGTTTTGCGTGCACTCGGAATCTGTGCACGAGCAGCAAAGTTTTTTGCTGAATTACACTTCCGGCATGACGGCTTATAAGTGTCGGGCTTGCCACAACCGTAGCAAAACACTTTGCGTTCACCTACACAATCCTGGTATCGATGCCCTTGAGCACCGCAATTCCAACAGGATAGTGATACGGCAGCTAGATCTAGTTCTAGATCTTCACTTTCTTCTTCCTCTGTTTCACTTTCTACCTGCACAGTTACTTCGTGTACTTTGTGACGCAAAGGTGGGCGTGAAACCTGAGTGATTGTTTTAGGAATGGACACCGATTGAAGAAATCTTTCTCGTGTACAAACGACATGTCACAATTGGGCAATCGATAAAATTGGCACATACAGAATTTCGTGCTGAATTTCGGATCTCAGATTGGCTCTCAAAACTTCTAAAAGTGCTGGTTCTGACATAGGCTGTACCAGCTTATCTGCTAGGGCAACAATTGCTTCATAGAATGTATCAAAGCATTCGTTTGCCTTTTGCTTTCTTTGAGAAATGGCCGATCGAAGTTCCAAATCGGTTCTTCCGTCTTTAAATTGAGCCTTAAGGGCTGCGCTCAATTGTGGCCACGTTACCATTGGTACACTCTTATGGTAACGCCAGAACCACTCACTGGCACTACCTTCGAATAAGTTGCTCGCGTATCGAGAAACTAATTCCAAATTTCCATCTAATGTCTGTCTAGTAAGAGCTTCTATCCGATAAATAAAATCTTCAACTGCCATAGACGAGTGACCGGAAAATCGTACCTTCCAGTTAGTTATTATTTGGCTAATACGATCGGGTCGTAAATCAAACGTTTGTTGCGATCCCCAGTGCGTAACGGATGTTCTAGGTTCCCTAGGGTGATTACTTTGCGCACCTAGTGACTCACGAGGGGGAATTTGAAACAATTGGTCGAAAGTTTGATTTTCTATCGGAGGTTGAACGGGTTGATTCGCAGGTGGAGCGACTGTTTGAACGGCCAGTCGTTGGAAGCCTGCGTCCATTGTTTGGGACATTTGAGACATAGCCTGGGATATGGCTTGCGACATCTGAGCTATTTGGGAAATTGCCTGATTCATCTGATCTAAACCAACTGCTATGGCATTAGAGCTAGTTTGATCCCCATTTGAATTGTGAACATTTGGAGGCTGCCTGTCTTGTGGTACTTCTCCCATAGGAGCACTTTCACGAATACTTTCTGGATTTCTATTAGTCTCCATCGCTTGTGATCGTGTTCTTGGCATTGTAGGTTGAAAGTCAAATTGAGCTGAAGACACAGAAGCTAACTCGTCAGCCAAATTAGGTGTGGAAGGTTGCAAAAACGCGTTGCAAACTGGGCAGACTGTTTTTGCACCGCCTCTGGTATTGAAACAGACCAGGTGAAAAATATGATTACAATTAGTTGTTAATAATTGCGCTTGGTATTCGATATTTCTTCTACAAATACCACACGTAATACTAGAATCTATAATGTCAATAATTGAATCTAAATGTTCATAACTATGGGTCATTGACATTGTCTATGTTAACAAGATAAGACTTGTATGTATATCAATATGTTTAATTTCTAAATAATATTATTTTCGCAAAATTTTTGATAAATTCCATTCATATAAATAATCGGATGCCATGCCACACTTTCATGAGAATAGTGTTGCCAAAAATGTTTATCGGTTGATACTACTGAAAAGAAAAGGAAAATCTGTTCGCTAAATATGTGTTAAAGGGACCTCATGGTAGTTCAGGACCACTGTAGGGTATCCGTTAACAACTATTTTCGAACAAAAAAAAATAAAAAAAAATTGTGGATTCTTCAAAACTTTCCATTGGACTGCATCAGCCAGGACAAATTTTTATTTGAATCATCAGGTATATAGAACGGATGGAGATTGCTCAATATAATGTAGGTCACAATGACACAATAAAGTACTAGAAAGTGGACCACCAAAAAAATCTAGTACCACAAAATATTTGAACAATTCCTTATAATTTTTTTCTTTACGGAGTAATGTTTTATCAAAAAGTAAACAGGAGAAGGGAAATTACTAAAATTTCCAATCAAAACCTGTGCTTCTAGTTTCACTAACCATATGAATTTGATTGTTACTGTTGATCATCCCTGTTAGGAATTATCTACCCAGCAAAATTAACGGAAAGAAAATTTAATTAGAGAAACTAACAAAGGGTAGTTGCTGCACTGTAACATGTAACGTTGGATATAATTGATAGACGATCTGATGTTGGTGTAGGCTAGCGGAGCACGCGCTGGTTCCGGCTACATATTCGTCGGCAAAGGGATGGGTTCAGTATATAAAGTTCCACTGTACTAAAATGCTCGCTTCGTTACATATATAAATTTCATTAAAATTCGCGTGCAAATATTAACCCTTGAGATGTCAAATACGGACAGACTAAGAGAAGATAGAAAGACTAGAAAAGAAAAGTACGAAAAGAAATAGACAGAAACTGGGCTCCTACAAATGTGCAGCTAAGATATAATTGCCGCTGCTGATGCCTAGGTGCTTTTGCTTGAGCTGTGCAGGTGTATTAGTGCCAGCTGTTGCCCACCCTACCATGATCACCATTGCCGCTTGACCTTTAGACCGGTCGGTGATCCCTAGAACACCTGTAAACCCTCTCAACCACCCATACCTTGAAGCGGCATGACTCCTTCTTCACTAAAAATTTAACACATATTTACGTTATAAAACTTGTATTTAAAGATAATTTCCATAACTGACCTAGCACAATATTCAAGTAAAAAGGTTTTTAAAATGAGATCTGCTTTTCAACGTAGATTTCATAAGTATTGAGGTTAAACATAATATAAAATAAATATGAAATTATATATAAATGTAATAAATATAAGAGGAGTAAAATATAAATTATATTATAAAAATTAAAGCGATACTTAAAGCCATTTATAATTAAAATTGTCGCATTACTTTATGTAAGAAGGCTTTTCTGTTTATGACTGTGCAATTAATGTCATTTTTAATTCGTTTGTTTAGTTTGCCTCTTTGGGAACGTAAGAGCGAACAAAGCCCTTTTCTCTAATGGAGCGCAACAGCATCCACTCTCAAATGAAGATTTGCAATTTGAATTCAAACAGTTTACTCTCAATCGAAGATTTGCATTTAGAATTCAAACGGTATTTACTCTCAAACGAAGATTTGCAATTTGAATTCAAACAGTTTACTCTCAATCGAAGATTTCCATTTAGAATTCAAACGGTATTTACTCTCAAACGAAGATTTGCAAGTGAGAGCGAGTAAAGCAAGGCATTTACCACAAGCGGAGCGCAACAGCATCCATTCCTAACGGTGACAGCGATCTCTTAACTTTTGTGAATCGTTTTCGATTTGCATAATTCTTTAAGAGAGCAAGAATAAAATAAGGTAGTTACGTTTGTTAACTTACTTGTTCAAATCCCACGTTGAAAGCGCTTCCAAGTTGAGATGATGATCAGCTGTAAATGTCTTAGCGAAAATATAAACGGAACCAAAAGAAGATGTATGCAAGGGGAACCGAATTGAGAGTTATTCAGCAGATTTGCTCTGTCTCCTTCTCACTCACTGCACCAAAATCTTTTTTTTTTTCTCTCACTTCTTCACTTTTTCTAATTTTCGCTCATGGCAAATATGGTGATACGAATGAAGAAAAAAAAGAACAACTAAAAAAATTTAGTTAGACAAATAATTTAACTATTTTTTTCACGAACTTTGAACAAAAAAAATTTACTGCCCTTATTGCACTGCCATTTCACTAACACAGAAAAAAATAGTTTTATATGATTGACACAAAAAAATATTTTACCTCTATCAATATTAGGCTAAATCACGATATTTTCATTTAACTTTTGTTTCTTTTTCGCCTTATTTAAACTAATTAATATTAAACGTATATAACTCCCGAAAAGAATTTTAAACATATTTTCGCGGTTTAAACAGGCAGCACATCGGCCGGCATGGCTGCAGTTGGATTGGGAACTAAATTCAACTGCTCTCTTCGGCTCTCTTGATGCCAGATCCAAATAGGCAGGGGAAGCAACTAAGGCAAAGACATGGGATTTGCCAGCTGATAGGAGTCTAAGTTTGCTGATATCGACGGGGGTTGGCGGGGGAGTTCAAATACTTCAACTTATAGTTTTAAACTATGGACACTAATAGAATTTTTGTATGTGGTCATGCGCAAAAACTGGAATAGGGATCAGTGGCTCCTAGTCATGAATTTTTGTAGGTTTTTAAATTATTTAAATTTCCTCGGGCCAGATAACAAACAAGGGCGTCATTGTTGCTTTAGCTAGCATGATGAAGCGGCCACTTATTTTTATGCGTATAACTTGTGCCACACCCAGTTGAGTATGGCACTGTTAAATGAAAGTTTGCGGCAGTTGCCGTTGCAGGTCGCTACAGATGACAGTGGATTGGTTGATTTCCTTTCACTTGCACTTTGTTAATTTTTGGCATTTATTGCGAACAAGGAAAACTTATTTTAGACTTTGACCGCACTTGAAAAAGACTTCTGTTCAGGAGCACTGCCAAAAGCGAAAGACAGATCGTGGATCTAAGCTAAACAACGAAAACTTCTAACAGCAAATTGCTTTACCACCCTCTTATACTTGGCTCTCGGAGTTCACTCTGTTACAGTTTTCTTCCAAGCACTTTCTCTAACTCGCACCCAAAGGAAAATAGAATACCTTTCTAGTTGCATACTTTCGGCCGTTACTATTTATTGCATTGTATCTGATAGAACGTTTGGTCTTAGCATTTTATTTAGCTGGGCAGAGTATATATTTTTTTAAATAATTTTGGGCTTAAGTGCCATTACATAATCCCCCCCACTAAAATCGCACGTTGGGTTGGAACGGGTGATACGCGCTTGAAGCCAATACACAATCTTATTGTTTGAGATCCTTAGCATGGTATTTTCCTATCACGCGTCCTTGCAGATCTTCTAGTTCATAGTAGCAATTTCCCAGCTTACGCTTAACCCTGGCCTTTACGAATACTGGAGCCATTGAATTCTGTTCGCTTTCCTGAGTAGTAGCAGGATTATGCGTTTGCTGGTTATCGCTTGAGTTTGGCATGTTTCGATTTACAATTTCTTCGTTTTTTCTGCTTTGGAATCTAGTCTGCAGGGATTGTGGGATTGAAGGACCACGGCCTTTCGAAGTGGAAGGTTGCGGACAGCTTAAATTTTCCGAGGATGTTGTATCTAGGTTTTCTAGCGTTTGCTTGCAAACTGGACACGTTTTCTTTTTTTCCTACCTTTGTGTTAAAACACGCACGGTGGAAACTGTGACCGCAGATGGTGGTTAACAATTGGGCTTGGTATGAAAATAGTTCAGTACAGATAAAGCAATGTTGGCCTGTACAAGAAGATGATGAAGAAGAACTAAGATTCTCCGTACTTCGAGATTAGACCATTTCCAATCAAATATAGAACCGAAACAAAACAATTTCAAACTTCAAAATTTAAAAAAAAAAAAAAAAAACTGAATTAAAATGATATATATAAAAATATATGAAAAAGCAAAATAAAGGTATAAAAATAAAAAAATTCAAATAAAATCAATCATAAAAAAAGAAGGAGTCATGCAACCAAGTTTGTGTGGTGAGAGTGTTGCATCAGCTAATATTGTAGGGCTTATAGTTTTAGAAAAAGAAAGAAGGGGGAGATTTAACCAAATAGGAAGTGTTGATCGGCAGGATGTAGCTCTAGTCCACTAATCCTGTCTCCAGACTCAACTAACCAACTTAGTCTTATCCCACTTTAGGAATTTCGTAATTTGAAACTTATTTATCAGACACGAAGCACAGCCAAATATCAAATGAAAAAAAAGAAATTTAACAAAATGATGTTCCCGCCACTCACGATCGTCAAAGATAATTTCTAACGAAATTCGAAATAATAGAGCCAAATTATTTTATTCAACCAAAAAAGAAGCGCAGCCAGAGGGAATCGGCAAAAAGGCAACGAATAACCTCCATGCTACTCTCGATCTCAATTGGATATATATTATGGCATGAAAAGAACGTGAAGAATATGGATAGATGGAAAATGATCAGTTGACTTTAAAATATCTACTAGGTATTATTAGTCCAACAGTAGGGTGTGACTGCTAAATTGTATAAGTACACGGGATGGCCGTAGCTTAATTATCCACGTAAAACCAATAAACAACGCTTCCTTAATACAGTTAGTCGACACACAAGGATTCAAATGAATTTTGCAACTAATAGTTATCGGAGTTATAAATTATTTGTATAACGCATCCAGATACTTGGAATTACTTTAATACTGTGAGTCTAGGCAATAACGAAAATATGTTATTGTCTCCATAGAACTCCAAAATTAAAAACACAAGGGAATGACAACACAAAAATGAAATCTCAAGGACCAATAGAACTAAGTCAGGTGGTAATGACTGCCTATCGAGGATATATTTTGTTCAACACCGGATCGGGCCCCACGTTGGGCGCCAAATAAAATTGTAACATGTAACGTTGGATAAAATTGATAGACGAGCTGATGTTGGTGTAGGCAACATCTGGTTCCGGCTACATATTCGTCGGCAAAGGGATGGGTTCAGTATATAAAGTTCCACTGTACTAAAATGCTCGCTTCGTTACATATATAAATTTCATTAAAATTCGCGTGCAAATATTAACCCTTGAGATGTCAAATACGGACAGACTAAGAGAAGATAGAAAGACTAGAAAAGAAAAGTACGAAAAGAAATAGACAGAAACTGGGCTCCTACAAATGTGCAGCTAAGATATAATTGCCGTTGCTGATGCCTAGGTGCTTTTGCTTGAGCTGTGCAGGTGTATTAGTGCCAGCTGTTGCCCACCCTACCATGATCACCATTGCCGCTTGACCTTTAGACCGGTCGGTGATCCCTAGAACACCTGTAAACCCTCTCAACCACCCATACCTTGAAGCGGCATGACTCCTTCTTCACTAAAAATTTAACACATATTTACGTTATAAAACTTGTATTTAAAGATAATTTCCATAACTGACCTAGCACAATATTCAAGTAAAAAGGTTTTTAAAATGAGATCTGCTTTTCAACGTAGATTTCATAAGTATTGAGGTTAAACATAATATAAAATAAATATGAAATTATATATAAATGTAATAAATATAAGAGGAGTAAAATATAAATTATATTATAAAAAATTAAAGCGATACTTAAAGCCATTTATAATTAAAATTGTCGCATTACTTTATGTAAGAAGGCTTTTCTGTTTATGACTGTGCAATTAATGTCATTTTTAATTCGTTTGTTTAGTTTGCCTCTTTGGGAACGTAAGAGCGAACAAAGCCCTTTTTCTCTAATGGAGCGCAACAGCATCCACTCTCAAATGAAGATTTGCAATTTGAATTCAAACAGTTTACTCTCAATCGAAGATTTGCATTTAGAATTCAAACGGTATTTACTCTCAAACGAAGATTTGCAATTTGAATTCAAACAGTTTACTCTCAATCGAAGATTTCCATTTAGAATTCAAACGGTATTTACTCTCAAACGAAGATTTGCAAGTGAGAGCGAGTAAAGCAAGGCATTTACCACAAGCGGAGCGCAACAGCATCCATTCCTAACGGTGACAGCGATCTCTTAACTTTTGTGAATCGTTTTCGATTTGCATAATTCTTTTAAGAGAGCAAGAATAAAATAAGGTAGTTACGTTTGTTAACTTACTTGTTCAAATCCCACGTTGAAAGCGCTTCCAAGTTGAGATGATGATCAGCTGTAAATGTCTTAGCGAAAATATAAACGGAACCAAAAGAAGATGTATGCAAGGGGAACCGAATTGAGAGTTATTCAGCAGATTTGCTCTGTCTCCTTCTCACTCACTGCACCAATTTCCTTTTTTTCTCTCTCACTTCTTCACTTTTTCTAATTTTCGCTCATGGCAAATATGGTGATACGAATGAAGAAAAAAAAAGAACAACTAAAAAAATTTAGTTAGACAAATAATTTAACTATTTTTTTCACGAACTTTGAACAAAAAAAAATTTACTGCCCTTATTGCACTGCCATTTCACTAACACAGAAAAAAAATAGTTTTATATGATTGACACAAAAAAAAATATTTTACCTCTATCAATATTAGGCTAAATCACGATATTTTCATTTAACTTTTGTTTCTTTTTCGCCTTATTTAAACTAATTAATATTAAACGTATATAACTCCCGAAAAGAATTTTAAACATATTTTCGCGGTTTAAACAGGCAGCACATCGGCCGGCATGGCTGCAGTTGGATTGGGAACTAAAGTCAACTGCTCTCTTCGGCTCTCTTGATGCCAGATCCAAAAGGCAGGGGAAGCAACTAAGGCAAAGACATGGGATTTGCCAGCTGATAGGAGTCTAAGTTTGCTGATATCGACGGGGGTTGGCGGGGGAGTTCAAATACTTCAACTTATAGTTTTAAACTATGGACACTAATAGAATTTTTGTATGTGGTCATGCGCAAAAACTGGAATAGGGATCAGTGGCTCCTAGTCATGAATTTTTGTAGGTTTTTAAATTATTTAAATTTCCTCGGGCCAGATAACAAACAAGGGCGTCATTGTTGCTTTAGCTAGCATGATGAAGCGGCCACTTATTTTTATGCGTATAACTTGTGCCACACCCAGTTGAGTATGGCACTGTTAAATGAAAGTTTGCGGCAGTTGCCGTTGCAGGTCGCTACAGATGACAGTGGATTGGTTGATTTCCTTTCACTTGCACTTTGTTAATTTTTGGCATTTATTGCGAACAAGGAAAACTTATTTTAGACTTTGACCGCACTTGAAAAAAGACTTCTGTTCAGGAGCACTGCCAAAAAGCGAAAGACAGATCGTGGATCTAAGCTAAACAACGAAAACTTCTAACAGCAAATTGCTTTACCACCCTCTTATACTTGGCTCTCGGAGTTCACTCTGTTACAGTTTTCTTCCAAGCACTTTCTCTAACTCGCACCCAAAGGAAAATAGAATACCTTTCTAGTTGCATACTTTCGGCCGTTACTATTTATTGCATTGTATCTGATAGAACGTTTGGTCTTAGCATTTTATTTAGCTGGGCAGAGTATATATTTTTTTAAATAATTTTGGGCTTAAGTGCCATTACATAATCCCCCCCACTAAAATCGCACGTTGGGTTGGAACGGGTGATACGCGCTTGAAGCCAATACACAATCTTATTGTTTGAGATCCTTAGCATGGTATTTTCCTATCACGCGTCCTTGCAGATCTTCTAGTTCATAGTAGCAATTTCCCAGCTTACGCTTAACCCTGGCCTTTACGAATACTGGAGCCATTGAATTCTGTTCGCTTTCCTGAGTAGTAGCAGGATTATGCGTTTGCTGGTTATCGCTTGAGTTTGGCATGTTTCGATTTACAATTTCTTCGTTTTTTCTGCTTTGGAATCTAGTCTGCAGGGATTGTGGGATTGAAGGACCACGGCCTTTCGAAGTGGAAGGTTGCGGACAGCTTAAATTTTCCGAGGATGTTGTATCTAGGTTTTCTAGCGTTTGCTTGCAAACTGGACACGTTTTCTTTTTTTCCTACCTTTGTGTTAAAACACGCACGGTGGAAACTGTGACCGCAGATGGTGGTTAACAATTGGGCTTGGTATGAAAATAGTTCAGTACAGATAAAGCAATGTTGGCCTGTACAAGAAGATGATGAAGAAGAACTAAGATTCTCCGTACTTCGAGATTAGACCATTTCCAATCAAATATAGAACCGAAACAAAACAATTTCAAACTTCAAAATTTTTGAAAAAAAAAAAAAAACTGAATTAAAATGATATATATAAAAATATATGAAAAAGCAAAATAAAGGTATAAAAATAAAAAAATTCAAATAAAATCAATCATAAAAAAAAAGAAGGAGTCATGCAACCAAGTTTGTGTGGTGAGAGTGTTGCATCAGCTAATATTGTAGGGCTTATAGTTTTAGAAAAAGAAAGAAGGGGAGATTTAACCAAATAGGAAGTGTTGATCGGCAGGATGTAGCTCTAGTCCACTAATCCTGTCTCCAGACTCAACTAACCAACTTAGTCTTATCCCACTTTAGGAATTTCGTAATTTGAAACTTATTTATCAGACACGAAGCACAGCCAAATATCAAATGAAAAAAAAGAAATTTAACAAAATGATGTTCCCGCCACTCACGATCGTCAAAGATAATTTCTAACGAAATTCGAAATAATAGAGCCAAATTATTTTATTCAACCAAAAAGAAGCGCAGCCAGAGGGAATCGGCAAAAGGCAACGAATAACCTCCATGCTACTCTCGATCTCAATTGGATATATATTATGGCATGAAAAGAACGTGAAGAATATGGATAGATGGAAAATGATCAGTTGACTTTAAAATATCTACTAGGTATTATTAGTCCAACAGTAGGGTGTGACTGCTAAATTGTATAAGTACACGGGATGGCCGTAGCTTAATTATCCACGTAAAACCAATAAACAACGCTTCCTTAATACAGTTAGTCGACACACAAGGATTCAAATGAATTTTGCAACTAATAGTTATCGGAGTTATAAATTATTTGTATAACGCATCCAGATACTTGGCAAAATACTTTAATTCTGTGAGTCTAGGCAATAACGAAAATATGTTATTGTCTCCATAGAACTCCAAAATTAAAAACACAAGGGAATGACAACACAAAAATGAAATCTCAAGGACCAATAGAACTAAGTCAGGTGGTAATGACTGCCTATCGAGGATATATTTTGTTCAGGGCAAGCCGGATCGGGCCCCACGTTGGGCGCCAAATAAAATTGTAACATGTAACTTTGGATAAAATTGATAGACGAGCTGATGTTGGTGTAGGCTAACGGAGCACGTGCTGGTTCCGGCTACATATTCGTCGGCAAAGGGATGGGTTCAGTATATAAAGTTCCACTGTACTAAAATGCTCGCTTCGTTACATATATAAATTTCATTAAAATTCGCGTGCATATATTAACCCTTGAGATGTCAAATACGGACAGACTAAGAGAAGATAGAAAGACTAGAAAAGAAAAGTACGAAAAGAAATAGACAGAAACTGGGCTCCTACAAATGTGCAGCTAAGATATAATTGCCGTTGCTGATGCCTAGGTGCTTTTGCTTGAGCTGTGCAGGTGTATTAGTGCCAGCTGTTGCCCACCCTACCATGATCACCATTGCCGCTTGACCTTTAGACCGGTCGGTGATCCCTAGAACACCTGTAAACCCTCTCAACCACCCATACCTTGAAGAGGCATGACTCCTTCTTCACTAAAAAATTTAACACATATTTACGTTATAAAACTTGTATTTAAAGATAATTTCCATAACTGACTAGCAAATATTCAATAAAAGTTTTTAAAATGCGATCTGCTTTTCAACGTAGATTTCATAAGTATTGAGGTTAAACATAATATAAAAATAGAAATTATATAAAAGTAATAAATATAAGAGGAGTAAAATATAAATTATATTATAAAATTAAAGCGATACTAAAGCATTTATAATAATATTGTCGCATTACTTTATGTAAGAAGGCTTTGTTTATGACTGTGCAATTAATGTCATTTTTAATCGTTTGTTTATTTTGCCACTTTGGGAACGTAAGAGCGAACAAAGCCCTTTTTCTCTAATGGAGCGCAACAGCATCCACTCTCAAATGAAGATTTGCAATTTGAATTCAAACAGTTTACTCTCAATCGAAGATTTGCATTTAGAATTCAAACGGTATTTACTCTCAAACGAAGATTTGCAATTTGAATTCAAACAGTTTACTCTCAATCGAAGATTTCCATTTAGAATTCAAACGGTATTTACTCTCAAACGAAGATTTGCAAGTGAGAGCGAGTAAAGCAAGGCATTTACCACAAGCGGAGCGCAACAGCATCCATTCCTAACGGTGACAGCGATCTCTTAACTTTTGTGGATCGTATTCGATTTGCATAATTCTTTTAAGAGAGCAAGAATAAAATAAGGTAGTTACGTTTGTTAACTTACTTGTTCAAATCGTTGAAAGCGCTTCCAAGTTGAGATGATGATCAGCTGTAAATGTCTTAGCGAAAATATAAACGGAACCAAAATCTTGTATGCAAGGGGAACCGAATTGAGAGTTATTCAGCAGCTATGCTCTGTCTCCTTCTCACTCACTGCACCAATTTCGTTTTTTTCTCTCTCACTTCTTCACTTTTTCTAATTTTCGCTCATGGCAAATATGGTGATACGAATGAAGAAAAAAAAAGAACAACTAAAAAAATTTAGTTAGACAAATAATTTAACTATTTTTTTTCACGAATTTTGAACAAAAAAAAAATTTACTGCCCTTATTGCACTGCCATTTCACTAACACAGAAAAAAAATAGTTTTATATGATTGACACAAAAAAAAATATTTTACCTCTATCAATATTAGGCTAAATCACGATAATTTCATTTAACTTTTGTTTCTTTTTTCTTAAACTAATTAATATTAAACGTATATAACTCCCGAAAAGAATTTTAAACATATTTTCGCGGTTTAAACAGGCAGCACATCGGCCGGCATGGCTGCAGGTGGATTGGGAACTAAAATCAACTGCTCTCTTCGGCTCTCTTGATGGCGGGGGAAGCAACTAAGGCAAAGACATGGGATTTGCCAGCTGATAGGAGTCTAAGTTTGCTGATATCGACGGGGGTTGGCGGGGGAGTTCAAATACTTCAACTTATAGTTTTAAACTATGGACACTAATAGAATTTTTGTATGCGGTCATGCGCAAAAACTGGCATAGGGATCAGTGGCTCCTAGTCATGAATTTTTGTAGGTTTTTAAATTATTTAAATTTCCTCGGGCCAGATAACGAACAAGGGCGTCATTGTTGCTTTAGCTAGCATTATGAAGCGGCCACTTATTTTTATGCGTATAACTTGTGCCACACCCAGTTGAGTATGGCACTGTTAAATGAAAATTTGCGGCAGTTGCCGTTGCAGGTCGCTACAGATGACAGTGGATTGGTTGATTTCCTTTCACTTGCACTTTGTTAATTTTTGGTATTTATTGCGAACAAGGAAAACTTATTTTAGACTTTGACCGCACTTGGAAAAAGACTTCTGTTCAGGAGCACTATAACGAATTACGCACGGGCTGGTTTTCCTGGGCTTTTAAGACAACAGGCACGCTTTAGAATCCGGCTATGTCTCGTCGGCTTGGGGGTGGAAATCTTTGCCGCCTTAAAAGCAATGCCCTAGTTATATTACTCTTCTATATTAAAGTGAGCGTGCATGCGACAAAAAAACTAACCGGAAGAAAACAAATAGTCAAACACAAACATACCAAGCCTACGTTAAAAAAATCATGGTGACAGCCACTGATGTTGTCGTGGTTGTTTTAGCCCACCCTACCTTCGACCATTCGTTCCCTGAGAAAATCTGTGAATGATCCCTTACACATCTTTCACAGGGGTTTAGTCATCACAAGTTCAACAAAAACAAATTAGTTAAAATACATTATAAATTTTATTTACTAATTATGAAAGCTAACAAATTTAAGTGTTGATCGAGCATAATAAAAAAAAAGAGATATAAATTTATTACTTATATTTAGTCTTTAAGAGCGACAATTAAAATTTAAAGTAAACAATTACAGCATCGATCAACATACAAAACCTATCATATGGTACGTGCAAGAGTATGGGTGTAATTTTGCTCAAGTGCCTGAACCCAAACGAATGTAATAACAAAAGGCAAACCAATGCAGCCGCACAGCTGTTAAGCGCAGGCGCACAGACGCATTAGCACTACGCTCTTGTCTGCAGGCTAAGGCGCGGGAGGGGATTCCTCGATTCTAGACAAGACAACAGTTGCTTTTCTTGGTTTTGTCTGATTTCTATGCAAAATTTGTTTTTGTTTGAGGTGTTTTTTTTTTTTGATGTTTGTTTTATAGCATTTATGTAGTCATTTTTTTTTTTTGTGCTTTATG
This sequence comes from Lordiphosa mommai, assembly GCA_018904225.1. Classification (NCBI taxonomy): domain Eukaryota; kingdom Metazoa; phylum Arthropoda; class Insecta; order Diptera; family Drosophilidae; genus Lordiphosa; species Lordiphosa mommai. The sequence continues at coordinate 908,716 of JAEIFT010000065.1, read as the reverse complement.
AGCGTTGGCAGCCTGTTGAACCTGTTGAACTAAAGGTTAACACATATATATTGCCTCAATGCCGCTTGTTTTCATGACACTCAAACAAAAAAAAATACGAAATGATACGTAAGCTCTTGCTGCACTGCTGAGCAACTCTTTGATTTGCTGTTTGTTTTGCCTTTTTACAGGCCACTTAGCTCCAACAGGCAGAGTCTTACACGCACACACATAAATAAGAAAATTCAATTACTCAATTTGGACAAATTACTTAAATGACAATTAACTTTTTTTTTTTTCTTTGTTCCATCCAGCAAGTGATCAAATATGACCTTTTGATTAAACTTACCTTGCTGGATCTGACGTCTGCACAAAACTTTATGGCTGTTTGAGCCGCACCACACAGTGACAAAAACTTTAAATTGCCCAAATTTAGCAATACTTTGAATATATCTGTATTTTTGTTTGTTTTTTTTTTCACAAAAAAATATAATTTTGATTTGCCGAAGAATTTGCAGCACAAACAAGTCTGTATACTAGTCGGAACTTTTGGTGATTGATTTTCGAGGCCAACTCCTCGGTCAAAGAAACCTCGGTGACGCCAGCGCACCAAATTCCTCCATTTCGCCATTCTAAGTAGCGGGGAAACCTGTCTGTCCTACAATCTAACTTTCCTTTTCCCCCTTGTGGTCGCATTGCCTTGGCAACAGCGGTAATTGCATCCCACCCCCAATCAGCATCCGAACGTGCTCCCACACACGCATCCTGATCGCTCACTCCATGATACTTTCCCAGATAATGTCCCTGGAGGTCTTCCAATTCATAATATGCACTACCCAGCATTTTCCGTACCCTTGCTTTGACAAAACTAGGTCCAAATTTAGCATTATATCCTGCAGCAAAATTGCTCTGCTTAAAATTTCGCCTGAAGACTTCCTGTCCTTCATGGTAATGAACTTCTCGGGTTCTTAAGTTATACTGCTTTTCGTTTTTTTCGTGTTGCTTTTGCATAATTTCGCACGCCTTAGCTCGCACTACATCTAACGAATCCTTTCGCTCAATGTTTATGGCACGATCTTCTAACAAGCTTAATTTCCTCAACAAGGAGTAGGTGGAACCTGTAGTAATCATTTGTTGACCAAATACCATATAATAAGGACTGGTACCAATGCTAGAATGAATTGCAGATCTTAAAGCACAGCATATGTGTGTGAGCAATGCGTCCCAATTCTTTTGGTTTGGATCGACATAAGCCCGAATTGCTGATACAACGGATCGGTTAACACGCTCTGATGCGTTTCCTTGCGGAGAATGCACAGCTGTAAAGGTATGCAAAATTTCATAACGACTCAGTAGCTTACGAAATACTTCTGAGCGGAATTGTGAGCCGTTGTCAGATACTATGGTTTCTGGCACCCCGAAAGTATGGAACAAATCCTTCTCCAAATACTTTACAACCACATCAGACGTGATTTTCTTAACAGCATGCAAGAATACATATTTGGTCATATGATCCAAAACTATGAAAATCCCTATGTTCCCACTACTCGAACACGTATAAGGACCAAGGAAGTCAATGAACAATCGTTGGAAAAACCTTTGCGACTCTGGAGCCTTGCCCAATGGTGGTCTCAACGCCTGATTAGGTGCTTTAGTTCTTAACATCAGCTGCTAATCCTGGCCAAAAATAGTAGCGCCGCAGTCGCTCAATTGTTTTGTGGATTCCTCCATGAGATGCCATGGAACTGTCGTGAGCCATTTTCAACACATCTCCAATGAGTTGTTTTGGGAGCCACAGCTTCCACGTGTAGCTGTCATGGACGGGTTCCCCAACCGCATGTTCAGCACGCCTATAGACCAACCCCTCACTGATTTTCAGATCAGGGAGTTTATTGACCATGGCTTTAATTCGCTCTACCAAATCAATGTACTCGGCGGACTTAAAGTGCTCAGATTTCATGTCGACTATGAGCCCATCTCGAAAATCTATAGCAGCTACTTCCTCTTCATGCACTCTTGAAAGAACGTCTGGCACTACATTAAGCTTTCCTCTCCGATGCTCTATCTTGAAGGAATAACCTTGCAATTTTAACGCCCATCTCGCTAAACGGGAACTTAGATCCGATTGGGACATAAGCCACTTAAGCGAAGCATGATCTGTGATGATAGTAAAATCATGCCCCTCCACATAAGCTCTAAAATTTTTAAGGCAAACTATGGCTGCCAAGTATTCTTGTTCTGTAACGGAATAATTTTGCTGAGCCTTATTAAGTTTTTTAGATACAACTGCGATTGGACATTCATCCCCTTCCTCCGAAAGCTGCACCAATACCCCGCCAACGCCTGTCTTGCTGGCATCACAATGTATGGAAAATGGCTTCGTAAAATCTGCACTTTTTAGGACAGGAGCTTCACTCAACTTCGTTTTCAGCTCTTGAAATGCTTTATGCGCTGCTGGTGTAAACGCAAACTTCCGCTTGGGCGAAAGAAGATCAGTTAACAGAGATGTGATGGATGCAAAATTGGATATGAATTTTCGATACCAACCACACAGTCCCAAAAAGCTTCTTAACGCTTTAAGTGTTCTAGGAATCGGAAAGTCAGTAATAGCAGATATCTTTTCAGGGTCCATTCTAATTCCGCCATCTCCTACTATGTGCCCAAGATATTTTACCCTTCTCGAACAAAATTTGCTTTTTTCTATATTTATGGTTAACCCTGCTCTCTTGATTTCTAACGCTACCTCCCTGAGTACCTCCAAGTGACGTTCAAAATCGCTTGATACGATGAGCAGATCGTCTAAGTAAACAAATACTTCATTACGTAGCTGAGGAGGAATTACTTTATCCATTAATCTGGACATGGTTTGTGTAGCATTGCAGAGCCCAAAGGGCATCACTTTAAAGTGGTAAAGAGGCCTGCCTGGAACCGTAAATGCTGTTTTGTCCCTAGACGACATCTCTAAAGGCACTTGCCAGTAGGCATCCTTTAGGTCAAGGCTTGTAATAAATTCGGCCTTTGGCAGTCTGCTGAGTATGCCGCTTATTTGTGGGAGTGGATAGGCATCCTTTTCGGTTGACTCATTAACTTTTCTGCTGTCTAAACACAATCTGAATTTTCCAGGCTTTTGGACGATCACAACAGGCGACGACCAAGCACTTTCAGACTCTTCGATTACGCCTAGCTCTAACATGCGATCTATTTCGGCGTATATCAACTTCTTCATTGCCGGAGATACCGGATAATGCCTTTGCTTAATAGCTTTTGCCTTGCCTACGTCTATGGTGTGCGTTATTAAATTTGTTTTTCCCAATCCTTGATGCGCAAATGATGGGAACAAGTTGACCACATTTCCGAGTCTCATTTTTTGAGCGTTTGTTAGGTCGTGCTCTATAGATTTGAGATCCAGTTCTGACACGTTGGCCAATACGGGCAAAAGATCGAATTTTTTCCAAAAATCTATCCCTAAGTACAAATCTAGTTTAAGTGATGTTACTACATATATGTTTATGTCCTCAGTCCTTTGAGCATAAGTTGCTTTAACTTGCACTTTGCCGACCAACTCTTGATTTTTTCCATCAGCCGTACTGATTTTTGCTGATATTTTCTTGTAATTTCTTCCTTCCTGTAAAAATTCTCTGGCCAAGTTTCCCCCAATGCAACTTACTGCTGCCCCTGAGTCAAGAAGTCCATACACCAGCCGATCGAGCAGATGAACAGCAACAAAAGGACGTGGATCCTGCTTGATGCTATCTAATAGCCTCTCTCCACTAAGGCAGATATGTACATATTTTCACATATTATCACATATTGAAAAAAATGTTACGTATTTCACATAGGAAAAAAAATGTACATATTTAAGATATGTGTACACATATCGACTGCTGTCAGTGCTGAAAAACAAAATACAATAAAATATTCTCATTTTTCCTGGGGCAAATATTTGTGTCCAAGAACCAGCAGCACTTTCCTGCAAAAATCCAAAAGTTTGGCCACCATGGATGCTAAAACTCCAAACAGCCTCCCTACTGAGCGGAACTCTGCCGAAGACCCAAGCGTATGCAGCAGTGCCGATTGCTTACCGAAGATGTGCTTTACTGATTGGCACGATAGTTCAACTCAACTCGCTTCTTGGATAGCACGTCAACGTCGTTTTGCTACCAGGCAACACGTGAAAGCACTTTTACACTTTTTCTCTTTCTTTTTGGCGAACCCTGGTTTAAAGCATAGTTCGCCAACCCCTAGGGGCCGAACACATTCGGCATGCATATGAGCCGATTGCTTGCCAAAGTTATGCGGCACTGATTCACAGAGAGACAAACTCTACATACTCTTTATGGGAAGAGCAACACTTCCACACGTTTTCTCTTCTCTCTTCTTGGCGATCACTGCTTTAAAGTTGTGTTTGTCCACACGGAAACTCTTTTTTATCAAACATTTTACTGTTTGTTAGGCAAACACAAATCAAATCAAACAAAAATCAACTGTCAAATTGTCAACAAACCTGAAAAAAATGTACATATCCTAGTGGAATCGTTCTAAAAAAATATATGTACATATCGATATATGTAAACGTAGTGGAATGAGGCTATAAAGCATATATATCTCTAACATACCCTCGTATCTTTTTCCTTTCCTTCCCAAATGCTCTGAGGCGGTTTGCACTGCGAGACTTACGCCTCTGCCCACTTGGCTTGTGCAAAATTGTATTATTCTCACATTTTGCCAATTGTTCTAAACGACTGTGTAAAAAGTTCTCTTTGCTATGTGACATTTCCGGGTTATGATTATTTAAGTCTGAGTTATTTTCGCCATTATTCTGAACAAGGCCTAGGCGATCGGGGGATCTTGATGAGCACGCAGGGCCTTCGGTTTGCGTGGTGGCTTCAGCGTGCTCCCTCTGGCGTTTTTTGCTGCACATTTGGCACAGCTAGGCTTATAAGTGTTGGGTATCCCACACCCATAACAGAATACTCTGCGATCAGCCAAGCAATCTTGATACCTGTGGCCTTCCCTGTGGCAATTCCAGCAGGTCAATGCGAGTGCCTCTACGTCACATTCATCTTCACTTTCTAAGTCCTCCTCCTCCTTGCCTAAGTTATCCTGTTCTATTTCTGCAACATCTCGCTTAAAAGAAACTTTCTTAGCATAGCCATGAGTGCGTTTGACATCATCCAGGAACGATTCCCTCTTTCTGCATACTTCACGCAGTTGTGAAACTGATGAAATGTCCACGTTTAGAATCTCATGGCGTATTTCAGGACGTAAATTATTCTTTAATATGCGCACAAGCTTGTTGTTTGCGATGGGAGAGTCCATTTTGTCTAGCAAAACGCTGATCCCATCGTAAAAACGATCAAACGATTCATGAACATCTTGCTTTCGCTGCCTGATGAGTTCTTCAATGTCGCCATCGTCTCTCTCATCCCTAAATTGTTTTTTTAAGGCAGCGCACAAAGGACCCCACTTGATATGTCGGACAGTTTTGTGGTGTCGCCAGAAAAATTCATTGGCCTTTCCCTCGAATAATGCGCTGGCATTCCGGCACATCACTTCCAAATTGCTTTCTAGCGTTTGGTGGGTCAAAGCTTCCACGCGATAAATGAAATTATCTACTGATAATCCAGTGCCTGAAAACTTTATTTTCCAACTGCTCATTATGTGACCCACTTTGTCAGTTCTTTGAAGCAAGTCTGATGTAGTGCTACCTTCATTTCTGTCCACAGATGACCTGTTCGAACCCGATTGCGGATTCGCTCTTGCGAGGTTTACCAATTCCTCTACGTTCTCCTGTACACCTTGCCTATCGCGAGATTCTGCCTGACCATTGCCATGCAAATTCATACGCTGGAGGCAAACTTGAACATTGGTCTCAATTAATCGGTTCATCTGATCCGTCAGAGCTGCTAGTAGATTGTTTTGCATGGTTTGCAAGAGTTCTGCAGTAATATTGTTGGTTTGATTTGGCTGAGCTTGTTTTGATGTGCCTGGCCGCTCCTCGCTTCCAACCCCACCTAAGATTGACTCATTTCCCTGACCGTTTCGACTTTGCGCTCGCGTGCTAGCATTTGCAGCCCCCGATGAGGAAATCGTGTTGGCGATACACTTGACTTTACAGGATGGACACGTGGTTTTTTCCATGAAATGCGGTTTGATACACAATGTGTGAAATTCATGCCCACAAGAAGTTGTGTATTTGGTGTCTGTGACTCTAACTTCAAATTTGCAAATTGTGCATATGATCTTGCCAGTAGCTGGCCTATCACTATATATTACTATCACACTATATTACTTAAATATAATTCACAAATCTGATTTCTTGCTTTTTACAAATATGTTTTAGAAGTTTTCTAGCATAATATTTTTCCTATAACTAATTATAGATTTCATAAATTTTGCAAATTCAAACCAACTTTTTCCATTGAGTAGTTCAAGTATATCATTATCAGTTAAACGGCTTTGATTAAAATAGGCTATCCTATATTCTGCCAGGATAGGGCACATGGCAATAATATGAAATATGTCGTCTCTTGATTGCGTGTTACACAATGTGCAAATTCTGTCGCTATAGTGAGGTCGGTATCCCAATTGAAGCAGTTCGCATCTGGTTTTGAAAATAATTCCTATAGTTTCAGTGCTGTATTGGTCACTAAAATAATTATTGCTGCCGAGGTTGTAATTAAGCGCTCTATACCACACTCCCGATTCGCTTTTTCTAGCTTGAGCTTCGCACTCCAATCTATGCTTCTTGTCTATCGCCACTAGTACAGCCTCTTGCGCTGCATCCCATTCTGCCGTATTTAAGACATCACACTCTACATTGTTTGTTATGAAGAGCTGCTGCCAATTACTGAAGCAATGCGATTTGTTCCTGAGCATTTCTCGAGCAACTATATTGGGCAGGCGATGTTGCGGCATTCTCATGACTTTATTTATGTATCTAAAGTGCGTTCGCAGCGTGGTGAGATACATAGCTGGTAGACCTGTTTCGAGAAACAGTGCATAGTTTGGGGTATTTATTGGCAGACGAAATAACTTTTTCAGGAAGTTCCTCATCAATTTTTCAACATCATCGTGTCTTTGATATCCCCATACCTCTGCCGCGTACAACATTATCGCTCTTGCCGTAGCCTCAAAAAGCTGATATTTGATAGAATTTCCAATACCTTTTTTTCCCATGAAGCTTTTCCATGTACTGTTTACCCCCATTGTTGCATCCTTTAGTTTAAGGTTGAGATGTTCTAAAAGTTCATGTTTTGTGTTAAAGTAACTCCCAAGTATGTGTATTCTTTTACTACTTCAAGTGAATAGCCATCGAGCTTCCAACTTTCACTTTCGGGGCGTCGTCCTCTTCCATCCCGCACAACCATTATTTTGGACTTATTCTTATTTATTTCCAAACCCCATTGACGACAATACAATTCCGTTTGGTCAATCATGCGTTGCATCTCAACTGCGCTCTCCGCCATAATCACCATGTCGTCCGCATACATAAGTGCTTGCAATCCATGCTGCCTATTTGTATTCCGCCGGTTAAGTATGTGTGCATATCATTTATGTATAAGGAGAATAATAATGGACTTATTAGGCATCCCTGCTTAACTCCTGTGTTAGTTTCGAACCAGTCAGAGTAATCATTTCCATCCCATACTGTAGTACAGTTTTTCCGATACATACTTTGCAAAACTGATATTATCTTTGTGGATATACCAAGGTTACTCAATTTATACATCAAAGACCTTCTATTAATGGTGTCAAATGCCGCTCGAAAGTCCACAAAAAATAGATAAAGCTTTTTCTTCCGTTCAAGATACTTATTGGCCACGCTAGTCAGTACAAAGATACTATCCACAGTTGAGTACCCTTTTCGAAATCCAGCTTGGCATTCGTTGAGAATATTGTTTGTTTCTACCCAGTCTGTTAGTCTTCTTTGAAGAACCGAGGCAAATATCTTTAGTGCTACATTTTGGAATGAAATTCCTCTGTACTTACCCGGGAGTTCGGGATCTCCTTTCTTATATATCGGGTAGATAATATTTTGGCGGAAGGAGTCTGGTACCTGCCCGTTATCAAATATTTTGTTGTATTCCTGTGTTAGAGCCTCTATGAATGGGTGAGTCGCAAGTTTAAGGAATTCTGCTGGTATTCTATCAATGCCCGGTGCTTTTTTGTCCTTGCAGCGTGCTGCTGCCGATATGACTTCCGCCGTTGTTATCCGATTATCCAACTCGTTTATAATGATCTCAGGTAGGGCGTAGCTAAATTGGTTGATGGGAGTTGCTGAGTATAAAAGGCTGTGAAAATACTTTGCTAGCACTGTGGGGTCGATTTGAGCTGATTTTCGAGCTACTTTTTACGTTCGCAATAGCCTTTTGCATGCTCGTTTGATACTCCCTTTGCCGTTTTTTGCACAGACTTTTAAATTCGCTATTTGCTTGTGATATGCCGCTTTGTATTCAGTAGTATCCGTTTTTTTAGCTAAATTGAGGGCATTAAAAGATTTTTGTCGCGCTAGTTCACATTGTCGATCAAACCAGGGGCTTTTAAATGCACTTACTCGACTGGAAGATTCCATACATTTAGCAGCATTTCTGACGCAGTTCTCTAACACCTGAATCCCATTCTGACTAGTCTCAAGCATTGATCTTTGTTCTTCTATTTCTATGTTTAGTATAGTTCTATAGCGCTCAGATTTATTTGGATTCCATCTTAATTGCGGTAGGATAACGCTTTTGGTAGTGCTTATTGCTGAGTTCAATATGCACCGTGCGACTATGTTCTCAACTGTAGGTTGTGGTCAGATGACAATTCGCAAATTATTCATACTGCAGTCCAATCAATCTACTAATTGCGAACTGGGTTGAGGAAATGAAAGAAGAACAGAAGGAAACATAGAAATTGTTTGATAATATTTATCTGTAAGTCTCATTCTAGTGTGATGCATAAGCTTTGCAACCAAAATAAGGCCACACGGTTGGGCGCCAAATAAGAAGAAATAATATATAATTATAACTGTAACGAATTACGCACGGGCTGGTTTTCCTGGGCTTTTAAGACAACAGGCACGCTTTAGAATCCGGCTATGTCTCGTCGGCTTGGGGGTGGATATCTTTGCCGCCTTAAAAGCAATGCCCTAGTTATATTACTCTTCTATATTAAAGTGAGCGTGCATGCGACAAAAAAACTAACCGGAAGAAAACAAATAGTCAAACACAAACATACCAAACCTACGTTAAAAAAACCATAGTGACAGCCACTGATGTTGTCGTGGTTGTTTTAGCCCACCCTACCTTCGACCATTCGTTCCCTGAGAAAATCTGTGAATGATCCCTTACACATCTTTCACAGGGGTTTAGTCAGCACAAGTTCAACAAAAACAAATTAATTAAAATACATTATAAATTTTATTTACTAATTATGAAAGCTAACAAATTTAAGTGTTGATCGAGCATAATAAAAAAAAGAGATATAAATTTATTACTTATATTTAGTCTTTAAGAGCGACAATTAAAATTTAAAGTAAACAATTACAGCATCGATCAACATACAAAACCTATCATATGGTACGTGCAAGAGTATGGGTGTAATTTTGCTCAAGTGCCTGAACCCAAACGAATGTAATAACAAAAGGCAAACCAATGCAGCCGCACAGCTGTTAAGCGCAGGCGCACATACGCATTAGCACTACGCTCTTGTCTGCAGGCTAAGGCGCGGGAGGGGATTCCTCGAGTCTAGACAAGTCAACAGTTGCTTTTCTTGGTTTTGTCTGAATTCTATGCAAAATTTGTTTTTGTTTGAGGTGTTTTTTTTTTTTGATGTTTGTTTTATAGCATTTATGTAGTCATTTTTTTTTTTTTTTGTGCTTAATGAGCGTTGGCAAAATATATGTAAGACCTAAAAGGACATTATCAAAGGGGGTGTTCAAACTTACATGAATTTCTCCGACGGTGAAAGCGCTTCCAACGTAGTTACCTGTTGAACTAAAGGTTAACACATATATATTGCCTCAATGCCGCTTGTTTTCATGACACTCAAACAAAAAAAAATACGAAATGATACGTAAGCTCTGGCTGCACTGCTGAGCAACTCTTTGATTTGCTGTTTGTTTTGCCTTTTTACAGGCCACTTAGCTCCAACAGGCAGAGTCTTACACGCACACACACAAATAAGAAAATTCAATTACTCAATTTGGACAAATTATTTAAATGACAATTAACTTTTTTTTTTTTCTTTGTTCCATCCAGCAAGTGATCAAATATGACCTTTTGATTAAACTTACCTTGCTGGATCTGGCGTCTGCACAAAACTTTATGGCTGTTTGAGCCGCACCACACAGTGACAAAAACTTTAAATTGCCCAAATTTAGCAATACTTTAAATTTATCTGTATTTTTGTTTGTTTTCTTTTTTTTTCACAAAAAATTATAATTTTGATTTGCCGAAGAATTTGCAGCACAAACAAGTCTGTATACTAGTCGGAACTTTTGGTGATTGATTTTCGAGGCCAACTCCTCGGTCAAAGAAACCTCGGTGACGCCAGCGCACCAATTTCCTCCATTTCGCCATTCTAAGTAGCGGGGAAACCAGTCTGTCCTACAATCTTACTTTCCTTTTCCCCCTTGTGGTCGCATTGCCTTGGCAACAACGGTAATTGCATCCCACCCCCAATCAGCATCCGAACGTGCTCCCACACACGCATCCTGATCGCTCACTCATACGGACGTCTTTAATGCCATGCATACTGCTGCTTTGCACACATATAAAAGTTCTCTCCGCTGTAAGCCTAATGCCGCTCAGAGCGCGTCACTTTACATTGATGTGTGTGTGTATCTAACATACCTCTGTTATTTCTTTGCATAAAGTATCTACATACTAACTACAAGCGCCCTTACAGCACTGCCAAAAAGCGAAAGACAGATCGTGGATCTAAGCTAAACAACGAAAACTTCTAACAGCAAATTGCTTTACCACCCTCTTATACTTGGCTCTCGGAGTTCACTCTGTTACAGTTTTCTTCCAAGCACTTTCTCTAACTCCCACCCAAAGGAAAATAGAATACCTTTCTAGTTGCATACTTTCGGCCGTTACTATTTATTGCATTGTATCTGATAGAACGTTTGGTCTTAGCATTTTATTTAGCTGGGCAGAGTATATATTTTTTTAAATAATTTTGGGCTTAAGCGCCATTACAGCACCTCAGGCAATTCCATACCAAGCACTCTGCTTCTCTTCGCGGGTAGGCCGTAGCATTCTGCCACTAGACAACCTAAGTCCAGCTAAAGTCCACATAATGCTCAGCAAGAATAGCAAATATTACTAAAATTACAATGTTTCTGTTTTCCGGGTAGGCTGTAGCTCTTGTCCACATTGAAACCTAAATCCAAAGAGAAACTCCACATTGAGACAATAAGCAACATTAACAAATGTTCTTAATATAAAGATTCAATTCTCTTGATTCATTATGAGTAAGGGAAATAAAGTTCTTTTAGAAACTGTTACTCAATCCAATAGCTCAATAAAATCAATCAACTAAATCTATACTAGAACACGAGAGTAAGGGATAAGGAAGGGGATAAGGAAGGAAGGGGTATAAAGTCTTAAGCGACTGCAAAGATATGCATAGCTTGTTGTTGTTGTTGACTTTTATTTTTTTTCGAATATTTAATTCTTGTTTGGGCCAAACCGAAATCGGCCCTGAAGTTGGGCGCCATTTAATATAATTATCTGTAGCATATAACGTGCAATATTTTAAGGAGCAGATGTTTTCTAATTTTATTGGCGGGGTACGCGCTTGCTGTTCCGGCTTCACTCTGATCGTTGGGATGGGTCTAGATAAGGACCGCCTCATTAGGGTGCTCACATACAAACATAATTATACTAAAAAAATCGCGTACGTATGGAGAGGATAGGGACATAGGAATAGGGAATTGGTACAGCTAACAAATAGATTAGACGGGATAAAAACAAATAGTGTCACCTAAGTCTTTCTCTCTTGTGTTTACATCATAAAGCTGCATAAACGCCCACCCTACCATGATCCTTGTAGGTCTTGAAATGTTATTAATCATCAAGGATCCCTAAAAGAAAGACAACGGCTACTCTACCTCAATCCAGTTTGACATGGCTCCCAATAAAGATAACTCTAGCAATTCATTTTAACAAACATCATTTTATTTATAACTACGAAGGACTTCATAATGAAAGGCATATCCAAAATTAATAAGAAAAATTGTATATAGAAATTAACCTAGGTCATAAAACTATTTTATTTATTTTACTGCATTAATCTTCATAGAATTTAATAGAGGAAAAACAAAAATTTTATTTTAAACTAACCTTAGCAATAATTTGGAATTTTATGGAATTACTTAGAAAACTTCAATTTTTAATGATTCATTTCAAAAACAAAAATAATTTATATTCAAAAACAAACCCTAAGCAAGTGTGAGTATATGTAGCTGAAAATCGCAAAAATATTATATATGTACATGCATGATAAATATAAAATGAAATATGTATAGGATGTAGAATATAAGTATATAAGTTCAGATTAGGTATTTAGTAATTAATTTGAGTAAAAAAAAAAAACATAACTCTTTTGTTTGACTTTGTCAATTAAAAGCAAAATTCATTTTCTTTTGTTGGATAGTGTATTATGTAAGAGGTCAATGAACTTCAAGCGTTAAGTGTAAGCTTTGAATAGCCAGAAACTATTACAACGCTCAGTTAAGCTTTAGCTAAGATTAATTGGCTTTGATGTGCCACAATCAAGCTTGTGTTTATGAAATTATCAATTGCTTTGATACAGAAGGTAAAAAAGCTTAATTTGTGTTTCACTTACCGCACAATTCCCACGACGAAAGATCTTTCGGTTGGTGTGTTTATGCTGAGCTTAGAATTTTGGGTGAAAGCTTTTAAGATTAGCTGATAGCGACAGCGCATGAAGAACTTTAATTAAGCACATGTTCGTCTGCACAACAACAAAGAAAAATGAGCTTTATATAAATGAAAAAAAACTGTAATTCTTTTTAAATACCATTGCTGATCTCAAATATCATTTATATGTTTTATGTTTGTTTTTGGTAGGAAGATCTCAAGTGTTTTGGCCCAAATCTGTTATTTATTTGGCTCACTTAGAGAGTCGATTTGGGTGCAACGTAACCCCACACTTGCCGGTTAAACACTTTAAACACAAATAAAACATAAAAATATTAAAGCAGCTGGGACAGAATCTTTTTAATTTTTATTAACTTTTTCGTTTGTTGTTGTGGTTAATAAAAACTAGCACTTTGACACGATCACTTGTTTCTGGGCAGGCTGACTTGGCCGTGATAAAGACGGCTAAGATGAGGACGGCACTATCCGTCGTGTTTTCAACTCCTATTTTGCTCCTGGGATGAAATCCTAACCGGAGAAGGTTTTAAAATAATTTTGCGCACAATATACTCAGGCTGGCCGTATGATTGGTAGAGAGCAACGCCGACTGGTCACTACCAACTCTCAATCTGCACTGCAGCTGCACAAGAGCTTTTGAGCTTTGGTACTTGGTGCCAATTCCTAAAGAGAATCGATGGTCAGGTATAACTAACACTGAGGAGCATATAATAAAACTTATTTACCATGCGGGACTGGCACCTTGAGTAGAGAAGAAATTTTCCAAGTCTTTGCAGTTGATTGTTGAAGGTTAAATTGGGCTTCGATTTGGATTTGCAAATTTATAGTTGTTTCGACTAAAAGAAATTTTACAATCACTTGATTTGCTTCTAGCTGCTACTAGTAGAACTCACTTGCAAAGAAAACGACACCAAATAGTTATTTTTCATTGACTTTTCCACTTTGGCAAACAAATTTTTGTGAGATTTGGGCTTAGCGCGCACAACTGAACTCTGCTGCAACTTGGTTGGAAAAGAATGACTCACGCTCAGCGGAAATGTGGAGAATATATTCTAACAGCTCTAACTACTTCTTCTTTTTCCAACGAGGCCCAAAAGTGTCAAATTGACAACTGCTATAGGGTTTCCACAGAACCAGTTTGCAACTGTCTTCCGTAGCATACTTTTAGGCAGATGCGAAAATCATTTATTCTGACTAAGCCACGACAAGCGACCCATTACAGTTGTTCTTGTGTATTGCTGTATGCAAAAACAAAAATGAGAAGACCAACGAAGATCATATAAAAAGAATAAGAACAAACTGAGAGAGACTTGCAGTAAATTTTTTTTGGATTTGACATTGAAATTTTGAGCTTTTGATGCCTTGCTTTTTTTTCTGTTTAGACCAGTGTAGGGCGCGTCCGTATAGCGTGTGCATATGAAAGGCCTCAGTCGCAGCGACGTCGCTCACATACAGCATACGAACGTTTCGCTGCTGTCGACTTCGTATCGGCCGCCACGCACACATAGATAGCTAAAATATGATTGTATAGTATGCCCAGCACTGGTTTAGACCAAAAGCCATCAGCTGGTCGCATACAGTGGTTGTAAAAAGTATTCTACCACCCAAAATTAATTATCACTTACTTATATAAAATGTTAACGTAAATTTCCTTAAAGCAAGCATAATTATTAAATCCTTATTAACTATATATATTTTTTTATACTATATTACTACATTAACCATCGATATATATATATAACCTTATTTTTCATCGACTTTTCTCTTTTTGCACAATATCTGAAGTAAATATAATTTGAAAAGAAAAATAACTTAGTAAACTGAAAACAACTACGAATAAATATTAGGTAATATTTTTTTTTGTTGCACTAAGAATGAATTAAAAATAAATTTAAAAGAAATTACAAATTAAAAAAGTACAGACAAAAATAAAAATTAATTTTAGTTAATAATTTTATTTTTCTGCCAAATTAATGTTCATTTTGGCCTTACTTATTTAAAGATAGATATTAAAATTAGAATGCTATACTACTACTACTACAATGAAATTTATTAAGAATAAAACACTTATAATTATAATGAAGCTTAACTAAACGAGTTACCTTTCCGGGAGTTATGAAAGCGGACCTGAACCACAATGACCACACAGAGAAAAAAAAGATCAAATATCAATTTAATCTTGGCTGATCAATATGATATTTTATCAAATATCAATTTTTTCATATCATTTTGATGATAAATAATATTTAATTAATCGTACTAATATCAAATTGATAAGATAATAAATAAAATGAGAAAAAGGAAAGAGACTAAAAATGCTTATTATCGAAAACTTAGGCACCGTAGAAAAAATATAAATAGTCCCTTAGACGTTTGCCCGCACGCGTGTGCGGTGGCTCACTGCGTTGAGACGTCATTCCATTCGTGTAAAGTGCGAGGTCCCGGGTTCGATCCCAAGACAAGGTAATGTTTGTTAACTAACCAAAATGTTTAAATTTCTTTGCTTTCCAAACGGCTATGGCGCTAATATTACATAATCTTTAAAATTCTGAGCGGGGGGAATATATATATAATATAACTTATGTAAATAATATATGAGCCCAGCCATTTCCTAATATTTTTTTTTTATTAAAAAAATGCCACTTTGATCTTAAACATATCATTTTGATATGATCGAAAATATCAGTTTGATATTTTCGAACAGGTCAATTTCATCTGCATCTTATCGGCTTTTTTTTGATATGAAAAAATGTCATATTGAGTCCCAGATCATATCATTTTTTTTTCTGTGCATGTATTAGTGTGCCGAAGGGATCGTCTCCAAAAATGGATTTGCTCCAGGACGATCACGGTAGGGTGGGGATATGTGGCTCCCAAATTTCATCGAGGGATAGCCTAATGCCACTAAATGTTAATGCATAGATGCAGCTCTTCCTTTTCTTCTTTTCTTTCAATCTTTTCTTCTAATTTTCGTAGGTAGCTTCCTTGCTACTGTCTTTTACCCTGGTTTCGACTGATTAATAGGCGATTTGACACCCTAAAAATAGCACTCGAATTTTAATAGTTAATTCCTAACAATCGAGCATGTAGCATCGCGGTACTTCTCAGTGACCCCCCATAGTCGACCAGACAGAGCCGGAAACTAGCGCGTGCTCCGCATACGATGTCTACCCCTTCATCAGCTCAGCCAACATAAACTCACGTTACATGTTACATTGCATTTGCTTATTTAAAGTAGCCACTAGAAAATTCTTTTGTTGGCCTATGGTCTGAAAAATTCTTTTCGATTTTTTTTGTTTCTCTTTTCGCAAACCTGATCGCAGGTTTGGCACCTAGTGATAAATTCACTTATTCCTAAATATCTGTTGGATTTGGCTATGATGATAAAAAGTGGAGCCTAAGAGCGGCATGCCAAACACCCCTATTTATTTTCGCTAATTAGAGCGCTTAAAACATCAGCTGCCGTCGCTGCAGCGAGAGAGGCTAGTTGTCTGGAGCTTGGCGAGCGATTCGGACGGTGCCAGCAAAATGCTCCAATTTTAAGCGGAAAAACGAAAGAAAACACCGGAAAACGCTGCCCAAAAACTCGGAAAATAAGTGGAAATTCCGAACAATCATTCCGCTAAGAAAGCTGCAAACTCTCATAGTTTTTTTTATTGTGTTAAGGCTCTCTCTCTTTAATATATAAAACGGCCAAAGGAAAAGAACAATGTATAAAACTTTACCGTAATATTCTTGTCTGCTAACGAAGCAAAACCAAAAACCAAAAATGTTGATAAAGTGAGTTTAAACTTGAGTGCATTGAAATTTTCATATAAAAATCCCCTTTAAATTTTTGTGCTCTGGCTACGCCCATGAAGCAGTCCGTTGCAATATTTTGCTTTTAACCGCTACTTTTTCGCAATTTCTTCATTCCATTTTTTTTTGTGTTGAGCTGTTGCTATACAGCCTCTCTCTCTCCGCGCTTAAAAGTGAACATACTTAAGAGAGCATGTGCGAAAGGCTAATGGAAGTTTAAAGCAAAATTGGAAAAAAGAGATAGAGAGAGCCATTGGTGAATTTTATTTGAGAGATGATTATGTGTGTATGTGTTAACTAAAAATTATTTCCCAGTAGCTGTTACCACCTGGGAAAGCGCTTTCTTCGGAGGATGCAGTAATGAAAAACTGAGTAAGTGATCAGCTCTCTTTGGGCTTTTGCGTTTAAATCATACACATATACCTATGCACAAAACTATCACCCATTGCTCTTAAGAGATGTGTCATTTTGAGTCTCTTTAAAAATTTCGGTTAATTGCAAAACAATTGCCAATGTGGATTTCATTTGAACTTTATTTATTTTTCTATGCAAATTAAATGAAAATTTCATGTTGGTTGATTTACCTTCAACATATTTTTTTTGGTAACTTAAATTTTGATACAATTTTAAACCTTAATAAAATTAAATAATTTCGTAATTTTAAATAATTTTCCTTATAAAAATTTCAGATGATATCAGATGAAGTATTTACTCCCATTTATAATTATATTTAAATTTATACGTTCTTAATGAAATTCCTTAAGTTTTAGTCCCTATATTTTTTATTTGTTTATTTTTATTTCTTTTGTGAGAACATGAATAATAGTCCTAATTATGTGCTTAAATACACCGTGTGTTAAAATGAATTTGTGCTAACTATTTTTGTGGTGGGAGCCATGCGTCGGAAGGAACAGCAGCAGTCATCTCAAGTCTTCAATTTCTTTTTTTTTTTTGTTGCAATATGTCCCTATATATTTTCTTCTACTTCTGTCGCTGTCTAAAAGTCTGTATTGGTAGTCTGGTTAGAGTCTGAGATCTCGCTTTTTGCACGTGAATTATAGTTGTTTAGATAACCGAAGAGGATCGAGCACGCTGTTATTTTGGCCCATATAAATGAACCACCCCATTTCTTGCCGACGAGACGGAAGCCGGAACAAGCACGTGCCCCCCAAAAGAAACATACACTTCCATCTGCTCGGCCATCAGATTTTCTGCTGGCAATTTCCTCGGGTAACTCGTTACAGCGTTCAATTTAAGTCAAACGCATTTAATTCCCTACTAGCGAAGTATAATATAAAACATACTTTCACGGCTTTTTATTCTCCACAGGCGAATGCTTCGGAGAGAGTTAATATGTCCGTCATAGCTGCAATAAAGTCGTATGTTCATCCAAATCAAAAAAATTGGGACGGACAACTCAGCAGCATTTGTTGTGCACTTCGAAGTAGCATTCATTCGGCCATACATACAAGACCATACCGATTGGCGTTTGGCCAACATATGGTTACGGATGGTGCAAGTTTCAAACTCCTACGTGCTTTAGAAATGTTAGAAGACCGAACAGTTCAGTTTGATAGGGAGGACTCTTTCGATATCATTCGGAAAAAGGCGAAAGAGGTAATATTATCGCAGCACATCCGCATTGAAAAGACTTATAATCTTCGCAGCAGAGACGTGTCCTTTAATATCGGTCAGGAAATTTACAGGCGTAATTTCCAACAAAGTAACTTCCAAAAAGGATTCAGCGCAAAGTTGGCACCAGCGTTTATAAAGGCACGGATAAGAAGGAGACTAGGAAATATTTCCATTTTTGTGGAATGTTGCATACCAGAAATGTTAAAGGACTGCAGCCCTGGTTATATAACAGCTGTTGTTATCGATTGACAGCTGGATGTAAAATGCGAATATTTCTGCTGCAATTTAGAATTGTTAAATAGTAAGAAAAACATCAGCTTTGGTCAAATATCTTGTTGGAATCTGATCATTGTGGTTTGTATTACGAAGGCCTGCAAAAAATAGTTAGCATTTGTTAGATCTGAGACTTTTTTTACCTTGTAGAGTCATCAATTCTGCGTCCGATGCACTTTATCTCAATGTGCATTTATTTGAACTTTTTGCGAAATTTAATTTTTTATAACATAACCTCAATTTTATCAATACCAAATTGTTTGCCATTTTGATAAAAGCGACTGGCCGAACTGACAAAGAGTATGTTATTTTTAATTGCTTCATAGGAGGGTTAAACCAAAATCAAAATCATCTAAAACATTTTTTTAGGAAAAATCCAGGATGTTTTGAGTAAATTTGGATGCAAAATGGCAGAGAAGTTAACGAAATCTGAATCTTTTTAAGCTAAGATATGCTGACTGGACTAAGGCAACACAATTGCTCAACATAAAAAAATCCATACGTTCAGTTGATCGTCCTGGTTTGTTATTTGAGCTTAAGGTTAGAGGTCGGAGGGAACAAGCTTACAAGCTTTCTTTATGTAAGGCGAAAAATGTGCACTTATTAATACAAGCAGCAAGCATGGTTGCTCGTAAAAGCGGGCAAGCTGACCTTGAAGCAGTTCTTAGGATACCTTCTTCATGACCGCAAAAGGCGAAAAAAAATACGGAAATACGAAGCCCGTTCGCGTGTCCTCAGATTATGCATTGACATTAATATAGGATCATGATCTTACAAAAGAGCAATATTTCGCATATAAAGAGGACTGCAGGAAGAAAAACTGTGATATTTATCCGATATATATGGAAGTGGCGGAAAGGATTAGTCATTGAAGACCATCAGGCATCCTTGTATCGGATGCTAATGCAAAAGTCAGTCTACAGAAGCTTCTGCACAACTATGAAACTCGGCTTGTTGGTTTGCAAATTGGTGTTATAGCACACGCAGTGCAAGCTTAGAACGCAAATTATATTGTATTGTATATAGTACGGAGAGACTTTCAAAAAATAAATAAAAATTAGTAATTTTTTGTTTTGCAGGAAACCAATTTTTCATTAATATCGCTTTCGAAAAATATTTCTCTGATTCCGCGGCAATAATTTGGCTGTTTTATATGACAAATTGAATTTAAAAAATAAAACAAAAAAAAATTTTAAAATAATGTTTCTGTCCGGGGTAAAATGGTGCCAGGGAAAGAGGGCAATTTGACCCATGATTACCTTTTTAATGACATTCTGTTAATACATTACTCATACGTTTGCCCTTAAATGTATGCTATAATTTTTAAAAATCCTTTTTGTAAACCATGGCCAAGTGCAAAAATTTAAATATTTCCTATAGTGCTATGGCTCATTGAGGTCAAGGAATTGGTAACACAAAACAAAAACCAGAACTAAAAAAAAAACTCATAAAACCCTGTTGAAAGGTACAAGACCCTCTTAAACAGGCTGCAACTTTAACCAATAAACAGAGATAAAGGCAATAAAATTAACATAATTAGAGCATATCTTTGGCTATTGCTGAAATGGTTCAATTATAAATCCAACAGCCTCATTATCTTAGAGGGGATGATTTATTTTAAGAGCATTGAAATAAATCGTGATATGTCTAACTTCATAGAACAATTCAGAGTTTTTCAACTGGTATGGCCTTTATCTAGAAATTAACTAGGCTTATTGGCCCTGTGCTGAACAATGAGCTGTCTCAACTTAGTGAATGGACAAATAAGAATGGACTAGGAGAATGGACTGTAATATACAAAAATTCAATTGATTCAGAAAACTTGTCAATATTAAGAATTGAGAATAATACAAATCTGCATAGTGCACAAAAAGTATGCTACTAAGAATCACACTTAATCAAACTTCATCTTCGAGTGATCAGATCAATATGGCTTTATGTAGAATTATGGATCCTCAGATAACTTAACTTGACACATCACTATTAACCTATTTTTCTATGACTTGAAAAAGGTAAGATTTACCCAAAATCTAGCCTTTCAAAGAATTGGAAATTGTTGGCATCAGTGATATAACATGCTGGCATAAACTCAACAAAAAATTTTAATTTCATAAAGTTTGTAATATCGTGCGGTCATTAGATTACAATTTTTAAACCGCAGTAACAATATATGTTTTTTGTCGTTTCGTAATTACACAATGTACATAGATGAATTTGAATTCAATGTTCCACACCAGCGTCCAAGAAATAATCGAAAAAGTGGACTGCTCTTAGGGAATCGAGACCAAAAAAGGTCACCAAAGAAAGTTGTGGCTTTACCATAAAAACGGGATAATGATATTGTTGCCGCGTGAACCTAAGTGGCAACCCCGCGGCGTAACCGCAGCCGCTAACGTAAACAGCAAACCAAACAGCTGTCTGGCGGCGAGTGGAATGACTTGAGAATTTGCATAGGAGCGAATTGGGAGAAGCCGTTAAACGTAAGAAACGGGACCTGGCGCCGCTATAAAACAAGCTGCAAAAAGCCAGTGAGGAGGAGAAAAAATCTAAAACGCGAGTTGTTGCCAAGCCACGTTTAACACGTGTTTTTTAATAGTCTTTACTTAATTGTCTTACTTAACCTTTCTCACATATATTCATATAACTAAACGAACTTCTTTGAATAAAATTGAATTAAGAGTTGAAATTTAAAAAACGTGAAAAACTTTATTGGATTGATTTCGCAATCTAGCGACGCGAGCCAACATTTTAAAAAACACTGGTGCTGCGCAATAGAGTTGTGGGCTACACATTGGTGGCCACATTGACGCAGCATTACACCGGCTAACAACAACAACAGCGTGATCGAGAGGAGATCGTTGCCAACCAAGGGACAACGCTTACGATCAAGATGAATACGGACGAGGTAGCGCCTTTGGACGGGTCGGCTTATGAAAAGCAAGTGAAAGTTCTGTGGAGAGGTCTCATGTTAGAGGTACGCACATGGGCGTGACCACGGTGGATACAATTGCCACAACTAACGTGTCCACAGGCTGTGGAGTCACATGGTCACACCAAGGGGCACAAAGTCAAAAGTTCGCAGCGCAGCAAGGCGTTGTGTGGGACGATCAGTGGATTTCGCCCATAGCAGGAAGTGGAACGGAGCGGCACATGGCCGCGCAACCTGGTGGCATGGAACCAGGCAATTTGCTGCATTCTACAGTGGAGTTTAGCAGCAGTGGAGTTGGGGAGACGCCGACAGTGATCAGATCTGCACCACACCCACAGGCAAGCTATCTATCAGGCGCAGGACGTGGTCCTGCCAGCGGATCAGCTTGCACGTGTTCTGTGGCACTTGGAGGTGTGCAGAGTCACGTGTTTCCCACAACACAGTTGGGAGGAGTATACGCAGCGCAATTACCTTTGCGTAATACAGTTGAGAGACCGACAGCGGCGAGGGATGGTTGGCATACTACACCCACGTGTTTTGCTGGCACATCGCACTTGGCGCCAGACATATCGCTTACGGCCTCACAGATAGCGACTCGGCAAGTAATCACCAAAGATTTACCGTATTTTTCAGGCAACCCGGAGGAGTGGCCAATGTTCATTGTAAACTATGACCAATCTACAGAACGTTGCGGGTTCAGCGATCAAGAGAACCTGATTCGGCTGCAGAAGAGCTTAAAAGGGGCTGCTTTAGAGGCTGTACGTGGAAAATTAATGGTGCCTGCTACAGTGACGCAGGCCGTAGATACGCTGAGGATGCTTTACGGGCGACCAGATGTCATACATCAGACGCTGCAGACGAAGCTACGAATGGAGCCGGCTGTGAAATCGAGTAATTTGGAGGGATTGGTTCGCCTGGCTCTAGCAGTTCAAAACTACCGAGCCACAGTGAACGCTATTGGGCTCTCTGAATACTTAAGCGACCCAATGCTTTTACGCAGTTTGTCTGATAAACTGCCATGTGATCTGAAGCTGGACTGGGCACGACATAGAGCAAATTTGCCCAAGGTGGACATCGCAGATTTTGATGACTGGTTGTTCAAATTGGCGACATGTGCCAGTGCTGTGATGTCAGTACCAGCGGCAGCAGACTCGGCCGAGTCAAGGTCAAACAATAGAAGCACAAAGGCAAGGCTTATGGTTCACAACGATAATGACAGAGCTTCAACAATGGTATGTCGCAAGTGTACGGGGTCTCATAAACTAGAAGGATGTAAGGAGTTCTCATCCCTGAGCAACCAGAACAGGTGGCTGTTCATCAAAGAGAACAGACTTTGTTGGCGATGCTTTGGTAAGCACTTTCTAATGCATTGCAGGATGAAACAAGAGTGTGGCGTAGATGGCTGCACCCAAGAGCATCATCCTCTTCTACACGGCTCAGAGAGAAGTGGATCGAATACCGCTAAAACGAGTCAGAAGGAGGATGCGATTATTCTGCATACTGGGCAGAACGATAAGGCGCTATTCCGGTACGTACCAGTGACACTGTATGGGCCCGCGAGATCAGTGCAAACATTTGTGCTGATAGATGAAGGGTCATCATGGGAATCGATGGTCCCTCTGAAGAGTTGTGTTTACGATGGACAGGTGAGATAACACAAAACGAACCTGAGCCCAAGAGAGTGGCGCTAAGTATCGCATCCCGCGATAAGGCAGCGCACAAATATGCATTGAAGAACGTTCGGACAATATCGAGTTTGTATCTGCCGGTCCAAACATTGGATGCTTCAGTTCTGCAAGCGCATCCGCATTTGCAGGGACTGCCAATAAGAACCTACAAAGAGGCACGGGCGTCTATAATAATTGGTCTGGACAATGCAAAGCTCGGAGTGCCGTTAGCTGTGAGAGAGTCTAATGGGGCCGAATTCGTTTCTACAAAATCAAGGTTAGGCTGGTCATTGTATGGACGCAGCAGCAATGAAGATCGACAGGGGCAGAGAGTCATGCATATTTGTGACTGCAGCAAAGATAGACGCTTAGACGAGATGGTAAAGGCAAGCTTCACACTGGACGCCGTAGGAGTAAGAGTGTCCACAAATATCCTGCGATCCAAAGAAGAAGAGCGGGCACAATCGATTCTGGAGAAGACCACCAAGTATCTCGACAAGGAGAAGCGGTGGGAAACGGGACTACTCTGGGGTCACGACAGCATACAGTTTCCGTCATCTAGAGGCATGTGTAGCATGCAACGTGCAACAAAATGTTGCATCGGGACAGGCAATAGAGCAGATGGTGGTGCAGCATACTTGGAGGGGGGCACGCGCTTGTTCCGGCTATTTTAATCGGTAGTGGTATGGGTTGTATTATATTTTCCTTGTAGCCACTTGCTCCTTTGGATGTACAAATCTTATAAATTATTCGCGTGCCGATTTTTATTCAAAACGATCGTATAAAGAGGATAGGAATTATAGAAAAAAAAGAGAATAGAAGGAAAAGAAGAAAGACTACTACTTCTTTAGATGGCCTAAGTTTTTAGCCAAGTCGCTGTCATTGATGCTGTGCAGATGTTGATGTCACAGCCAATGCCCACCCTTTCATGACCACCTTTATGCCAAGGTCAAGCGGTGACCGGTGATCCCTATGACAGACGACTCTACCTTTTTAAACGCCGCATGGTTCCCAATGTAAGAAGCGAACTTAGAACTTTATTTCAACTTCAAGTTTATTATAACTAAAATCTAACAACATATTCATAATTAAGTCTAACAAAAAAAGAAAGAAATCGCAGTACATAATTCTAATTAAACTAGGAACTTCAATAAAAAATCAAGATTACAAATTTAGAGAAAATATTCATAGTGTACAAACAAGTAGTATACAGGGTTGCCCATATTCGACGGACCCATGTTTTTTTTAAAAATCAAAGAAAAAAAAATAAAAATTTGGCGGTTGGCAATCTTAATCGTTTAATTTGTTCCAAGTAGATTTGTTTACATCAATTTTTTTTGAATATGATATCTCTCAAATGGCCGCCTCTGGCGTTGCCCTTTTGCAGCATTTTCCATCGTTTTCCGCCAACATTTCGGCCGGAATAGCGGCTATTTCTTCTCGAATGTTGTCCTTGAGCTCTTCTACGGTCCTTGGCTTGTTAACGTAAACCCTTGACCTTCAAATATCCCCACAAGAAGAAGTCAGGCGGCGTCAAATCGGGCGAACGCGGTGGCCAGTCCAAATCACCACTTTTCGACATCAAACGGCCCGGAAACAATTTCTTCAGAAAATCGATTGTTATGCGACTTGTGTGCGGTGGAGCGCCGTCTTGTTGAAACCAGAACTGCCTCATACGCTTTCGACGAATAATTGGCATCACAAAATTGGTCATCATGTCGCGATAACGCTCCTGGTTGATGGTAACAGCATGGCCATTTTCATTTTGGAAGAAAAAAACGGCCCAATGACCGTTTTCGCACTAACGCCGCACCAAACTGTGACTTTTTCGTCGCGAAGAGGCACTTCTTGAATCTCCTGAGAATTTTCAGTGGCGTAAATACGGCTAATGGTGTTCTTAGAAGGCGCACTTTTCACATTTTTAATTTTTTAAAAAGCACGTTGAGTTTTTCACAATTGACTTGTTTCAGTTGAATGTAAATTTCAACTATTTCAGAGCGTCGCGTGGCGTGTATTGTTCCATGGTAAAAATCTGCTTGGACTGACGCTTCAAACGCGGTATGTCATTAAGCGATCTGACATCTCTGTCAAAAGTTTGGCGTTGCCAGATGGGTCCGTCGAATATGGGCAACCCTGTATATGGTGTAAAAAAAATATAATAATAATAATTGTTTGTTTTAATTAATTTGAGGGGTATGAAATAGTCGATACAAAAACTCAGTTCGTGGCAAATTTGGATACTTAATGATCATTCTGGAACTTATGAATCTTGGGCACACATGGCAGTTCATTCGAAGACAGAGTTAATGATCATTAAGAATCATATGCATACTGCTTTTAATATTGGTTAACGATTTAAGTGAGAGTGGTTAATGATCATAAGGCGTCTGCAGTAGTTGAAGATTTGGAACAAAACAAAAAGTAAATTTTTACTGCAAATAAAAATCTTGCTGTTCTCTGAGGCTAATGATCATTATTGATAATAAAACGGGCTTATCAGCGAGCGAGGCTTGAATTAAAGGAAAAAAAGAGGCAAACAGCTGATCGAGCTGACACCGGGTCGAATAGATTTTCATTCCAATTGGATAGGTTTTCATTTACTTCCAATTAAATCATATATGTATATTTGCAAATTTGTTTACGACCATAGCCGATCACTTGCCAGCAGTTTTCCCACGTTGAAATTATTTTTAAACCAAAAAAAAATTATTTTTTTTATTTTTACTTTTGCATTGCCATGAGTTTTCTCTGATCTAACCTCGTTTTTGACCGAAATTTTATTTTTCTACAAAGTAATTTTAATTAAAATTTAGTTAATGGTTTTACCAAACTTCACTATGTATTGATTGATTTATTGGTTTGTAAGCGATTTTAAGTTAAGCTTTTAATATTTGGGCACTGGGGCACGTGGCCAACACTTTTGGTGTAGGTTATGAATGTCATATGACCAAAAAAACGAGAAGGCAAAGCTAACTTCGTCTGCGCCGAAGTTTTAATACACTTGAAAAACTTTACTCCAACTGATTTAACTGCAAAAATATATATAGGATATAGATATCAGATATTTAAAATTTTTAAATCATTGCTAATAAAAATTCGATACCATAAAAAAAACTTTTCTTAGTAAAACACATTTTCCGACCGATCGGTCCTATGGCAGCTATATGCTATAGTCATCCGATTTTTATAATTTTTTTCAAAATTATGTGAAAGCATAAAAAACTTATATATACCAAGATTGGGGACGCTACGATAAAAAACAAAAAAGTTTTTCTCACTAGAAGTAGTTTTTTGACCGACCGTTTATATGGCAGCTATATGATATAGTCATCCGATTTTGATAAATTTTTTCAGAATTGTGTGGACACATATAAAACAAATATATACTACGATTGGAGACGCTACGATGAAAATCAACAAAGTTTTTCTCACACAGACTTATTTTTCGACCGATCGTTCCTATGCAGCTATATGCTATAGTGATCCGATTTTGATACATTTTTCCAGAATTATGTGGAAGCATATAAAACTAACATATACCAAGATTAGTGACGCTACGATGGAAAACAAAAAAGTTTTTCTAACTAGAACTAGTTCTTAGACCGATCGTTCCTATGGCAGCTATATGATATAGTCATCCGATCCGGCCGGTTCCGACATATTAGTTGCGTGCAGTAAAAAGAAGACTCTGTGCAAAATTTCAGCTCGATAGCTTTAAAACTGAGAGACTAGTTCGCGTAGAAACAGACAGACGGACAGACGGACGGACGGACAGACGGAATTGAACTCAGCTCGTCGTCCTGATCAAGAATATATATAGTTTATGTGGTCGGAAATGAATATTTCTATGCGTTACAAACTTCTGGGCAAAATTAATATACACTTTTCAAGTGTATAAAAAGGAATGTTGGTCGACTATATGTAAGGCTGAATTTGTCGGCGATTAGATTAGCCTTTTTCCCATTTCCACAACACTTTTTATACAAATTTATGATTTGAGCGGCGTGTCGATCAGTAACGACTATGCGGCTTGAACTCCGCGGCACTGCACATGAAGCAAAACAGCCAACCACTTGATGGTGAGAAGATGATGAGCGGAGAGAGGGGTGAAGAGCTTTATCGGTGGGCTTTTGTTGGGAACAATGCCAATGAAATCCAGGCCCAATTTTGGGACTCAGCGTAGGTGAACTGATCCCAGCTCACCAGATCCCAATTACACTTGTCTTGAATGCGTCTATGTGTGTTCGCAGGTGCATTAATGGGAGGCCCCAAAAGGAAAGTGAGGTTGTCCCAGAGAGTACCAGTTAAAGGGCCGAACCTAAAGGGTTAGGGAGACACTTGGTCAGATGGCTGATTTAGCAAATTAAAAATTGGTTAATGTCACTTACGTCGAAGCTTGGCCTTATTGCAGTACTTTTAATGAAGATGTTGGCTTTTAAAGCAAATTCTTTTCCGTCAGTGAGCACTTTTTGTTGGTAACTTATTTTTTCCACAAAATTTAACTGTCGAATTTTTGGTTAAGTAATGTGAACTGCACTGCTTGGGGTCTAAAATGGAAAAGGAATGGCAAGTCGATTTTGACAAGTGGCTGACCTATTATCAGGGTTACGAAATGCAGCAGCTAATCATAGTACTGGTTTTGCTTACTCAATTAAATTATTATTAATACTCAAATGATCCCAGACTTATGGGGCATACTTTCCGGCATATGAGCGAAACAGCTTTGGAATTTTGGATCAATTTGATTAAACCAAAGGCATACTTTTCGGATGCTTTATGAAAATTTCAATTGACAGTTGCCAAAATAAGTCTGCGACAAGCGCACTACAATTTCCCCCCCCACCAAAATCTCTCACTTGGGGGTGAAAGCTCACAAGAGGATTCGCGCTTGGAGTGGGCCTCACTGTTTAAGGTCTTTGGCATGATATTTGCCTACGTCTCGTCCCTGCAAATCTTCCAACTCATAATAAGAATTTCCCAATTTCTTAAGTACCCTGCATTTTATGAAAGCGGGAGCCAATTTGGAACAGAATCCTTTGGCGAAATTGCTCTGCTGGAAGTTCCGCTTGAATACTTCTTGTCCTGGCTTAAAAGACACCTCCCGACTTCTTAAGTTAGAACACCTTTCATTGCGATTGCGTTGTGCTTCTCCATACTTTCTTTAGCCCGATTACGGAGAAGATCAAACGAATCTTCTCGGTCCAATTGAATAGTGCGGTCGTCCAACAGCCCTAAATTCCTCATAGCTTATAGCTGGTTCCATCAGTAACCATGTGCTGGCCGAAAGCGACTGATAGGGGCTGGTATTATAGCAGAATAATGGCCAGAGCGCAAAGCACAGCAAATACTGCTTAATTGCTCATCCCAGTTTTTCTGGTCCGGGCGAATATAAGACTTTATAGCAGAAAGTACCGATCTATTTACTCTCTCTGAAGCGTTTGCCTGAGGGGAGTAAAAGGCTGTATAGCTATGAGCAATTTTATATTTGTCCAGAAGGGAATTGAAAGCTGATGATTTGGGATTGATAGCAGCAGCAGTGAATTTCTTGACAGGCTTAAGGAACGGAAATTTTGACATATGATCAAGCACAACAAAAATACCAACATTACCAGATCTACAACGATGATATGGACCCAAAAAGTCCACGTATAGTTTCTGGAAGAAGCGCATGGATTGGCCTGTGTTGCCCATAGGAGGTCTAAGAGTGGATTCGGATGTTTTGACGATTTGCAAATATCACACTCATTTACAAACTTTTTGACATCTGGTACGATATTTGGCCAGAAATAAAGTCGCCTAAGTCGCTCCAAAGTTTTATTAATTCCGCTGTGGGAATATAAGGGATCCTCATGAGCAACCTTTAAAGCCTCATTAATAAGCGAATTCGGTATCCATAACTTCCAACATAAGTCGTCAGCAAGCTCGATTCCGGAGGAGTGTTCGGATCTACGATAAATAAAATTGTCAACAATCTTTAAATCGGGCATTAGAGACTGATTGAGCCGAATTTGATCCCTCAAAGACATATCGCGGTGAACTAAATTCGGTGAATTGAGATCGACCATTATACTCTAAGATGCAAGGCAGATAAATCCTCTGTATATGTGCGAGATAGTGCATCTGGCACGATATTCTGGCTACCTTTACGATGTTGAATTTTGAACTTAAACCCTTGAAGCTTGAGAGACCATCGGGCTAACCGAGAACTTAGATCAGCCTGAGTCATTAGCCATTTTAACGAGGCATGATCCGTTATAATGGTGAATTGTTGGCCCTTAATATAGGCTCTGAATTTTTTTACAGCAAGAACCTGCAGCGTAACACTCCTTCTCAGTTACGGTGTAGTTCTTCTGGCATTTATTGAGCTTTAGACATGAAGGCGATGGGCACTTCATCTCCTTCCTTGTTTTCCTGCATTAAAACAGCCCCTACACCAGTATGACTCGCGTCGCAGTGTAAATAGAAGGGACTGGCAAAATCAGGACTGTGAAGCAAGGGCGCTGAGCACATATGAGACTTAAGGGTCTCAAACGCCTGTTGAGCTTCATCGGACCAGACAAATTTACGCTTTTGCTTCAGCGTATCTGTTAGGGGAAGTTATTGCAGCATAGTTGTGAATAAATTTGTTGTACCACCCAGTCATGCCGAGAAAGCGTCGAACTTGCTTTATTGATCGTGGCACTGGGAATTCGGTAACTGCAGCTATTTTTTCTGGATCGGTGCTGATAGTACCATTGCCGATCACATGACCTAAATATTTAACTTCCCTTCTGCAGAATTTGCTTTTTTCCACATTGATAGTAAGGTTTGCTCGAGCTAATTGGGAAGCAACTGTATCTAATACCTCAATATGACGCACAAATGTATCTGAGACTATAAGTAAGTCAGTCTAGATAAATAAATACTTCAGTTCGCAAGTGGGCCGGAATGATTTTATCCATTAGTCTGGACATTGAATGTGGCGAGTTGGTAAGGCCGAAGGGCATGACCACAAATTCATACAACGGCCGACCAGGCACGGTGAAAGCTGTTTTGTCAATGTTGGGCCAAGTGGGATTTGCCAGAAGGCATCCTTTAGGTCCAAGCTTGTGATAAACTCTGCCTTTGGGAACCTGCTCAAAATTTGTTGATGCTCTGGCGACAATTTCCTAAGCATTGGGTCCTTGAAGGCAGCAATATTTAGATTTTTGGTCATTAAATGCTTGGCAATAGCTCAAATATTGACCAAAAATCATGCCTAGGTACAGATCCTGAGACAACGAGGGAACCAGGAAAAAGCTAATGTCTTTGGTCTCTCCCTTATAAGTAACTCCCGTATTTACCTTTCCAAAGATTTCCTGATTTTTTCCGTCCGCAGTTTTCACTGAATTGAAAAATGGCTTATATTTTATCTCACTTAGGCAGAGCTCAGAAGCAAATTGACCTCCAATGCAACTAATAGAGGCACCTGTATCCATGAGGCCAATAATTGGTTTGCCGAAAAGGATAACCTGTGCATACGGCCGCACATCATGTTGTCTGCCGACAACGGTAGCCAAAATCATTTTATTTTCAAGATTACGCTGTTTTTTAAAAGATATTCTACGAAAACTAGAGCGAGATTTGTTTGTGTTAGAAAAAGTCATGTTTATTGGTTGTACGTCTGTGTTTTAAAGTTTTTGCGGACATTTGATGCAAAAACTCGGTCGACTCATTTAGTCGGTATTGGCGGACTTCGTTTCAACTGTTTGCGTGCACTTTTCCGTGGTGCACGCGACTGCTGGTTTTTTGTGATGGGGGCCGAGTTACATTTTCGGCAATTAGCCTTACATTATCAGCCTTGCCACAGCCAAAGCAAAATACACGCTTTTCCGCTTGGCAGTCCTGGTGACGATGGCCTTTACTCCCACACCTGCATACGGTTTCAATCGCGGACAAATCGTATTCTTCTTCCTCTAAATTCTCTGCGTCGGACTCTTGATCAGATTGATCAACCAAGGCGCTTACTTGGTGACGTGGCATGGGTCGTGTGGCAAAAATTGGTGGCTTGGATTTCAAACAGTTTAAAGAAATATTTCGCGCGTTCGTACCAGGTTTCGCAATTCTTTAATCGACGTAGCCGATTCATAGAGAATTTCTCGCTGGGTCTCAGCCAATAATGATTGTTCCGACATAGGCGCTGATAGTTTGTCTGCTAGTGTAGCAATAGCCCCATATAAATCGTGAAACGATTCGACGGCTTTTGCTTACGTTGATTAATTTCATTTCTTAGATGCATGTCTGTCCTAACGTCTTTAAACTGACCCCGCAATGCGCTACATAATTCTGGCCAACGGACTTCGGTAACACTTTTATGATACCGCCAGGGTACCACTGCGTGCGGTCCCTCGAAAAGATTGCTAGCATAACGGGCTGTTAGCTCAAAATTTCCATTCAGGGTCTGATTAGTAAGTGCTTCAATTCTATAAATAAAATCGTCTATTGACATGGCCGATTTTCCAGTGAAACGTAGTTTCCAATTAGTCATTATCTGACTAATGCGATCTGGTCTAATATCAAAGATCATATTACTGTTTCTGGGTGCTCGATTATCGCTATTTTCTTCACCTGAGGCTGTGCAAGATAAGTTGGGACCTGACTACGGATCTGAGTGCTTTGTTGGTAATTTATTGGAGCCGATGGGTTATTACCGATGCATGGTTGGCTTCAATTGAAAGTCTTAGCATTTGGTCCAGGGTTTGTTGTTCAACTTCGGCTACAGCCTGCATTTGAACTGGCATCCTACTTGGGGCTGGACTGACAGAGGCGCTTTAAGACTTTGAGTGATAGCCTGAGTGTCTCTCAGTTTGATCAGCCATCGCTCTTGCAAGAAACTGGGACTGTTGTGCC
The DNA here is from genome assembly GCA_018904225.1 of Lordiphosa mommai. Classification (NCBI taxonomy): domain Eukaryota; kingdom Metazoa; phylum Arthropoda; class Insecta; order Diptera; family Drosophilidae; genus Lordiphosa; species Lordiphosa mommai. The sequence goes on along the minus strand of JAEIFT010000065.1, from coordinate 876,674 downwards.
ATGGCTGATGCCATTGCCTCCCGCTATGGACTGCTCTAGGGTTCTGGTTGAGACAGGCGGTTCTTGCTGATCGGCAGTTGCAGAGCTCTGCGAATTATGGCTACTATTTTGGTCTGGCATGGCAGAAGGTAATCTGATTTAGCTTATTCTTCTCTGAGACCTAGTTAGAAGAGACGAAAGTCGATGGAGCGCGACCCTTCGAAGCTGATGGAGTGAAGTACTTAAGTCTTCAGTTGAGGCTGAGTGAACAGGCTCTAGTGATTGCTTACAAGCAGGACAAGTTTTTTTCTTGCCAACTTTTATATTAAAGCAAGAACGATGAAAATTATGGCAACAACTTGTAGTTAATAATTGGGCTTGATATACTATAACCTCAGTACAAATGGAACAATACTTGCCAGTATCATCTACAGCTGTCAAATCTTCAGAACTATGTACTAATGGCATTTCCTAAGAATCTAAGATACAAGAATATATTATAGACCTAATTTTACAAAAAAGAAAAAAATAATAAGTATAAATGGGTACGAAAAAAAATTCAAATCGAATTCTAAAATTCAAATATATCAAAAGAAAATTAACTTTCATAAAATTCTGGAACCATGAAACGGCTAAAAAGACAGACTAAGGACAGATAAACAGTTTTAATACACCAGTATTAATTAGAGGTAACTGTGGAAAGAGTTTGGAGGGGAATCTGTAACTTTAAAAATAGTTGCGCGGCAGGTCTTAGTATCCAACCACATATGCCTCTTCCAGCAACAGCCATAATGAAGATACAAAAATTCACTAGAGGCAGAGTTCGCATTGGTTATCCAGTTGTATAGGACCCTAACAGGCAAAAGACAACAGATTAGTTCCTCTACAACTTAAAAACCATTCAAAATCTGTATAAATATAAGATGGATTGGCATCGAACAGCACTACGCCAGAAAGAAAAGGGATAAATGGGGAAGGGAATGTTGACTAGACCATGCAACTCATGTACACTTACTCGATAGTACAACAGGAAGGGTGCAACTGAATTGGGGTGTGACTTAATGGGATGGCCAGTAGCTCAATTCTCCACGTAAAACCAATAATCAACACTAAGCACACTACCAACTACAGGATACACAAGGATAAAATGGTTTATATTTTAAGTGACAGCGGAGTTATAACCAATAAAAAGTTATAACACATCCGGCGAGTCAACATAAACACATGATCTATTGCCTTTAGAAATACTAGGCCATGTTGTAATACAACAAAACATAGTCTCCATAGTACCTCAGCAATAGGTAGGACAAAGGGTGTAACGAAAAAAAATACACGATCGATTCTAATAAGTGTTAAAGTCAGATGACATGACTCAATTAAATTTTTTCTGCACAGGCTAGATCTGGCCCCCTGGGCGCCAAATAGGATTGTAGCATTAAAAAAATGCGCATCGGGACAGGCAATAGAGCAGATGGTGGTGCAGCATACTTGGAGGGGGGCACGCGCTTGTTCCGGCTATTTTAATCGGTAGTGGTATGGGTTGTATTATATTTTCCTTGTAGCCACTTGCTCCTTTGGATGTACAAATCTCATAAATTATTCGCGTGCCGATTTTTATTCAAAACGATCGTATAAAGAGGATAGGAATTATAGAAAAAAAAGAGAATAGAAGGAAAAGAAGAAAGACTACTACTTCTTTAGATGGCCTAAGTTTTTAGCCAAGTCGCTGTCATTGATGCTGTGCAGATGTTGATGTCACAGCCAATGCCCACCCTTTCATGACCACCTTTATGCCAAGGTCAAGCGGTGACCGGTGATCCCTATGACAGACGACTCTACCTTTTTAAACGCCGCATGGTTCCCAATGTAAGAAGCGAACTTAGAACTTTATTTCAACTTCAAGTTTATTATAACTAAAATCTAACAACATATTCATAATTAAGTCTAACAAAAAAAAGAAAGAAATCGCAGTACATAATTCTAATTAAACTAGGAACTTCAATAAAAAAATCAAGATTACAAATTTAGAGAAAATATTCATAGTGTACAAACTAGTAGTATAAATGGTGTAAAAAAAATATAATAATAATAATTGTTTGTTTTAATTAATTTGAGGGGTATGAAATAGTCGATACAAAAACTCAGTTCGTGGCAAATTTGGATACTTAATGATCATTCTGGAACTTATGAATCTTGGGCACACATGGCAGTTCATTCGAAGACAGAGTTAATGATCATTAAGACTCATATGCATATTGCTTTTAATATTGGTTAACGATTTAAGTGAGAGTGGTTAATGATCATAAGGCGTCTGCAGTAGTTGAAGATTTGGAACAAAACAAAAAGTAAATTTTTACTGCAAATAAAAATCTTGCTGTTCTCTGAGGCTAATGATCATTATTGATAATAAAACGGGCTTATCAGCGAGCGAGGCTTGAATAAAAGGAAAAAAAGAGGCAAACAGCTGATCGAGCTGACACCGGGTCGAAAAGATTTTCATTCCAATTGGATAGGTTTTCATTTACTTTGCCAATTAAATCATATATGTATATTTGCAAATTTGTTTACGAGCATAGCCGATCACTTACCCAGCAGTTTTCCCACGTTGAAAGCGCTCTCAATGTGTGTTTGCTTGGTTGCTGTAATTTATTGTTTGGGCAATATATTTAATTTAATTGGCATGGGTTTAACAAAAAAAATTCATTCGATTTGTCACTTGTTGTAGCTATTAAACCATATTTGACCGGATCAATATCGATTGGAAATTAACGAAATTGGACATTAGAAAAAAAAACACGAACGGAGATTGCGAAAAAAAATTTAATTATTTTTAAACCAAAAAAAAATTATTTTTTTTATACCCTTGCAGAGGGTATATTAAAATTGTCACGATGTTTGTAACGCATAGAAGGAAGCATCTCCGACCCCATAAACTATATATATTCTTGATCAGCATGACGAGCTGAGTCCATATCGCCTGTCCGTCTGTCCGTCTGTCCGTCCGTCTGTTTCTATGCTATCTCCTCCCTCAGTTTTAGAGCTATCTTGACCAAACTTTGCAAAAAGTCTTCTTTTAAATACACTAGGCTGCACATTTGTCGGAATCGGCCGGATCGGATGACTATATCATATAGCTGCCATAGGAACGATCGGTCCAAAACTAGTTCTAGTGAGAAAAACTTTTTTGTTTTCTATTGAATCATCACCAAACTTGGTATATATTAGTTCTATACCCTTTCACACAATTCTGGAAAAATTGATCAAAATCGGATGACTATAGCATATAGCTGCCATATGGACGGTCAGTAAAAAACTAGTTCTAGTGAGAAAAACTTTTTTGTTTTTCTATTGAATCGTCACCAAACTTGGTATATATTAGTTTTATACCCCTTTACACAATTCTGGAAAAATTTATCAAAATCGGATAACTATAGCAAATAGCTGCCATATAAACGGTCGGTCAAAAAACTAGTTGTAGTGAGAAAAACTTTTTTGTTATCAATGGTAGTGACTTTCAAAAACTGCAAGGGTATTTAAAACATCGGCGTAGCCGATGTTAGCCTTCTATTTTTTTTTATTTTTACTTTTGCATTGCCATGAGTTTTCTCTGATCTAACCTCGTTTTTGACCGAAATTTTATTTTTCTACACAAGTAATTTTAATTAAAATTTAGTTAATGGTTTTACTAAACTTCACTTTGTATTGATTGATTTATTGGTTTGTAAGCGATTTTAAGTTAAGCTTTTAATATTTGCACTGGGGCACGTGGCCAACACTTTTACTGTAGGTTATGAATGTCATATGACCAAAAAAAAAAGGAATGTTGGTCGACTATATGTAAGGCTGAATTTGTCGGAGATTAGATTAGCCTTTTTCCCATTTCCACAACACTTTTTATACAACAATATTTATGATTTGAGCGGCGTGTCGATCAGCAAAGACTATGCGGCTTAGAATTCTCGCGGGCACTGCACATGAAGCAAACAGCCAACCACTTGATGGTGAGAAGATGATGAGCGGAGAGAGGGGTGAAGAGCTTTATCGGTGGGCTTTTGTTGGGAACAATGCCAATGCCATCCAGGCCCAATTTTTTGGACTCAGCGTAGGTGAACTGATCCCAGCTCACCAGATCCCAATTACACTTGTCTTGAATGCGTCTATGTGTGTGTTCGCAGGTGCATTAATGGGAGGCCCCCAAAAAGGAAAGTGAGGTTGTCCCAGAGAGTACCAGTTGGTACTAAGGTCCAAACCTAAAGGGTTAGGGAGACACTTGGTCAGATGGCTGATTTAGCAAATTAAAAATTGGTTAATGTCACTTACGTCGAAGCTTGGCCCTTTTATTGCAGTACTTTTAATGAAGATGTTGGCTTTTAAAGCAAATTCTTTTCCGTCAGTGAGCACTTTTGTTGGTAACTTATTTTTTCCACAAATTTTATACTGTCGAATTTTTGGTTAAGTAATTTGAACTGCACTGCTTGGGGTCTAAAACGGAAAAGGAAGGGCAAGTCGATTTTGACAAGTGGCTGACCTATTATCAGGGTTGCGAAATGCAGCAGCTAATCATAGTACTGGTTTTGCTTACTCAATTAAATTATTATTAATACTCAAATGATCCCAGACTTATGGGGCATACTTTCAGGCATATGAGCGAAACAGCTTTGGAATTTTGGATCAATTTGATTAAACCAAAGGCATACTTTGAAGTTGCGACGAGAAGACCAGGCAGCACAGCAGTTTCTTTGGCGATATGGAGACCAAAGCAGAGAACCAGATAGGTATACAATGCAAGTAATGACATTTGGTGCTTCTTGTTCTCCAGCAGCTGCCAATTATGTGAAGAACAAGAATGCGAGCAGCTTCGCAGAAGACTATCCAGTCGCAGTGGGTGCGATCCTCCGAAACACCTTTGTGGACGACTGGCTGCAAAGTGGCGAATCTGAAGAAGAGATGGCTCAGATGGCTGAACAGGTGAGAGCCATTCATGCGGATGGCGGTTTCGAGATGCGTGGCTGGGTATCCAACTCAGCAGCAGTTATGCGAACACTCACTGGAGCATCCGAGCAAACGGAGAAACGCATCGACACCCAAGAATCGATGCAAGAGAGGGTCCTGGGCATGTGGTGGAGGCCCCAGACAGACGAGTTCACGTTTGTCCAGAAGTTCAGCGAATCCATATTCAACGAAAAGGTAGTGACGACCAAGCGGCACATATTGCGCATAGTGATGTCGATATTCGACCCGCTTGGGCTGTTGGGCTTCTACATAATCCAGGCCAAGATGATTTTGCAAGACGTTTGGAGATCTTCGGTCGGCTGGGATGAGCCAGTGGGCGAAGACGAGCGTCTACGATGGAAGGCGTGGCTAAGAATGCTACGTGAAATTGGGAATTTGCGCATACCGCGCTGTCTTGATATGGTGAGAGGAGCTAGTAATTTTCAATTGCATATATTTACAGATGCAAGCGTCAATGCCTATGCGGCAGTAGCGATCCTCCGGACCGAGAAGCAAGAAGATGTATGCTGTTCTCTGGTGGCGTCATAGACAAGGGTGGCGCCACTGAAACCGATATCGATCCCTCGCATGGAGCTGATGGCAGCAATACTGGGCCTACGACTTGCCAGGTTCTTGGAATCCGAGCTATCAGTGGCCGTTGAACGCCGCGTGTTTTGGACTGATTCCAAAAACGTGCTATTCTGGATAAGATCTGATGCCCGGAAATACCATCAGTTTGTGGCGCTACGCATAGGCGAGATTCTGGAGGGTTCGGATATCGAAGAATATAGATGGGTGCCATCGGCACAAAATGTAGCAGATGATGGGACTAAGTGGACAAAGGAGCTTAGCTTTGAACGCAGCTTAAGATGGTTCACAGTACCACCATTTCTGTACAAGGATGAGGCAAGGTGGCCTCAAACGGATCTGAGCTGTGGCCAAGAAAACTTAGAGCGGATAAATCTACACGAGCTGAAGGTGACATCGAGGTCTGTGCTGGCAAACATTGTGCCAGAAGTTACTCGCTTTAGCAAATGGGAGAAGTTTAGAGGGGCCCTGAGGTATGTTATGCAATTCCTTCGCACGACATACAAGCGAGAGCCACAGTCAGAGGAATGCAAATGGCTATGCGTTCGGAGAATATGGAGAACGTTTATAACGTTATATACAGGATGGTCCAAGCCGAGACCTACGCTGATGAGATCGGGTCCCTGCAGGAAGGGGGGCGTGTGAAAAGGAAGAGTCAAATCTTCAAGATGTCCCCATATCTCGATGACGCAGTCGTCCTGAGGGTTCGTGGGCGAATCGACAGCATCGAGGGAGTTGCTTTAAGCGTAAAGCGACCAGTAATCCCGCCAGGTACGCATGCGATTACACAATTGCTGGTTGATTATTTCCACAGAAAGTACCATCATCAACTGAACGAAGTAGTTATCAACGAGATGAGACAGCAGTACTGCATCCCAGGGTTGAGAGCAAGGGTGCGTGCTGCTAAGAAGGCGTGTCAAAAGTGCCGCAACCTAAATGCGGTTCCTGAGGCACCTGAGATGGGAGACTTGCCTCCTGAGCGACTGGCGATTAACGAGCTACCGTTTTCGAATACTGGAGTCGACTACTTTGGACCAATGGAGGTCATAGTCGGCAGGCGAAGAGAGAAGCGCTGGGGCGTGTTGTTCACATGCCTGACGGTGCGAGCTGTGCATATCGAACTGGCACACTCACTGTCAACAGCTGCGTTTATGCTGGTGTTCGAGATGTTTATCGCTAGAAGAGGGGTTCCCCAAGAAGATACTGTCTGACAACGGTACCAACTTCCGAGGAGCAAGCAGGCTGCTCGAAGACGAGATCCAGCGTATATCAACAGACGAGCTGGAAAAGAAGTATCCAGAAATCCTATGGTCTTTCATACCACCCGGAGCACCACATATGGGTGGCGCGTGGGAGCGGATGATAAGGTCTGTGAAGTCCGTGCTAGCTGATATACTGGATACAACATATGTGCATGAGCCAGTGCTAAGGTCGGCGCTGGCAAGAATCGAGAACTCTTTGAACTCAAGGCCACTAACCTACGTGCCCCTGGAGTCAATAGATGCGGACGTGCTCACGCCAAATCACTTTTTGAGGAGAGCAACAAGTGCATTGACCGCGAAAACGGAAGACAGCAGTACAGGCGTTTTGCTGGGTAAGAGTTTTCGTATAGCTGTCCAAATTCAGGAGCGATTCCGCAAGCAGTGGGTCAAGGAGTACTTTCCGTACATGGCGCGGCGAGCTAAATGGTTTAGTCCACCAGCTGATCCGATCCAAGTCGGCGACGTTGTCGTAGTGGTGGATGGGACAAATCCAAAGATGCACTGGAGGAAGGGCATAGTCGTCGATCTATGCATGGCGAAGGAAGGCAGAGCAAGTAGCGCAGTGGTGCGCACTACAGCTGGGCTATACACCAGGCCAGCCACGAAGCTAGACAAACTGGACGTCAGGATGCCTGAGGCAGGCATCGAGAGGCAGATGAGTGGGTGCAAACCTCACGACCAAGCATGAAGTTTGCAAAGGGGGGAATGTTGCCGCGTGAACCTAAGTGGCAACCCCGCGGCGTAACCGCAGCCGCTAACGTAAACAGCAAACCAAACAGCTGTCTGGCGGCGAGTGGAATGACTTGAGAATTTGCATAGGAGCGAATTGGGAGAAGCCGTTAAACGTAAGAAACGGGACCTGGCACCGCTATAAAACAAGCTGCAAAAAGCCAGTGAGGAGGAGAAAAAATCTAAATGCGAGTTGTTGCCAAGCCACGTTTAACACGTGTTTTTTAATAGTCTTTACTTAATTGTCTTACTTAACCTTTCTCACATCTCTCTATATATAAAAGAGTTTGTCCTGACTGACTGACTCACTGACTGACTGACTGACTGACTGATTCATTGGCAATCAACGCAGAGCCTGAACTGTAAGAGATAGAAAGCTGAAATTTTCACAGAAGTTTCCTTATGAGTTGAAAGTGAGCACTAAGGCGGGGTTTTGGAAAATTCCACCCCTAAGGGGTGGAAAACTCCCGGAAAAGCTACTATGGGGAAAATTTTGTTTTTCATCCGATTGACTTGAAATTTGGTTTGTAACTAAAGTAAGCGAAATAATTGGACACCTGTTTCCCCGATTCCGGAAAATCTGCCCACAAGGAAAATGGCCAGAAAATTCTTCATGGAAAAAACTATTTTTCATCCGAATGACTTCAAACTCGGTTTGTGAGGATGGTAAACAAAATAAATAAGACTTGAGATTTTCCGATGTTGGAAAATCCACCCGAAAAAGTCGGGAAATTCACGGAAAATTCCATATATAAAATACTATTTTTCTTTCGATTGGCTTCAAACTCGGTTTGTAAGGATAGTATGCTAAATAATTAGACATGTGATTTTTCGATTATGGAAAATCCACCCACAAGGAAAATGGCCGGAAAATTCGATATGGAAAATACTATTTTTCATCCGATTGACTTCAAACTCGGTTTGTAAGGATAGTATGCAAAATAATTAGACATAAGATTTTCCGATGTTGAAAAATGCGCCCGAAAAGTCGGGAAATTCCCGGAAAATTCCATATGGAAAAAACTGTTTTTCATCCGATTGGCTTCAAACTCGGTTTGTACTATGCAAAATAATTGGACATGAGATTTTCAAATAATGGAAAATCTGCCCGAAAAGTCGGGAAATTCCCGAAAATTCTATATGGAAAATCTATTTTTCATCCGATTGGCTTCAAACTCGGTTTGTAAGGATAGTATGCTAAATAATTAGACATGTGATTTTTCGATTATGGAAAATCCACCCACAAGGAAAATGGCCGGAAAATTCTATATGGAAAACACTATTTTTTACCCGATTGACTTCAAACTCGGTTTGTAGCGATAGTATACAAAATAAGTTGACATGCCGATGATGGAAAATTCGACCCAAGAGTAAGGAAATGCCTGGAAAATTCTATATGGTAAAACCTATTTTTAATCCGATTGGCTTCAAAATGGGTTTGTGAACACATTATAGAAAATAATTAGACATTCGATTTCTCGGCGGTGGAATTTCCGCCCACAGGCAAGAATAATGGTGGGCGTATTTCGGTTCAGTGACAATGGCTATTTGTGAGCCGATCTGAATAAAATTCGCTTTATTAGCTCTAGGGTCAGAATAAATGGAAACACGTGTTTTTTTATTTCGGGAAGTTCATCGCATAGGTCGGAATATGGGTGCGGGGGTGGGTGTTTAGCCGATATGTATTAAATTTGGTTTGAAAGCTCTATGGGCCAATTAAATAGGATAAAGTTTTTAGCTTTGCGCATACTCACCCTCAAGGTCGGATAATGGGTGCCGGGGGTGGTTTCAGCGTTTGTACACTTAATGAGTCAACTAGGTGGAAAATAATTTTCTCATTTCTGATGGTCGGAAAATGGGTGCGGGGGTGGGATAATTGCCAAACGTTTTTTTCATCATTTTGGCGGCTTTATTGACGGTGGCGAAGCGAAGCGCGCCGGGTTATATGCTAGTATATTCATATAACTAAACGAACTTCTGTGAATAAAATTGAATTAAGAATTGAAATTTAAAAAACGTGAAAAACTTTATTGGATTGATTTCGCAATCTAGCGACGCGAGCCAACAGATATTATTAATTAAAGAAAGATGAATTGAAACAAAATTCTTTGCCATCAAGACAACGCACTGACACAAAATTTTACTTACTTATTTCATTAACTATTATTCTGATCCAAACTTAAACAAATAATACGTCGGAAAGAGATTTCAGTCAAATGAAGAAAGTTATCTGTGAAAGGAATGCCATTGGATAAGATGTTTTAACGAACCTAATATTCCAAAATCAAAATATTTAGATGCCTCCGAATCATCAATCTGATACCGCATCCTTAAAAAAGTTTTTGAGTGCCGTCTTCACAGTTTCCATCACTTCGGCTTCTTTATAGCTATCGGAAGCTGGATTTAGAACGGAAGCAACAACAGCTGATTCCGACCCCTTTTTAAAATTAACATATGTGTCGAATCTGTTGTCCAATGCTGATAGCAATCGACATAATCACTAGATCTTTTCAGCGTCAGCCTAGAATATTTTGTCTTCATTGTTGCCAACGTTGGAAGCAGAAATCCATAAAACATTCCGCTTTGCGATTGTAGAAAATCGATTGCCTCAGCCACAGGTTTCAACAAAACTACGTACTCTTCAAAATATTGAAAATCGCAGTCTAATAAAGCCTCTATTTCTAATTCGTGGCAGAGTTTGTTGATTTTTGTTTTGTGAAACAATATATTTTTGATCGAATCGTATAATGAATTCCATCGCGTGATGACTGGATATATCAACTGTGATCCCAAAACAGAAATAATTTATTCAGATGATTTGGGTCGATATATTTTGTTCCATATCCCTGAACATTTCTTCAAAATCTATTGTGAGCAAATAAAAAAATTAAGTATTTAGAACAAATTTTTTAATTTAATAATTATAAATTCACCTTGTGTCTTTCTTTTTCGTAGAAACGTTTGTTAGATTTTAAAATATTATTAAAATCCGAAGTAGCGACCAAGTTTAGCGTATGTAATGCGCATCTCACGTGGTTCGGCAACATAAGCTCTAAAGATTGATTTGATATTTCGGAACTTTCTTCTAAGACTTGCCATTCTTCTTCCAATTCAGTATATTTTACAAGGCTTTGTGGATCGGATATGCCGAACTCTTTAAATGCTTTCACAAAGTTTGAGCCGTTATCGGTCGTGGTTGCTACAACATTTTCCACGGTGAGACCAAAATCTTCATGAATATCAGAAATTTTCCGATGGATGGCGTCATGTGTGTGACTTCCACTAAATCTTTTGCATGCCAATGCGACTGATTGCCTTTCAAATTTTGCATCGATCCAATGGCACGTATAGGCAAAAAAACTTCGATGCTTTGTAGACCAGATGTCTGCAGTTGTGCAAAAAAAGTGACCAGACTTAATTATGTCCCCAAAGCTTTCCTTCATATTAAGAAATGTTTTCTGCAATAGTTTCATTGCAGTTGGCCGGCTGAAAACTTTTAAAGTTGGATTGGCATACTCAACTATATCTTTAAATGATTCCGATTCAACAATTGATAACGGCAGCATATTTTTAACAATATGTGTTAAAATGAGCATATTGAAATGAGGTTGGCTAGTTTTAATAGCTGGTTGAACCTTTTAACCTTTTTCGTAATCGTTAAATTTCTCAGGGTGCTTCTTGCGGAGATGTCGGAGAAATTTGATGTCACAGTCAAGTAACCTGTTATTACGACCTTGCAATTACGACACTTTGCAAACACGCTATCCTTCTTGAATGTAATATTAGAAGAGATTGGCTGGGTGGATAAAAACAACAATAATTCGAGTAATAGCAATGGTTATTTTGTATACTTACGTTTTTAACTATTTCGAAGAACTCTTGAAACAAATATGGCAATTCTTCGACAATATTTTGCGAAGAAGTATGGTTTGAAATCTCAATTTTAGCTTCAAAATTTAAATAATTATTTTCATACATAGATATTTTACTTAAAACACTTCCCTCTGACGAATTGATGTATATAGACTCTGTGGCAGACCTATCAATTTGTTTCTTTTTCGAAGCTGATTGTCCATCTTGCAGATTTTTAGCAGATTCGCAAAACCGCCTTTTTTTCCCGTGTCGATGGTAAAAAATCAAGAAAGCAAGAAAAATCGTCATCAAAAATATTATTTTCAGACATTTTAAAGAATGTTTATTAAAGGCTAGTATCCACCACTGCAAAAAATTCCTGTCAGGAATTTGCCATTTATTAAAAGTGTGTGGAACCCAACTAAAGCAGTGTGGCCAGAAACGGTAAAAAGATAAAGAAAGGTAAAAAAGGCCTAAACGGTGCAAGGTCACACTTATTAATCTGTTGTGTTTTGTAAGGCGCTTTAATTCAAATAAATTAAAATTATGAACGAAATGCTAAATCCGGCCTAGCGACTGGATCCCACATATGTGCAGCCTTTGTAGGAGGATGTGGCATCAGAAACCGTAGACAGATATGGCCTCTTCAGCCACATTGTCCACACACTGTTCGCTTGGAAAAAAGGCATAGAAAGCCGTCAGGCTCTAGATAATATCCAAAGTGGGAAGTATGTAGATGTGGGCACAGGACGGATATGGTTTTTTTGTACCCAGGCCCAGGCCAATCTTTGAAATCGACCCGGGCCTTTTACGGGCCTGGGCCAAACCACAAAACGACGAAGCCCAAAAAATACCCGGCCCCTACTGATAGCCAATTAAATCCATTCACGGTCGGATAACCCAAAGGATTACCCCTAATATATTCAAAATAATATTAAGAACTTTGTCAACTGTAAAGCCAAGTATCTTGGCAAGATGAATTTGTTGGTGTGCAGCAATAATAAAAATATCAAATTATTTTATATAAGACTAGCATATAACCCGGCGCGCTTCGCTTCGCCACCGTCAATAAAGCCGCCAAAATGATGAAAAAAACGTTTGGCAATGATCCCACCCCCGCACCCATTTTCCGACCATCAGAAATGAGAAAATTATTTTCCACCTAGTTGACTCATTAAGTGTACAAACGCTGAAACCACCCCCGGCACCCATTATCCGACCTTGAGGGTGAGTATGCGCAAAGCTAAAAACTTTATCCTATTTAATTGGCCCATAGAGCTTTCAAACCAAATTTAATACATATCGGCTAAACACCCACCCCCGCACCCATATTCCGACCTTTGCGATGAACTTCCCGAAATAAAAAAACACGTGTTTCCATTTATTCTGACCCTAGAGCTAACAAAGCGAATTTTATTCAGATCGGCTCACAAATAGCCATTGTCACTGAACCGAAATACGCCCACCATTATTCTTGCCTGTGGGCGGAAATTCCACCGCCGAGAAATCGAATGTCTAATTATTTTCTATAATGTGTTCACAAACCCATTTTGAAGCCAATCGGATTAAAAATAGGTTTTACCATATAGAATTTTCCAGGCATTTCCCCACTCTTGGGTCGAATTTTAAACCATCGGCAAGTCAACTTATTTTGTATATTATCGCTACAAACCGAGTTTGAAGTCAATCGGGTAAAAAATAGTGTTTTCCATATAGAATTTTCCGGCCATTTTCCTTGTGGGTGGATTTTCCATAATCGAAAAATCACATGTCTAATTATTTAGCATACTATCCTTACAAACCGAGTTTGAAGCCAATCGGATGAAAAATAGATTTTCCATATAGAATTTTCCGGGAATTTCCCGACTTTTCGGGCAGATTTTCCATTATTTGAAAATCTCATGTCCAATTATTTTGCATTGTACAAACCGAGTTTGAAGCCAATCGGATGAAAAACAGTTTTTTCCATTTGGAATTTTCCGGGAATTTCCCGACTTTTCGGGCGCATTTTTCAACATCGGAAAATCTTATGTCTAATTATTTTGCATACTATCCTTACAAACCGAGTTTGAAGTCAATCGGATGAAAAATAGTATTTTCCATATCGAATTTTTCGGCCATTTTCCTTGTGGGTGGATTTTCCATAATCGAAAAATCACATGTCTAATTATTTAGCATACAAACCGAGTTTGAAGCCAATCGAAAGAAAAATAGTATTTTATATATGGAATTTTCCGGGAATTTCCCGACTTTTCGGGTGGATTTTCCAACATCGGAAAATCTCAAGTCTTATTATTCTGCTTACCATCCTCACAAACCGAGTTTGAAGTCATTCGGATGAAAAATAGTTTTTTCCATGAAGAATTTTCCGGCCATTTTCCTTGTGGGCAGATTTTCCGGAATCGGGGAAACAGGTGTCTAATTATTTCGCTTACTTTAGTTACAAACCAAATTTCAAGTCAATCGGATGAAAAACAAAATTTTCCCCAAAGTAGCTTTTCCAGTTTTCCAACAGTGCTCACTTTCAATAAAAAAAATTTGTAAATTTCAGCTTTCTCCTTACAGTTCGGCTCTGCGTTGATTCCAATGAATCGTCGTCAGTCAGTTCAAAATTTTATATATTGGATAACGTTATAAACATTCTCCATTGTTTGCTCTCCACCCAATTGTTGCAAATTTGCCTCCATCTTTTCGCTCATCACGTCAAAAATAATTGAAGAACATATATTCCTTTGTTTTGTGTCAGAATTTTTTGCATCCACACAAGCAAACGATAGGCCAACTATCGATAACAAACTGTGGACTTCGTTCATGTTGCTGGATACCAATACAAGGAAAATGTATACAAAAAATTCCTGGCACAGTTTTTTTTTATATGAAGTATGCCAGGAATTTTTTGATTTCGCAGTGCTGGATACCCGGCTTAAACGAAAATTGTCTGACCGCACTACAGCCACGTCAAACTAATTTTTTTATATAGCAGCTAGGTATTGGACAAAAGTACTTTAAGAACAAAACCAAACTACGTCTAGCTTTTATTTAGCGACATTTGTGATTTAAATCATTAAAGACTTAAATCATTTTGTGATTTAATTAAAATCTTTAAATCTGTTAAAAGGAAATACAATTAATTAAATTAAATGATTTAGAATCGTTAAGGCACACTTAGCAAAATTATTTTTGTATATTTTATGTATGTACTATAATGCCAAATATGTCGGAATCATATGATTTAAATCAAGCTATTTAAATCTTTTTAAAAATGATTGCAAATAATTGATTTAAATCATCAATGATTTCAATAGTAGATCTTTGTAGATTTAAATCTTGAAGATTTAAATCATCAATAATTTAAATCAAATGAATTAAATCAAAATGTAAGAAATCTGATTGCTGAAAAATGATTAATAAATCATCTTAAAGCAATCTTCAATGATTAAATCAGATTTAAATCTTGGTGATTTAAAGAACAATTGAATGCAATCAATATGTAAATAAATCAGAGAGATTTGAAATCAAAAATGATCTAAATCTTTTACAGCTCTGAGAGGGAGGCGCATTGGGCACTCAAAAAAAAAATATATATAAAATTTTTACATTTTACAAAAATTTTACAATATTAACGCACAAAAACAGAGAAACAACGAGAAGGCAAAGCTAACTTCGACTGCGGCGAAGTTTAAATACTCTTGAAAAAGTTTACTCCAACTGATTTAACAGGTAAAATATATATAGGATATAGATATCAGATATTTTAAATTTTTAAATCATTAATAATAAAAATTTGATTTCATAAAAAAACTTTTCTTAGTAAAACACATTTTTCGTCTGATCGGTCCTATGGCAGCTATATGCTATAGTGATTCGATTCTGATAAACCTTTTATGTATTATGTGAAAGCATATAAAACTAACACATACCAAGATTGGTGACGCTACGATGGAAAACGAAAAGGTTTTTCTCACTAGATCTAGTTTTTTGACCGACCGTTTCTATGGCAGCTATATGATATAGCCATCCGATTTTGATTAATTTTTTCAAAAACGTGTAAAAGCATATGAAACTAACGTATACCAAGACTAGTGACGCTACGGTGGAAAACAAAAAAGTTTTTCTCACTAGAACTAGTTTTTTGATCGACCGTTTCTATGGCAGCTATAAGATATAGTCATCCGATCCGGCCGGTTCCGACATATTAGTTGCGTGCAGTAAAAAGAAGACTCTGTGCAAAATTTCAGCTCGATAGCTTTAAAACTGAGGGACTAGTTTGAGTAGAAACAGACAGACGGACGGACGAACAGACGGACGGACGGACAGACAGACGGAATTGAACTCAGCTCGTCGTCCTGATCAAGAATATATATAGTTTATGTGGTCGGAAATGAATATTTCTATGCGTTACAAACTTCTGGGCAAAATTAATATACACTTTTCAAGTGTATAATAAATCGAACGAACTGGTCAAAAATATCAAAATTATTGATCAGATTACGTTCAAACTTAATAACAGTTAAGAAGAGGTATAATTTAGACATATCGGTACCGACAATCTTAAATACCCCTTTGACAATAGATCCTAGTGATCAACTAGAATCAATAGACCAGGAAGAAATGTATTTAACAGAGGAAGAAGATTCAGATACTGATGAAAATATTAACATAAAAGAAAAAGATCTACAAAATCTAACAATCCCTGCAGTAATAACATTACCAGAAAGTGAAGAGGAAGAGGGACAGAATCAGATTCAAACTCAAGTGTAGTAGACACAAAATATATCATAATGGCAGAACAAATAGTTGCCCAACGGGCATATATTAAAGACATTTCAAGTGCCATCCCTGAGTTTAACGGACAAAAATTGCATTTGCAAAGATTTATCACAGCTTTGAGATTGGTAAATCTAACAAAAGGCACATTTGAAGAGTTAGCCGTTGAGGTGATCATATCAAAAATAGTAGGATTTACCTTATATAAAGTGCAAAATGAAACTACTATAAATGCAATTATACAAAAATTGCAAGACACTATTGTCGGTGAAACACCCGACGTAGTAAAGGCTAAAATGGCAAAAACAACTCAAAAGGGCAAAACTGCAGAAAAATTTACATCCAGCTGAACATGCTGATAAATTCAGCACTAAGGAAGCCATTCACACAATGGTCAAAAATTGTAAACATGGCCGACTTAAAACTATTCTCGAAGCAGGCAACTTCACAAAAATGAACGAAACCGTCACAAAGTACATACAATGTAGTACTGAAATGACAGGTAATGCGAACTCAATATTATACACCAGGTGAGGTCAATACAATCGCGGTATTAACTACAGAGGAAATTATCGTGGTAGAGGAAATGGCCGTGGTAACTACCAGTACAATGGAAATTACCAGAACAATGGATATTACCAAAATAACGGTTAGAAACGAAACTATAATAATCAGACCAATAATAATACCAGAGGTCGTGGAAATTATAGAGGAAACAATCGTTTTGGAGCCAATAACGGCAACCACAACAATAATAACACCAATAATAATGGCAACACAAACAGACAAAATAATAATGTCC
This sequence comes from Lordiphosa mommai, assembly GCA_018904225.1. Taxonomy (NCBI): domain Eukaryota; kingdom Metazoa; phylum Arthropoda; class Insecta; order Diptera; family Drosophilidae; genus Lordiphosa; species Lordiphosa mommai. Next base: position 859,703 of record JAEIFT010000065.1, on the reverse strand, counting down.
GACAGGTAAAAACCCCGACGGAAAACCAATAAATACCCTTAAGATACAGAAACCAGTAAATAAAACGGTTCACACTATTAACCTCAACCTAAATCTATTTGTTTCATTAAAAAATGTGCAGACATCTCTTTAATAAAAGAAAAATCAGACTCATTTAATAACATTGACTATAAAAATACTACTCAAATATCAGGTATTGGTGAAGGCACAAAAAAATTCCAAAGGGCTAGTTTCAATAGAACTTCTATCAACCAACTAGGCTATCTCGCATATAATTGTTGAACAGATTTCCCTATACCCTGTGATGGAATAATAGATATAGATTTCATGAAAAAATTCAATTGTCAAATGCAAATCACCCCATAAATCCAATTAACCATACACTACAAAACAATTTGACAATTTTACCAGCAATATCTGAAGTCGTCCGAAAAATTGATGCAAACTCAGCAACCAGGTATATATTTATACCAAACCAAGAAATCCAAAATGGAGTTTTCATTGGAAATTCCATTGCAGATTCAAAAAACACTTTTTTCCGAATTTTAAATACAACAAATAAAAACGCAAGCATACAATTAAATACGTTAAAAGTTGAACCATTGGTTGATTACGACATAATAGAAATAAACCAAAACGCAAACCATCAGGAAATCTTAAATGAACTGAATACATATTTTCCATCTCAATGCAAAGGAATACTTAATGAATTATGCACCAAGTACACAGATATATTCGGAACAGAAACCAAATCGATATCAACTAGTAGTTTTAACAAAAAAAAAATTATGATGAATGATGATGAACCGGTATACATCAAGAACTATAGAATTCCCCACAGTCAAAAGGAAGAAGTAGAAAAACAAGTCGAAAAATTAATTTAAGACAAAATAGTGGAACCTTCTGTTTCTGAATACAACAGTCCATTATAAATTGTCCCAAAAAATCATTACCAAATTGCGATTCTAAAAGATGGCGTTTAAATTAAATTAACAAAAAAAATTTATCCGATAAATTTCCACTACCAAGAATAGACGATATTCTTGACCAATTGGGTAGAGCCAAATACTTTTCATGTCTAGATCTGATGTCAGGATTTCATCAAATAGAACTCGAAGAAAACTCCAGAAATATAACGTCCTTTTCCATGAGCAATGGCTCATATCGTTTCAAGCGATTACCTTATGGTTTAAAAATAGCGCCAAATTCTTTTCAAAGAATGATGACAATTGCATTTTCAGGTATCGAAGCTTCCCAGGCATTCTTGTATATGGATGACCTAATTGTCATCTGTTGTTCGGAAAAACATATGATTAAAAACCTTACAAACGTTTTTGATTTATGTTGGAAGCACAACCACAAACTGCACCCAGAAAAATGCACATTTTTCAGACACGAAGTAACCTTTCTTGGACACAAGTGTACTGATAAAGGTATTTTACCAGACAGCAAGAAATATGATGTCATAGAAAAATACCCAGTCCCAGACGCAGACAGCGCCAGAAGAATCGTTGCATTTTGCAATTACTACAGACGTTTTATAAAAATTTTTTCCGATTTCTCACTCCACATAACTAGATTATGTAAAAAGAATGTTAAATTTGAATGGACAGATCAATGTCAAAACGCATTCGAATATCTTAAAATTCAATTGATGAATACTGCAATACCGGATTTTAATAAAGAATTTTGTATAACAACATATGCAAGCAAACAAGCATGTGGAGCTGTTCTAACTCAAGATTATAATGGAACCCAGCTACCAGTAGTATATGCATCTAGATCATTCACAAAGGGAGAAAGTAACAAAAACACTACAGAACAAGAATTAGCTGCTATACATTGGGCAATTAACCATTTTCGACCATATGTATATGGAAAGCATTGTACAGTCAAAACAGACCATTGGCCATTAACTTACCTATTTTCAATGACTAACCCGAGCTCAAAATTAACGCGTATGAGATTAGATTTGGAGGAATATGATTTTACTGTGGAATATCTTAAAGGAAAAGATAACCATATAGCAGATGCGTTATCGAAAATAACAATAAAGGTCCTACAAAATATACAAAAAGATAATAATATACTGAAAGTCACTACCAGAAATCAAAGTAAATCAACGAATTTGCCATATATTCCTAAAGTGGATTGCAAAATACAGTGTGAACTGATTGAACAGTAAAAAACGCTGAAAATGGAATTTTGTATTTTTCAGTTATCGTGGGGCTGGTCACACTACTCGAACACCTGTGTTTGTTTTTGGCAATTTCTCTCCATGCCTTGCTGGAACAAATTTGAAGAGAAGGGCGCTGCAGTCATATCTACAACAACAATTTTTTTGTATAAATAAATATTAAGTACAAATTTTTACAATTAACAAATATGTGCTGCCAATCTCTGGTCTGCAGTTTGCTGGCGCTTTGCTTTTCAAATAACCCCACAAAAAGATGTCCGGAGGGGTCAATTTTGGAGACTTAAGTGACCAGTCACTGTTGCCATTTTTTGACTTTTTTTTCGTTTGGCCGTATTTTAAGCGGTCTGTCGACAATTTTCTTTGAGTCACTTGCACTTTATACGCAAACAAATGCAAATCTCATTTCAACTGCGCCGCAAAGTGGTTACACTGAAGCAAAAATTTTGAGCTTGGGTTCTTTTACTGCTCTAACCAGTTTATTGAAAGGTCTTGGACGTTGATGAACTGCTTGTGGAAGAATGCCCACTGTCCCGTTCTCAACATTTAATCCGTGGGACTCGAACATTTCTTTGCACTTCAAGAATCAAACCCAGTTTTGGTTCATTTATTCTTTATGGAATACAATTTCAGCTATGCTTTCTTTGGTAAGATCATGAAAATTTCGTCTTGATTTAGAACGTCAAATTTTTCTCTGTGTGCCGTAATTAGTTAACCTCCTTTATAGTCTTCTAATTAAATTCTGCAATTCGATTTTAAGGTCTATCTTTCAATATCTTAATAGTTTTGTTGATCTTTTGTTTTTTTAGTGAATTAAGCACAACATTTTGAGTATTGATTTAAATATCTAGGGGGCAAGAACCCATTTCAAGAAAAGAAGTTCTTTATAATAGTACAAATATCAACGTTTTCTTTTAATTGAAGTTTTTATAAAAGAATCGTTATTGATTTAAGACTTTGATGAAAAAAAATGTTTACTTTCTTTAAGTGAGCAAGTTATTGCCTATTTTGGGATTGGTTTAAGACTATTTTAACTATATATAGGGTGGCTGATGAATGCTGCCTACAAAAAAATAAAACGTAATAGCTTTTGTTCTGTGTTATTCAGCGGTTGCTTTATTTCTTTTGAAATCATTGACTGATCTGTTAATTTTAAAATTATTAAGTATAGATACTTTAATCAGCTCTTGAAATAATTTAAATGAAATAATTTAATTCATTAATCACTCTTTACATCTTCTAATTTCTCTCAATCCATTTCACTCCTCTCTCATTATTCTTGCATTTCTAAATAAACTTTGACAACCTTCTATAGACATTTCCCCTTTTTATCTTTAAGGTTGCACAAATTTACATAAATTGGGAAAAGCAAATTGTAACTGTTTCCCCAAACAATTTGACTGCAACTTTAAACTTGTTGGAAACACTTCGACTCGACTTGCAGCAACATCGTCTTCGTCGTCTTCATCTTATTTATTTATTTTTTATTAATTTATTTCGTTTAAAAGTAACTTCGTCTTTCAGACACAGTTATCAAATAATATAATATTTTCATGATATATACATGAAAAACAGAGAGAAAGAGTAGGATATATAAAACATTATGAGAAAAGAGAAAACAGAAGAGGAAAAGAAACTCCTTTCGATCCGGTGGAGGTACTTTAGTTAGTCTCAATGACCAGCTACGCCCCTGCTCGCAGCATATATGATCGAAAGAGTTCCTAAGATGTAGAGAAGGATAGCTATGCAAGAGCAAGATTGTGTAGGATAAGTGATCTAAGACACTCGTCAGAGATGTTACCACTGAGAAGAGGATAGAACTTATTGTAATCCCAGCACAGAGGCATATGACGAAGACGCAATCGGAAGCCACAAGGGTGTAAAATTCCTTGTATGTCTTGCTGGGACAAAAAAGTTCACACTACTAAGTAGGTTCTCTGCATCTATATTACCCTTTATAAGCTTGTGCATGAACAAAATACCCAACATAGTGCGTCTATGTTCAAGTGTTGGTAAGTCTATAAGTTTTAGTCTGGATTTATACGGGGGGAGTCTCAAAATTGGGTCCCAGCCAAGGTTACGCAGAGCAAACAAGAGAAACTGCTTCTGGACTGATTCGATCCGTTTACGAAGAATATCCGATTGGGGATTCCAAATACAGGATCCGAACTCTAATATCGGCCTCACGAGAGATGTGTACAAGAGCTTGGTCGGGTACGGATTATTAAACTCCTTAGACCAGCGTTTAATAAAGCCTAGCTTACCCATGGCTTTATTCACAGTGAGTTCAATGTGAGCGCCAAAAGATAATTTATGGTCGAGGGTAATTCCTAAATCGATAAAAGATTCAACCTGTTCAAGCTGATAAGAATTTAAAAAATAGTTAGTCGGAAGGGGCGTTCTACGATAAAACGTCATCGATTTACACTTATCGTTGATTAAATGCAACAAGTTGTAGGAACACCATATAAATAATGAATTTAAATCAGCTTGAAGCAAGGCAGAGTCGTTAGGCGAGTTGTGGCTAAGAAATATCTTCAAATCATCTGCGTACAAGAGTGCGCGAGAATGCTTAATCACATTAGGCAAGTCATTAATAAATAGCACGAATAGAAGAGGATCAAGATGGCTGCCCTGAGGAACACCAGAAGTCACAAAGACCGGAGAGGAAGTGCAACTACTGAAAACTACCTTCTGTGTCGCGACTGTAGATAAGACGAGATCCATTTAAGAAGAGCTAATGGAAATCCCAACAGACGCAATTTCATAACCAATAGAGAGTGGGAAACGCTGTCGAGTTTACTAAAATCCGTGAAAATAACATCGTTTGTTTACCATTAGTAAATCCTTGGATAACCGTACACTCAGAAAAAATAGAGAATTTCTACTTGGATCAAGAGCATTCGAGCTCAATAGTACGGTGAGGTGAAAATTCTTGTTCCAAGAGTGAATTTCTTGATCCAAGAATGAATTTTTGAGTACGAATTTCTTGGACCGAGAATTTTCATTCTTGATCCAAGAATGAAAAATTCTTATTTCAATAAGAAAATTCTTGAATCAAGAGCTTGACAGACTCAAATCCAAGATACTTTCATTCTTGAATCAAGAGCCTGACATACTCAATTCCAAGAATTTCCCATTCTTGAATAAAGAGCTCAAAATTCTGAAATTCAAGAGTTTCCCATTCTTAAATCAAGAGCTTCACATATTTAAAAGTAGGATTGCCCATTCTTCAATCAAAAGCTTAAAATCAGTTGTTTTTGTTTTTTAATTATAAAGATTTTAAATAATATTTGGTATTTTATAGTGAACAAATACATAAAGTAATGGATTTAAAATAAAAAGAATTTTTTTATATGTACTTAAATCAAACTAGAGTTTTCCCGTTATTTAGTGGGTATGAATGTAGGGACGGTCTTACAAATTCGTTTAATTTTACATTAATAAGATCAGTAGCACAGCCTACTACATATGCTCGAAAATGGCTATCAAACTTTTCCAAAAGTGGGTTCGGTTGGTTGGTTTGATTCTTGAAAAAGTGTTGTGAAAATAAGTTTCAGCATCCTTATGCGTTGCTTGAAATCTAAAAAAACACAATAAAATAATCCAAATTAATATGGTATCATATTAATATTTAATCTTAAGATCTCTTACCTTTCTTTTTCTTTACGAGAACAGCTTTTCTCTAAGCTGTATTCTCAGCCACAAGGGTGGGATGGCTTCCTTCACGACGTCGGGTGTCATTATTTAAGCAATTGTAATTGACTCCAGCGTCTATAACCAAATAATTAAAATTTCATTAGAAAAATAAATTAAATATTTGTAATTGCTGAAAATACACAGTGAGGCTTAAAAGTAGTCGCGCAAAAATTAGACAAAATCGGCAAAATATTTGTTCATTAGCGGGGGAATACTTTCTAGCGCCACTGTGTTGGGCGAATGTTCTGCCTTACGCGCCATGTATGTATGTATGTATGTAAATGCATATGCTTGTGCGGCTGCAAATGCGAATTTTGTAGCTGTATGTGCGTATTGATCCGCAAGAACATGCCTGCACATATGTATGTACATTGCAGACGCAAATTTTTTCAGATCAATTGATCAAATTTGCTTCTGTAATGTATGTACAGGCTGTGGTGGCGCTTGGGTAATCCAAAATAGAAAAGCCTAAAAGTATGCCACACCTTCCTAGATGGCAACGTACCAAAAAGGAAAGTTAGTGCTAGTGGCCTATTCAGTTATTTTAGGGAATTAAAATAACCATACAAAAGAATATGAACCATAGTAGCTTATTTAACAATAAGCGAAATTATATCTTTATTTAAATTAACAATTAATAAAAATTTCAATTTCGATAGGGCTTCTCAACAGAGTTGCTTCAATAAAATCTCGATAGTTAAATGACAGTTGTTACTTTGACACACGTCATGGGCATGTGATTAGCATTTCCGAGTCGCAGCAAGGTGGTCTTAACCAAGTTCAACTTCCGGCCATACTTTTTCAATCGGCATCAGAAAAGCAACGTCTGCAAAGTAGCTGCCTAAGAAAAAAATTCTAAGTGGCCTTTATATTCATTCATATTCTGACCGTTGCCATTGGTGATAATTCATATATCAACATCCACAAATTTACTGCCAATAAGAAGATACGAAAATCCCTCCCAAAATAGTAAAGAAGCCTGCTTGATAAAGAAAATTGTTCTTTTGTCTACTATTGGATCTTGAAGACCATCCAAAACATTAAAAGTGCAAAGCCCCAATCAGAAAAGGGTAAATATTTCAGTGCAAGTTTGTTTTTTAATGCGCAAAAGACGCTCATTCATCTAATCTCGCGTTTTTGCAGGGAGTGGCCCCTCGGGTTAGCCAAGCTAACCTCCATCCCCGTCCAAATAATAGCCGAGAACAAAGCTCCATCGTCGACCTAAAAATCTCTTCCACATTCCTGTGAGCAAGGCCAAGCTCCAGCCTCTTCTTTTCTTTTTCATCATGTTGTGGTAGTCATTCGTGCTTGATCGCCTGAAGATCATCCCAAAACTATGTTGGCTTCGTAAAGAGAGGTGTCCCCATACGCCAATCAGTGTTCCAAGCATCGCCGAGTTGAGAAGTTCTCGCATTGCAGCCGAATGGAAATCAAAAGCTTCAGCAATTTTTTTTTGTTTTAATTTCTCTTACAAAAGATAAAGCAACGACGAAAAAGGAAGAAGAGTGGTAACCTAATTAGAGAAAAAAAAAATCAAACATGTGTTTAGTCGCAAAATAATTTTTTTTGTATATGTGACAGCCTAAAATTCAACAAAGTGCAAACTAAAACAATTAATGCAACCCAGAAGTAAAGCAAATCGTAACAATCCTTAAAAGTTCTAAACGTGGCCTAAAATGAGTGTCAAAATTCGTAACGGTGAAATTGCATAGGCAAAACTTAAAATACTTTCCAGCTCTCCGACCGAAAGTACTTTCAGCGTGGGATCTGGACTGCGGTGAGTGTGATGAGGCTTTTATGGCTCCCTTGTTTTTGTTTTGATTCAGTTTCTTCCAATAAAGATTGGCCCATAAACCGAAAAAGAAACGCGTTTGCTGGCATAAAACAAAACGAAAATACAAATTTGGCCCATTTGAAGTTTGCAGAGCTGATTCCATATAAAGTTTTGAATTTTCTCATCCTGATCTTTAAATCAGTCTATACGTAAATTTAACTTTCTCTTAACAAAATGAAAAATTATTAATAATAATGCCGTTTGAAGTTTGCAGGCAACTTAAAATAAAGTTCTGCCTTTCCGTATCTTAACTTTGATTGAATGAATACCTAGATTAAATTTCTCTAAACACAAAAACGAACAACGATACTCATATGCTTGATTTACTTATCTAAATAATTATTGATTAACTATTTTCAAGTCTACATACAAAGAAATTTATTCTACATGACTTGATCTTATCTACATATTAAAATTTACTTCTTATTTACATACCAATAATATTATATCAACATATTATATTATTATTAATTGTATTGTTAACCTTACAGCTACTTTTCTTCCCAAACCCCTATAAAATTATGTTAGTGAAAAATTTACCTTGGCGTACGAATATCAAAGAAAAAAATTAGAAATTCAAAATTAAGATACACCAATTCATCTTAGGAAATAATATAATTAGATTAAATGATCATTGTGAATAAATAACAGAATTATGAATTGCTAATGTAACTTGTGGTTGGGAGCCATGCATCGTTTAAAGAGGAGAATGTGGATAGAAATGTGAAGGTTGTAAATTTTGTTTTTGGGATCACCAGTCAACATGACCTTAGGAAAATGGTGATCATGGTAGGGAGGGCACCAGCTGTTGCGACACCACCAGCACAGCACTTGGAACGTCGAATGACTTCCGGAATTTGCACGGCCTGTGCATGGAGAAAGCAGTTTAATTTTCTTCTTCATTTCGTATCTTTCTATCCAATGCACTTTTTCAACGATCGAATTAAAAGAAAGCTAGCACGCGAATTATTAATGAGATTTCTGTTTATATAGCCGCGAGTAGGAAGCCTCAAGTTAATATTATTAAGAACCCACTCCCATCTACTGACCACACAGCCGGAACCAGCGCGTGCTTAACTTCGGTAGCTTCATAACACCAGCTCGCTTTTGGCAAGAAATTTGCAATGTATTGTTGCAGGTTATATGCTACAAGGCATATTCTTGCGGATCAATAAGCACATGCAGGCATCAAAATTCGCACTTGCACCCGCTCAAGCATATGCATATACATACATATTTACATGAACGGCGCCAAAGTAAATGTAATTGTACATATGTATGTGTATGAATTCATACTTTTACACGTTTAATAATACTATATAACTTACCATTTAAAATTGAAAGCGCCTCTTCCATTTCCATTTCGGTTAATGCATCAACCAATAACTTTTCATCCATATTACTTGTTTTTTACTAACGCACTCGAAGACTTCTGAACTTTAAATGAAATGACGGCGGATCGCCGGCATTGACGCCCGTGTAAAACAGATTTCTGCTCTCAATAAACGGTATCTCTCTCCGCTCCGTAGCTTCCCCGCACACCCCTTTTCCATTAAAACGAAACTGTGAGAGGCGCATAAGCGTTATGCTCTCAAAGTTTGCTTGATCTCTCTGCTCAGTTACTTCTCTCCACTTCCCTCTCCTATAAATACCAATTTGAGAACGAAAAATTCTTGATTTCAAGAACTAAATTCTTAAAAATTCAAGAACGAATACATTTTTTTTCAAGAGCATTCGTACTCAACTTATTCGTTCTACTTTTCCCTTAGTGTAGTGGTTAATTCAAGTAGGTTTGTAGAGATGGATCTGTTTCTAACAAAACCATGCTGATAAGATGAGATACTCGGAAAACAAGAGTGTTGTAAATGAGATGTTATTATTTGTTCAAAGAGTTTAGGTATAACAGAGAGTTTTGCAATGCCCCTGTAGTTGGAGACGCCAGAGCGTGAACCCTTTTTATGCAAGGGAATTATGAAAAATTCTTTCCATGGCGCTGGGAATAAAGACTGTTCAAGTGACTTGGAAAACAAAATGTGGATAGGATAAGCGAGGGAGTATGCACATTGCTTTAAGACGGAAGAAGGCACATTATCCGGACCAGGAAAAAAATTCGACTTTAGCGAAAGTAAGCCATTCAGAACAGAAGAAAAAGAAATCAAGGGACACTGTATAAAACTATACGAAGAAATAGGATAATACACTCATAGAAAAAATAGAGAATTTCATACTTGGATCAAGAGCATTCGAGCACAATAGTACGGTAAGAGTGAAAATTCTTGATCCAAGAGTGAAAATTCTTGATCTAAGAATGAATTCTTAAGTACGAATTTCTTAGAACAATAATTTTTATACTTGATCTAAGAATGAAAAGTTCTTATTTCAAGTAGAAAATAGCTTGACGTACTCAAAATCAAGATACTCTCATTTTTGAATCAAAAGCGAACATTATTAAAACCAAGAATCTTCCATTCTTGAATTAAGAGCAGAAAATGCTTGAACCAAATTTGTTACGAATTTAAAGCTGAACGTACTAAGATCCAAGAAATTTCCATTCTTGAACTAAGAGCTGAACATACTTTATGGAAGGATCTCCGAGAACGAAAAATTCTCGATTTCAAAAAAAATTCTAAAAAAAATCAGCGATAAATTTTTTCAAGAGCTTTCGTACTCAACTTATTCGTTCTACTTTTCCTAGTATAACCAGTACAGGCATCAGAAGACGAGTAAGTGGATTGAAAAAATTTTGCGAAAAGATTTGCAATATCGTTGTCAGAACAAGCATTATGAATTAACAAATTGGTAAAAGCTCTTAGGATCGTTGCTTAAGTTATTTTGTACACGAGAGAGGTAGTTTTTATAGCTGATACGGGTTTGGGCTTGAAATTTTGCCCTAGCAGTTGAGTATTTTGCGAAGTCTGATGATTTTCTTGATCTTTTGTAAACTTTAAGCAAGCGAGACTTGATATTTTTTAAGTGTCTTAGTCTTGCACAACTCCAAGGCACATTATTTTTTTGGTCGAATTTTACAAGCTCAAGGAATAGGTAAATCAAATAAGCTATACAGTTATGAATAAAACATTTTTGTGGCTGTTTCTACACAAGTAACTTGATTTAGATAAGACCAGTCAGTATTTAACAACAGATTATTAAGGAGTATATAATCAGTTTTCCTAAAGCATCGCCTAAATATCATGTTAGTAGGTTCAGCAACCACAGTTACGCAAGGGAGATCGAATTCAACTTCTAGAGTGGGATGATAAACATCTTCAGGACTAGAAATTGGGGATGTACGTGAAATAGCAGTAAAAGGATTATCTGAAAAAAATAAATCCAGTACACGACCAAGCGAATTTTTGACAAAGTTTGCCTGAAACAAAGACAAGCTAAACAAGCAATCCAAAAAGCTATGCTGGCAGGTAGGAATAAAAAATGCAGAATCAGAGGAAGGAACCCATGATACAAAAGGAAGATTAAAGTCGCCCACAGCAACTTGAAAATCGCAGTCGCGACAGCGCTTGGAAATGAGCTCTATCGCAGAGGCATGCTTTAAATAAGTGGACTCTTCAGAAGAAGGAGGAAGATAAGAGCAGCTTAGGAATATATTAGAATCTCCAATGCTCACAGAAACACAAACAAATTCGATGTCGTCAGTATCAGTAAGATGAATAAGAGAAGCTTGAAGATTTTGGTTAACAGCAATTAAGACTCCACCTCCATTACGATCCTTGCGGTCGACCCTAAAAATGCAATAAGAATTGCATAGAATCTCGCTGTTAAGTATATGAGAAGCCCAGTTTCTGTCATAATTCAAATGTCAGCATCAAAAGAAAAACTATTAAAATAAAGGGATTGAAGTTTACTTCGAATTACCCTTACGTCTTGGTATCTGATGATGAGGGACGATTTGAGTTTTTTGGGAACTTAGGAAGAGTAGCAATATTACGCTTGGGTCTAGACTCAAATTCATGAAGTATTGCAAATTCAGGCCAGAGATCGGACTGAAGAATCTGGTTCATAAAAGAATGTGGAACAATTATTTTAAATGATGACATTGACCGAGGTTTAGAAAATTTAATTTTATAAACCCTTACGTACGAACATCCAGTGAAATGGGAAATAATATTTTTTAAATCATTCTCAGTGGTATCAGGGCAAAGGCGAGACACAAAGATTTCCTTCTGAGGTGGAACTGCTACAATCGGCCGAAAAGAGAGCCGAGCATTAGCAGACGTAGAGGTCGAGGGAACATTAATATCAGAGGCAGTGGTAGCAGCACCGTTGACGACACATCCATCTGCAGAAGATATTTCAGGAGGTGCTGGAGGAGCTGCCGCGGGCACAGCAGCAGGCACTGCAGCAGGAACTATTGCAGCAACACCGTTGGCGGCACATTCAGTTGCAAGTGGTAAATCTGGAGTAACTGAAGGTGCAACCACAGCAGCAGGAGTAGCGGCAGGAATCTTCATCAGGTTTCTTTTTATGTAGTTGCTTGTCCAGAAGAAGTGTACTCTGGCCAAAATGTCGCCTGCTTATTATTGACTGCCAAAAGCGCCAGGCTGGCCCATTTGGGCCATCAACTAATGTTGTTTGCCAACTTCGCCTTCTCGGGCCGTTTTGCATCTGTTGGAAAAGTGTCGCCAGGACCAAAGGACCCGAGGGGCAACTTTATCTGCGCGTTTCTTTTTCTATTTTCTTTTTTTGTTGTAGTTGCCATGTAAAAAAGTAGTTTTTGTGCCTGTTTTCTCATTGTATTCGAAGTTCTAGCTGTTAGCTGACACTTTTCGTTTCTACATTTTTATCAACATTCTTATTTTGTTTTCCTGTATCGCTTGACCATCGAGCCTCGGCACCCCCAAGGATTCTTCAGCTAACGGGTCATTTCTGAAAAGTTTTCGGCCCAACTTCAGATGTAAGTTAGTTGCATTGCCAGTTTGGCTCTCAAATACTTTTGGTTTATATGTGTTGAGCGTTTTAAATATTGCCTAGTTGTACAATTTTTTTTTAAATTTTTACTTGTTTCTTTTTCGGTTTATTTCATTGACAAGCGGGTGTGGAGAGAGAGAGCATTTGTTTCATCAGCATAAGGCTGAGTTCACACTGTTCGACGCATGAGACATGATAATCAAGTAGGCCCTTATGTTGTCTTGTTTTCATTGAGAATAATTTGTTATTTGAAAATTAAAACAATACAACATGAAGGCTAACTAGATTGTCATGTCTCATGCGTCGAACAGTGTGAACCCAGCCTAAGCCGTCTTAATTAGCTCTGTGAAAAATTATAATCATCAAGACCAGCCAAAGAAGACGAGATATAAAATCATGGAAAATTAAAAAAACAAAAAAAAATCGGTGTTTATATTGTTGGAAAACTTGACGATACCCTTTTGAATCCACTGAGAAAATATATGAAGCAATAAACTAAGCTATAAATAAATTGAAATATGAAATCTAGAAATCTATATCAAACTCAGAATTAGGTGTCAATTATGTGTATGTCTGTGCATTGGCAATCGTTGCTGGTGAAAACTATTGGGAGGAAAAAGCTATATAAAAAAGAAATTGCTGAAACATTCTTGTTTAAACTGTTAAAAGATGGGTGTAATTTTCAACTTAAAAAACATCGTATGCTTAAAAGTATTTTGCAATATACTTGCATGTCGTTCGCCCTTCAAGATCAGGTGGTGTCTTAGAGGGTACTTGAAGATCACTCTTTCTCCGACCACCGTTACATTGAAACAGTCATTAATTTCTCTACACCTTCACCAGTTCAGTTCCAAAACTTTAGACGAACCAACTGGTCAAAATATTCAGACCTTCTACATCGAACGCTACCCGAGACCCCTCCGATTGGAGAAAACAGTCCAGAGCGTACGATGTCCCTCATCAGCACTTTCACGAATGCGTGCAATACTGCCCTGAAAAGATCCTGTCCCCTTAGCACCTCGAAGGGGAAGGGGAAAAAGCCCCCCTGGTGGAACCCAACACTAGGGGAGCTTAAGAAAAACGCCAGGCGTTTATTTAATTCTGCAAAAACCAGTGGAGGCGAGCAGGCCTGGCAGAACTATAAAGTTGGCCTATCCACCTATAAGAAGGAGCTTAGGAAAGCCAAAAGATCTTCTTGGCAAAAGTTCTGCAGTGAAATAGAAGACACTTCGGAAGCCGCAAGGCTCCGGAAGATTCTATCCAAGACAACCCCCTCCCTAGGCTATCTAAAGAAACCAGATAATTCCTGGACCACTTCCAGCGAGGAATCTTTAGACATCCTCATGAACACACACTTTCCGGGATGTTCGCTCACGAAGCAGGACTACGATCCCCAAATCATCATTGACAACCCATCAATTCCTAACTTACTCTCAGGTAACAACATAAGCTGGGCTATTAGAAGTTTCGGCCCCTACAAATCGCCTGGACCTGATGGAATTATTCCGGCCCAGCTCATCCATGCAGGAAAAACAGCCATCAGATGGCTTCAAACCATCTTCGAGGGTGTACTCTTGGATGGCATAATACCAGAACCATGGCTACAAACCAAGGTGGTCTTCATACCCAAGGCGGGCAAAGCCTCGCACGTCTCCCCCAAGGACTTTAGGCCCATCAGTCTATCGTCCTTCATGCTCAAGACCATGGAACGACTTCTAGGTCTTCACCTCAGAGCAACCATACCGCTCTCTCACCTGTCAGAATCCCAGCACGCCTACCGGAAAGGCAGATCTACTGAGACAGCTCTGCACTCAATTGTTACGATTATAGAAAAATCTCTAGAATGTAAGGAATACACCCTCGCGGCATTCCTGGACTTCGAAGGCGCATTTAACAACATTCTCCCATCCGTAATCACAGAAGCGCTAACGAATCTGAGGGTCGACTCCCAAACAGTGAGTCTTGTCAGTCAGTTACTTATATGTAGGACAGTCAAGGCATCACTGGGGACGTCGACATGCAGCAGATTCGTCAGTAGAGGTACCCCACAAGGAGGGGTACTCTCGCCTCTTCTATGGAACGTAGCTGCGAATGCGCTACTGCGTTCAATGGAAGGGGGTGGCTGCAAAGTGATCGCGTATGCGGATGATGTTGCTATCGTCTTCTCGGGAAAGTTCCCTCAAACCTTATGCGATCGCATGACCGCATCCCTTCAAACCCTAACCAACTGGGCAAGGAAAAGTGGACTGAGCGTTAACCCATCCAAAACAGAGCTTGTACTCTTCACTAGGAAGTACAAAATCCCCCTTGTTGTCCCTCCAAAACTCAGTGGAGAAACTCTTAAACTCAGTAACAGCGCCAAATATCTAGGCCTCACATTAGATAGAAAGCTTGATTGGAACCTGAACTCCGATGAACGGGTCAGGAAAGCAACCGTCGCCCTCTACGCGTGTAGGAAAACTATCGGACTTAAATGGGGTATGACCCCAAACATAGTTCGATGGATCTACACGGCAATCGTTAGACCGGTCCTACTGTACGGAGTAACAGTATGGTGGCCGGTCCTGGAAAAGACAGCCCAGCAGCGCAGATTCTCCAAGGTTCAGCGCATGGCTGAAATTTGCATCACAGGTGCACTCCGCACCACTCCAAGTGACGCTCTCGATGCTATCCTGAACATATCCCCTATTGAGCAGATGGGATATAGGGTAGCTACCCTCTCTGCTCTTCGCTTGAGAGAATCGAAACAATGGCGCACAGCCAACTTCGGTCACTCTAGCATCCTTCAGGGAAACTCCCTCCTTCCTACAGTCACTGACTACTGTATCCCAACAGAACACCTCTCTACCCCCTTCCACATCTTCATCCCTTCTAGAGAAGAGTGGAATCAGGGTCCGCCAGGACCGCAGAACTCAATACAAATATATACTGATGGCTCGAAACTCGATAATAGAGTGGGTGGCGGTGTATACTCCGAAGTACTCGGCATCAGTCATTCTTTCAGACTACCGGACCACTGTAGTGTCTTTCAGGCCGAAATCCTTGCGATCAAGGAAGCCCTAATATGTGCACAGTACTCAGCTCAGACGCTGAGTACAATAAGCATCTACTCTGACAGCCAAGCCGCCATTAAAGCACTTGGCTCAATATCCACCAACTCGGTATCAGTTAGCGACTGTCGCAGATCTCTCCAGGAGATGGCAGAACAGTCCGATATAAGCCTTATCTGGGTCCCAGGTCACAGGGATATAGAGGGCAATTGCAAAGCAGACGAACTCGCGAGACAAGGGACTACCACCGACCTCCTTCCTGATAAGGAAAATGTAGGTATGCCCATGGCTACGTGTAGGCTCATCATTAAGGAACTTTTCGACCAGAAAGCTACTCAAAAATGGCGGTCAGTCAGTACCTGCAGGACAGCGCGACTGACTTGGCCAGATCGCAGCGAAAAACGCTCTTTGGACCTATGCAAGCTCGGCAGAGCAAACTGCGCAGCAGTTGTCAGGTCAATCACAGGACACTGGCTGGTCGGAACACATGCCGCCAGACTTGGTGCCCCCTACAACGACTTCTGCAGAAGCTGTAGGGACGAGGAAGAAGTGGAATCTACCTCACACTTTTTCTGCTCGTGCCCTGCTCTAAGTCGTCGAAGAAAGAAATTCCTAGGCTCATACTTACTAACCGATATTTCCGAACTCTCGGTCATATCCCCAAGACAAATCTCAGGATTCATACAGGCATCAGGATGGACCTAGCCCCATAATATGTTCCTACAATAATGGAACTATATAAATAAGTTGTAAAAATTTTTAGGCCCCATAAATAGGAGGAATGGATGCGGAAAGAGTCCGCAAGCGGCATCACAACGGGCCAACTCAATGGCCTAAGTGTGTTGAAGGGTCTCCCCCCTTCAGCAACCGTCCTAACCTAACCAAACCTGCATGTCGTTCTCTGCTCCAAAATAGAAAGGAATAGTAAAATTCATAAAAAATAAAAACTCCCAAGTCGTTTATCAGAAAATATTTGATTTAAAAAGGCAAACTTGCATTATCTATAAATAATCACAGACCGACAATCACGAGTCTAAGGGTGTGTTCACACTCATCGACTCATGAAACCTGACAGTCTAGTAGGCCGTCATATTGTCTTATTTTCAATGTAAATAGCTTCTCATTTGACATTGAAAATAAGAGAAAACGAATGCTTACTAGATAATCATATATCATGCGTCAATCAGTGTAAACCCAGCCTTAAGAATTCCATACATTGTTCGAAAAAATCTTCGGAGTAAATAAGAATAAATATATGAAATATCTTCTTTTAACAAGTCCGACCTGGCAAAAGAGTCAGGACAAAAAACGAGGGCAATAGAAAAAAAAAATAAAACTAAACAAAATAAATCATTTTTTTCTGAATTTTTAGTCGAAACTTTGTAAAATTAATAGTTTCCGTTTGGCATTCCTAGGCATTGATGTCAAAAATGTTGATTGAAAAGAGTTTATATACTGTGAGAAATGCCACGGTTAGCCAGGAGATCGCTTGGAAAACAATGTTGAAAACTGTTTTGGAAAAAAGTATTGGAAAACATGCTTAGTAAAGAATGTAGTTAAGCAATGTTAGAAAATAATGTTGGAAAGCAATGTTAAAAACTATATTGAAAACAGTTTTGGGAAACAGTGTTGGAAAATAGTGTTAAAAAATAGTGTTGGAAAATAGTGTTGAAAAATAGTGTTGGAAAATAATGTTGAACAAAACATTGTACCAGTTTAGATTTGTTTTTTTTACCACAGATTTTGTTTTGAAAGCATTGCCTCAGCTGTCAAGACTTTCCTAAAAGATAACGATAACGAGTTTCTCAGAAATATAAACTGTTAAAACTTTACAAGCGAACGACAATTGCATCATCTTTCGCTTAGTTCGTGGCTGTAAACATTTTTCCGACCGTTCTGTATCCTGCTGGCCTAAATGATCATTTTTTAAGCAATAAAAGTTTTTTTTTTTTTTATCCGCTAAAAGTTCGAAGTTAATGGGATGTCTTACTATTGTTCAATCCTTTAGTCCAGTATACCGAAATGCAAATTAAGATACCCATGTGGAACTAAACACAACACAAATTAGAACTAAAATAAAATGTTTATTATCTAAACATAATTTTTGATACTTACCAGAATCTAAGAAACCCTAATCTTCAAATTCTAACAAACCTCTACAATCCCGATCAATCAAATAGACTCAAGGTTCAATAGGGTATTATTTTAAATAAAATAAATAACTAAAGTAAACTAAACATCTTTTTTTTAAATTTTTATTCTTAGTCAAAATGGTATTTTTTAAAACTTTAACGTGCGTAAAAAAATTGGCCTTTTTTAATTTATCAAATAGACTCAAATTTTTCAAATTAATATAATATTCTTCAAAAAACTATCAAAATTTGTGTAAATAAAATGTTTTAAGCTTAATTAATATGTTGTCGTGAGGTATTTATTGGGGTCTTATCTTGATGAAATATAAAATTTTATGGTCCAAAAACGTCCCGGAAAGTATAGAAATAATTTTAGAGCAACTCCTTGAAGCAATTGGCATTCTTTTTATTTAAATAAATAAATAAAAAATAAAATGAAAAATTGACAGCCCTCACATCTTTGGTGATGAGTAAAAAATTGTTCTCCCTTCTCATATCATGGGAATAGTTACTAAACAATAAATAATCAATCGGTCAAAACTTCGATTTTTATAAATTTGTTCGACTTGTTGGAATGTCTGAATGTCTTTTAAATAAATGCTGCCCCACAATCCATTGTTTGTTTAAGTAATAAAAGTTGCAAGAGAGCTAATCTAAAACTAAGTTATTACTGCTTACGAGTCTATCAAGGCAAAAAATCACCTTTTTTTTACATATTTGCATTTCCGCCAAAATGTCCACCGTAAGTAAAAGTTCCTGAAATCTCTGAATAAACAATTCATATTATGGTACAGAAATCTTAATATTTAACTAATTTAAACAATGCTAACATTTATTCATTAACCTTAATGAGTATAGTGACTGCCAAGTTGCACAAGTGCAATTTCTCTTTTTTATTTGCCCTGTTTAATTACATGCATTATTTGTTATTATCTTCTTTAAGATAGATCATACATTTAGAAGAGTAGTCTGCAAAATGGCTTATACATGATAATATATCTATAAAAAAGCAAAAGCGTAGAATGCTTTAGTCCATTTTTCACTGATAAAGACCATTCTGTATCTGTGTGACACAAATTGGAGAAGTGAATGCATGGAAAGTTTAGCACAAACAGCCATTTTTTATAAGCAATTTAATAAAAAATAACATCGAATTCAAAAAACAATTTTTGTCTTAAATTTTAATGTCATTCAAAGTTGGTCCCGTTCGCTTCCGTAAGCAGTTAAAAAAAAAAATTAATTCATACTAATAATTTTCTTGTTGTGGACAAAAAAACATTTCAATACAATCAAACAAAAAAACATTTCAAAACTATCATTCATGTATAAGATTTTAAAACTCAAGGGGCTTAAGAATTGTATCAGGATTCGCTAAGTTCTGTCTTTATGTAAGTTGCCCCGAAAACAACTTCTGTTTTTGTCCCGAACGAATCGCTTCTTATTTTGCCATTATTTAGGTGTCAGGATTTCACTTGCCATTCGCTTTAGCACTAATTATAGTGCTATTGAACAGCTATTTTATAAAGTAAAAAACAAATTGATATTGCATTTTGCATATTGCATAAATGTGTACGAACGTCCGCGTTTGACATCACGAAATTGCCCATATTCAAATCAAAACTAAAATACATCATAACTTTTATATTTATCTTCCCAATTTATCCAAGACTCTGCTTTTATAAACAACAAAGGTTGTGACAGGAGTTTGCTATATAAAAGAGAAAATTTTAGTTTAAAGTTTTTATTAATAAGCCTGCGAGTATTTTTCTGTAAGCACAATGGATCCGGTTCGGTCATGGGTTTTGTAAATCAATGGAAATAAGTAATCGTTTGGTAATTACAAAAGCTTCTTTTAAGTGTGATTAATATTTGATTTATTCATATTGATTATTTAAAAGGTTTGATATATTTCGGAGAAATTACCATTTCTGTGCTTTAACGAGGTACCCACTGAAAAATTTAAACAAATATTTTTATAAAAGGTTGCAGTTGATGGGTAAATAGTGCTAAAAACAAACCGGGAGGTTATTAACTCAGCTGTAAAATCGTGCATCCTCCTATGTGGTGTTGTGTGTGACTTTGTTTTAATTAAATGGTTTAACAAACAATACTTTTATCACCTTGAGCCGGTAAAACTTGCTATTTTAAGGGTCATTTTATTTATTTATTTATTTATATTTATCAGCAGTTTCTATGCGCTGGAAAAGTACATAGCTTTTTGTTAAAATTAGATTAGCCCTAAAACGTCCTCCAACGTCCTGTGATCCAATTATTCGTTTTAATATAAAATATATTCATGTCTTATATACCCCTTTAACTAAAATATTCTAAAAGGGTAAGATATTAAAAAAAAGTGTGTAGCAACTGTAAATAAGAAAACACAGCGCAAATGTGGGAGGTCCGCAAAACGGAATAAAAAATCCAGCGTGAAATCAAAGCAACTCACATAGTACAATACAACGACGAAGCAAAGCCCGAGCCCCAGCCCCGGCCCAGCCAGACGCAGAGAACCTTCTCTCCGGAGACTTTCGTAAAGGAGTAAAGTGGCGAAATTAATTAGCCCCCAGTGCGGCAGCCTAATTACGCGCGAATACGCCGGAGAACGATGCCAAATCCCATTTCTCCAGCACCCGCCTTTATCCAGGACTGGGGCTGGGGCAAGCGCAGAAATATATTTATAACGCGAATTTATCTTTTTCGCTCTGATTACGCGCGTAATTTTAATTGCATGCAACTTAATAACATGCTTAAAACGGCAAGGGAAGGGCTGAGCAGAGACACACACATACACACCTTTGGCTAAAGCACGAACAATTGCTGCTAAATTTCATATTACGTATACGCATTAAAGTGAATTGAATTTGCGCTTGCCCGTTCGTATCTGCTCGAGCTAGTGGCCTCTAATGCACCTTTTGATTCAACTGAAGGCAACCGGAGACGTACGACAATGAGGACCAGTGGCCATTGATTAATATTGCAAGTGCCTAGCAATTTTGTTGCTTGTACCGAGAACTCTGCCCCATTTGCCATTCGCTTGGCTCAATGGATGCGGATTAGCTTGATTGATTTCATGTTGCAGTGTTATTAACAATAATGAAAGGCTTTGAGGCGTAGATACAAAATGACCTTTTGTTACGCTATTGTGCCAAATAGAAAGCAAATTGAATGTGAAGGCAGGGTTCTATAATGATGTTCAATTGTCCATGGATGCAACTTGAGAGGGAGATAAGCTGTTATACTTAACTTTAGATTTAAAAGTATTTAATAAAGTTTGCCAGTTAATTTGGTCAGTTGTGGTGGGTATGACTCTACCTTGGAAATTCAAATAAAATGTTTTTAATTTGTATTTTTAAATCTAAAGCACAAAAACTTAAATTTCATGCCCACCGCTGCCCTCTTTTCATTTATCAAGGTCACATTGCTGGCAAAATTATTTTTTCTTCTAGTTTCCTATCAAAATATATTCAAATTTAATCGTAAAAATATCAAATAATATAAAATTCAATGCTAGAAGTCAGTCCTATTCACTTCATTACTGGAGACAACTTCTGTTCCTTTATCTGGAAAATTAATGGATGTATCTTCACCCTTGTAAGGCCGACATCGAATTTCAATGGAATGTATTTAAATACTTAGTAGATACATTTTTAGATTTTTTCTATATATAGGCAAAAGAGGACATACTCGCTATAGACCAAATGTTTTTTTTGTTCGAATTGAAAATTCTTTTCTTCCGCAACTGCAGAGTGTGCATCTGTTTTAAATACAATATCCTGCTGTGCATATTATATTTATTTTTTAGAGAAATATTAAAATGAATCACTTTTAGCTTAAGCTAAAATTGTTAACCAAAAAATAGAATATACAAATTTTTTTTTGTTTTTTTTTACTTGGATTTTCGATGTGTGTTATAGAGTCCAACTGAAAATTGTAGTATTTGTACAGTTGATTTCGAAAATGACAAGTTGACTAAATGTCAACAGGGTAAAGGGCCTACATTGATTGGACATTTTAGTTGTTCGGTAATATTTTGCTTTTTATTCAAAATTTTTAATAGACAATCAAAGCCTCTGATTGTGAATAAATAAATGTGGCAAATTTCTAATAAATAAATGGAAATGTAATTGGTCATCCAACTGTACCTTTATATAATAGAAAAGACATTTGTGTAGAGACCATTTGCAGTATAAATATCTTTAAAATTTGGCATTGTAAGAGAAGATAGTGCAGACACATATGAGAAGAGAGAGAGATTTTCCCCTCTCTACCTAAAATAAAACTCCAATATTATTGCAATTCATTCTCTGTTTTAAAATTGAAATGATATACAAAATGCGATCGACTTTACATTTCTGAAGTCTTCTTTAAGAACTCGGTTGTCTCTTCAGGCTAATTCTTTTTGTTTAAAACCATCGATCGGTTGTATTTATGAGTAATTTCAGACATTCAAAATCCACTTTCTGTAGCTTCTTTTAGTGATGCCACTACAGATGCCTTTAGCCTCTCGATGACGTCGAGGGTGACTCTCGTTGTGCTTACCCAGCATACCGAATTCGGAGCTCTCCCATCTGAATTGAAAAGGGGCTACCACAGCTACACTCTCTTAGGAGCGTTTCCGTAGCAACACCCCTTAGTAGAAGCGAATCGTGACTTCCCAGCAGGAACTTTTAAGAGTGTTTTCCGAGCGATTACATTTAAAAACCAAAGGAAAGGAAGTTATCCAATTTTATTCTTTTTAACTTACCTACACCCAGAGAAATCTAGCACGA
Source organism: Lordiphosa mommai (assembly GCA_018904225.1). Lineage (NCBI taxonomy): Eukaryota > Metazoa > Arthropoda > Insecta > Diptera > Drosophilidae > Lordiphosa > Lordiphosa mommai. The sequence continues at coordinate 837,102 of JAEIFT010000065.1, read as the reverse complement.
TTCGGCAAGACTGAAATCGGCTTCAATTTAGTTTTTTTTCGTCTTGAATTTTCAAGAAGAAATCTGCTTGAAATCGAGAAAACTTTGTGTGTTTGGTGGCAAGGGAGGTGGGACAAAAAAATCGGGCTTGAAAATTCATGCTTGATTTCAGTATTTTCTTCTTGAATCCAAGAAAATTCTGTCTTGCCGAACTTCTGACATGAAATCTGCTTGATATCAAGCACGATCTGCTCGATATTTTCTCTGAGTGTATAAATATAATTTAAAGCATTTTGAAAAACCGTAAGGAAAAATATGAAACCTTTTCGCGGCCAATAATTTTTGTGTTCAAATATTCGCGATTTGATAGGCAAAAAAATTGGCATAATTTAAAAGTGTTAGTAATTTCAAAGTTTGGGGTCCGATACAATTTTGCAGATTTTTTTCCATATTTATTTTACCCATGGATTACTGTAGCAATAATAAAATATAAATAATAAAATTTGCTTATATGTTTAACTTAAAAAAATATTGTTTTTCCGTGAATATTTCGGGAAAACCCTGAAAATACGTACCCCCTACTTATTAACAAAGATTGAAAAAAAAAATCCGAGTGATAAAACTTTTATAGAATCATCCAAATACAAAAATCAATACTATGTTTTAGAATGTTTCCCAAGTTCATGGTTAATTTTTCATCCAGTTTGAACCTTGTGTTGGTATTTTTAATGTCTTTCAGTTATGTTTGTAATTTTGTATAACATTTAGTATTATTTAGAATTTCGGGATTGTTTAGCATTTTTTGTTTGTTTATATTGAGGGTTTTCATTAGTCCTCGTAAAATGGTAAATGGTAAACTTACCACTCACTAGCTACTAAACGACCCTTTGTGATTCATGATTGTAATTTTAGTAGTACACCCAGAGAAATCTAGCACGATTAGGCAAGACTGAAATCGGCTTCAATTTAGTTTTTTTTCGTCTTGAATTTTCAAGAAGAAATCTGCTTGAAATCGAAAAGACTTGTGCGCTCGATTTGAGTTTGGTAGCAAGAGAGGTGAGGCGTTTAAAACGAGAGCATTTCGTTCTCTCGCTCTCTGGCAACTTTGTTCTAAAATGCTTACATTCAAGAAGATCTATTCTTGAATTGTAGAATAAATCATGCTTGAAATGAATCCGACTAAATTTAAAACCGAGCAGATCGAGCTTCAAAATTCATGCTTAATTTCAGTATTTTCTTTTTGGATCCAAGAAGATTCTGTCTTGCCGAACTTCTGACACGAAATCTGCTTGATATCAAGCACGATCTGCTCACTTTTTTCTCTGAGTGTAAACCAGAGTAGATTCAAAGCTTAATATTTACAACCATTTCATGCTAGGTCGGTGGCGTAGGGCGCTAAATGCATAACTCTAAAACTGATGGTTGTGTGTGTTCGATCCTTGAAGGAGGTGGGTTTATTTTTTAGTTTTATTATAGTTTGTTTGTAGGTAGAACCTATGTTTTAAAACTTTTCTTAAATCGGTAATAGTTTGGCGCTTTTACTTTCATTCATTTTGTTGAATGAATTTTATATTTGGTTGATCTATTCAGTTTTTTTCTCTCTCCGAGATATAATTGTTCATCAAGAAAGGCGGACGGACTGACAGACGGACTTTAGTATATCGGCTTTTGATGTTAATAAAGAATATTTATACTTAGCGGGTCGGGAATTCTTTCCTCTTCCAGTTACATAAATTGGCATTAAAATAGTGTACCATTTTTACTCTACAATAACGGGAATGAAAAATAAATAACGTATTTATAGGAAAGACACAAAAAAATTATTTAAAAAAAACAGTCCTCTTTTGTCGTTGCCGGGATTTGAACCGTCAAATTACAAAAAGGAGCCATCATGCCTGTCCACTCAGCCATCGCCTATTTCGAAAATAAAGTAGCTAAATTGCTATATAGGAGTGAAACGATACCAAGTTTTTTTATTCGATACTGTGATTTTAACACTTTACAATTTTGCGACGCATTTTTATAAACATACACCAGGGTCTCGGAAAGGTTTTATTTTTTTTCTCATTTGTTTTGTTCTTGTATCGTAAACTTATGGAGTTTACCATTTACAATTTACCATTTTACGAGGACTAGTGAATACCCTCATTGTATTTTTTAGGACATTTTTTAGTTTAACTTTTATTGCGGATTTTTTTTTATTTTCATGAATTTTCTTTTACTATTTTGTTGTTGTTATATATTTTTTGGTACTATGTATATTTTAATTAAGACTTTAAGGCTGACTAGTTTACATACACAGACAGACAGACGCACACACAGTCATTAATTTCATATATATTTATGTTCCCTACTCTCGCTGGGGAACAATTAGCCCTGATTATTGTGATAATAGGCTTTCGCACAGTTTTCATCATGAAAAACTTGTCAGAAACTCAACGTCTTTTCAAATAACTGATAACCTTCCCTCTCCCACCCACCATTAGCATTCCAACTCATCACTTAAGTCCCATGTGTGTTGACCGCCCTCGAACTGACAGCTACGCAAAATAGCTGCTCCCATATTTTGCCCGCGAAGACGTAACCAAACTAGAAGGCCGATAGCGTTGAGATTTACGAGCTACCTGCCCAGACGTTATCATACCGCGCATTGATTGATGGCCACTGAGTGGCAGGTACATGCTCCTCCTGCTCAGACACCAGCTGCTGAAAACAAATAACAGAGGATATTCATAAAAAATGAACTAAAGGCAGCTACTTATAATTTCATGCCATCGATTGTGATGGACATTTGTAAGTATGTATTAAGTAAATTGCCAATTAGAAATTGGCACACGACAGGCCGAATGATAAACAATTTATTGTACCCAAAAATAGCCGAGCATATTTGATAAATTATAAAACTTTTAATAATGGCTAAGCGACCCCGAAAAAAAAGCAAAACAAAAGAAACTTTTTAATTTGTCTTTGGCGCTAGCAAGAAATGTTGCCAACCATGAAATTACCAGGCCTTTGAGGGGGAGGCCGACACTGAGAAGATGGCAACTGTCAACAGATAGATTTCTTTTTGTGTGACTTGATTGCTGACATGATATATTGGGGGCAAGGCAGTCAAAAGAAATTAAGTCGCATTTAATGAGGAAGGACAAAGGAATATAAAAAACAGTTTAAACATTTGCATTTACTGCTGTGGAATAAACTGTGATTGGAAGTCAGTCGTTTATTAAATAAATGCCTAAATACTGATCAGAGAGGAAGCTGAAGCTACACAGAGAAATAAAGAATATTTTAGGATATAAATATTATATATAACATATGGCTGCATTCCGATGAAAAAGTTGACGCATTAACTCACGAGATTAAAAAGAAAAATATCGAAAGGAAAAAAAAACGAGAGGGCAAAGCTAACTTCGACTGTGCCGAAGTTTTAATACACTTGAAAAACTTTACTCCAACTGATTTAACCTGTAAAATATATATAGGATATTTAAAATTTTTAAATCATTTGATAATAAAAATTTGATACCATAAAAAAAAACTTTTCTTAGTAAAACACATTTTCCTTACGATCGGTCCTATGGCTATATGCTATATGCAGCTATATGCTACTAACGATAAAAAAAACTTTTCTTATAGCTATATGCTATAGTCATCTGATTTTGATCAATTTTTCCAAAATTGTGTGAAATAAAACACAAAATTTTTTTCTCACTAGCACTAGTTTTTTGACCGACCGTTTCTATGGCAGCTATATAATATAGTCATCCGATTTTGATATATTTTTACTGTATTATGTGAAAGCATATAAAACATACATATACCAATATAAGTGTCGCTACGATGGGAAACAAAAAAGTTTTTTTTCACTAGAACTAGTTTTTTGACCGACCGTTTCTATGGCAGCTTTTTGATCAATTTTTCCAGAACGGTGTGGAAGCATATAAAACAAATATATACTACGATTATTGACGCTGCTATGGAAAACAAAAAGTTTTTCTAACTAAAACTAGTTCTTAGAACGATATATATTTGATATAATCATCCGACCCAGACGGTTCCGACATATTAGTTGCGTGCAGTAAAAAGAAGATTCTGTGCAAAATTTCAACTCGATAGCTTTAAAACTGAGGGACTAGTTCGCGAAGAAACATACAGACGGACGGACGGACAGACGGATTTGAACTCAGCTCGTCGTCCTGATCAAGAATATATACAGTTTATGGGTTCGGAAATAAATATTTCTATGCGTTACAAACTTGTGGGCAAAATTAATATACACTTTTCAAGTGTATAATGATTAGCTAAATAAATATGAAGCATTCACTAAAAAAATTTTTAGCCGAGTGTGATGCCAATATTTTCAGCACAGATTCTCAGATAGGCAATGATTTGATATTTTTAATTTTTATTAATTATTAAAGATTTTTATTATTTTTCATCGTTAATAATAATTTTGATTAATTTTGTTTATAAAAAATCAACAATAACACAGTGCGACACTCAAAAAAACCCATGAACGGGACCAATAAAATGTGAAACTAGAGCCCTCAGGGAGCAACGCCTCATACCCAGTTTTTCCACTCCACGTCAGGAAATTTATGTACGTTAACATTCCCCCACTTTTAAAAATGTACAGCCTACTATTCACTCCAATTTGACAAAAAAATTTCATACATTTGCCGTTAGCAATCGCAATCGTATATACACTTACCAATGATTCGGTTGTGGATTAGTTTATATGGTATTGCTTTGGTAGCTACTAAATAGACTAAGTGGAAAGAAATTGCTCTGAAAGCATGTAGAGTAGTCTACCTATAAGCAATATTCTGCTGACTCTGTTAGCTTTATTAGCGATCCGCTGTGTTGTTTTCCAATCCCACTGATTCATTTTCATATTGGTATGGATGTTTTTGACATGTATAAATAAACTAATAATTTTAAAGTCAGGGGAAATACTGTTAATGGCTGATGTTGTTCCTTGCATGCTGCTTGTATAAAAGTAAGCATAAAATCCGCAAATACTTAGATTTAGAAAAACTGAAAATGCAGTTCGATCTATTTTTATCTCTAGTTTTTTGCTTATGTGGACTTGTTCATGGGTACGGTCAAATGTGGTACCCAATATCGCGGTTTTTCATCGAATGTTACCATCTCTTGGGGACACTTTCTATTGGTCAGTATCTTAATTAATAATAAATCTTAGACAATTCTATCGAGTGGTTTTTAAAATAATCAAGTTTCAAAGGTGGACCTCTTCGGGAGGGGTACTAACCACTTGTCCATTTTAGGTGGGATTTTTCTATGACATTTGTAGTGACCCTCTTGGTCTTTCGTGAATTTTTCAGAATTTTAGCTCTCACTTTGTTTTAACAAGCATCAAATGTTGTTATTGTGTGTTGCTAGTATAAAGATGCCCATTAAACGCGATCCTGACGTGGAGTGGAAAAACTGGGTATGAGGCGTTGCTCCCTGAGGGCTCTAGTTTCACATTTTTTTGGTCCCGTTCATGGGTTTTACCAAAAGTTGGATTTTGTCGCACTGTGTTTTAAGTGACTTCAAACAATATTTCAAACTATTTACAAGTGCATATTTTGGTTACAATAAATAAAAATCAAATAGTATTAAGTAGCGTTCTGCTGCGAACATGCTCCCCCTGTTGGAAGTCGCAGGCTTTCAACCGATGTGGTCTTGACAGGCAGAACAGCAATTTTAGATACGGCTCTCTTGACCAGGCCGCTAGGGGTTCGAATGATAGCGACTCGAACAACACCGTCTTCTCCAGGAATTGTGCTGCTGACTCGTCCTAGAGGCCATTTGAGAGGAGCCAGGTTGTCGTCTTTGATCAGTACCATGTCATTAGGCAGTAGATTGGGGTGCGCTGAGCGCCATTTTCCACGCTCCTGCAGCAAGGAGAGATAGCTCGGATGTGACAAATGCGCTGCCAGCGGCTGAGACGGTTGATGTTCAGGTGCGTCACGTCAGGCTCATCGATTGTGGCACTAGATTTGCCCCAGAGGAAGTGGCCAGGCGTAAGAACTTGCAAGTCGTCTGGATTCTCTGTAATGGAACAAAGCGGTCGTGAGTTTAACATAGCAGAGATTTGACAGACAAGGGTGCGTAGTTCATGAAATGTGAAAGTGGAATTTCCTACGACGCGATGAAAATGGTATTTAGCAGCCTTGACTGCGGCTTTCCCACAACCCTCCAAAGTGTGGAGATCGAGGTGGGATAAAACGCCAGTTGATACCAAGCGCAAGACATTCTCCAGTTAGGTGGCTTTGGTGGGGGTCGCTCAGAAAAAGACGCTTCAATTCGGAAAGCTCGTTATTTGCTCCAACAAAATTAGTGGCATTGTCCGACCATATTGTGAGAGGTTTGCCCCTTAGACTCACGAATCGCTTCAAAGCAGCAATGAAAGAAAGCGTAGTTAAATCTTCGACTAACTCCAGATGAGTGGCCTTGGTGGCAAAACATACAAAAATGGATATGTAGCATTTTGCTGGTGGTCTATTTCTGACTTCGGACTTAAAATAGAAGGGACCACAAAAGTCAACTCCAGTCTGCAGGAAGAGGGGCCATGACATGCTCCTGAAGTTTAGGACGTAGGCGGAAACAGCGAACGCATTTGCTGATGACGCTAGAAATTGCTTTTAGTCCCCCGATGGGCCAGAACCTTTGGCGCAAAGCAGCAAGTAGACTCTGCGATCCAGCATTCAGAAATTTTTCATGATAGAAGATGATGATTGCGCATGTGACAGGATGACCTTTAGGTAGCAGCAGTGGGTGTTTAGCTTCGAAGTCCAGATCAGAATTTTGGAGCCTTCGTCCTACACGCATCAATCCTTTGGAGTCCAATATGGGCAGCAACGATCGAAGCTCGCTCTTATTGGAAATCGGCTTGCCTGAGCTCAAGGCCCTATAATCTGCCGAGAAATGAACCATTTGGATGTTTTTAACAATCAAGTGTGTTCCGCTTTTTATGTCCTCAACGGTAAGAGGACCCTTTGGACGAGGCAACTCCTTCTGCCTTAGCATGAAAACTCGATGCACGTAGGCAAATGTGCGCTGAAGCTTTCCAAAGGAATTTTGGAATTTACAGTCGGATGATAGATCTGCGTGGGAATAAGCTATGAATGTTTTCTGGCGACGGTCGGGCAGCTCAACGGGAAGATTAATAGCTTCAGGCCAGTTTGAGCTAGAAGCACTCAGAAAACTTTTGTGCGTTCCTGTATTTGAGAAACCCTGTTGGAGACGAATACGTTAAAGTTAGATGGGGCTTCGCGAATCCATCCAAGCGTTATAGTTGAGTCAGACCAACAGTGGTATGTGCAGTCAAATTGCAGGCTTTGGGCAATGTTGGCTATGAGTTCCGACAACAAAAGTGCTGCGGAGAGCTCAAGCTTTGGGATTGTCAGCGTTTTCAAAGGGGCGACTCTGGATTTTGCGCAAAGTAAATGGGATGAGAATATTCCGTGAAGTTCAGAGCGAACGTAAACGCAAACGCCGTATGCCATCATGCTTGCATCGCAAAAGGCATGAATCTCGTAGGTGGCCTTTGGCATCATAACGAATCGTGGAAATTTGAGGCTGCAGACAAATGAAATCTGCGAGGTGAGCTCAGTCCAAAGGAACTGCAGTGACTGCGGCAGGCTCTCGTCCCAACTCAGCTTCTCTTTCCATGGCGCCTGAAGAAATATTTTCAGCCTTGTGATGAGAGGCGCTATCAATCCCAGGTGATCATAGAACTTGGCGATAGTGGCTAGAATGCTTCTCTTGGTACCTCGGCTCTCCAATACGATCTGAGAAAAGTTAAAGAGCAGCTGTCAGAATTGGGGTCCCAGGCTAGGCCAAGAGCCTTAGTGATGTCCGATCCATCGTGAAATTTCATCATCTTCTCGATCAGACTCGGATTTGCCTTCAAGAGCTGCGGGCTCGTTGGAGCACCACTTGCGAATTGGAAAATGACCTTTGATCAGCATTTCCTTGACTTGTTTTCGAATTTCAGAAGCCTCTTCAATATTGTCTCCTCCAGAAATCAAGTCATCTACGTAAAAATCTCTTCGGACTACCTTGGAAGCCAGTGGGAAAGCGTGCTCCTCGTCTTGAGCTAGCTGGTGCATCGCACGAATGGCCAGAAACGGTGCTGGTTTTGTTCCATACGTAACAGTGTCCAAAGTGTAGATTTCGATTTCATCTTCCGGATTGTTGCGCCATAGGATGCATTGTAAATGCTCATCTGGATGGGTCATACGCACGCAACGATACATTTTACAGATGTCTCCACATAACGCTACCTTAAAAAATCGAAATCGAATGAGCGTAATAAAAATCTTTGGTTGTATTGAAGGGCCAGCTAATAACAAATCGTTTAATGATGCGCCAGATGTGGATTTGGCCGATGCGTCATACACTACGCGTAACTTGGTCGAAGTGCTGTCTGGCTTCTCCACGCAATGATGTGGCAGGAAATATTGCGGCACGCTTTTTTGCCTGGATGCCAACGACATATGTCCTAAATCGAAATATTCCTGCATAAAGGCTAAATAGTGCTCCTTTAGTAGCGGGTTTTTGGATAATTTGGCTTCGAGGGATTTGAATCGCCATAACGCGCGTTGGTATGAGTCACCCAATGCATCAAAGTTGGTTTTTGCAGGAAGACGAACGGAGTATTGACCTGAATCAAGACGCGTATAACCTTGTAGGAACAGTTGCTCACAGAGAGCGTCTTCATCGGACGTATACGGTTCAGAACCACAGCTATTATCGATTTCCCAAAAACGCTTGACGATATCAGTAAGCGGTTCTTCAATCGTGCAAAACTGAGAGTCTTTAAGAATGGTGGGTAGAGACGAATGATTATTTGACCTCTGAGCGAGGCCACCAGATACAACCCATCCAAGTCTATTCTTCTGTAGTGATGGCAAGTTAACCCCCATGCGTATTTGACCAACGCACATAAGGTCAAAAAATAGGCCAGCACCGAGCAAAAGATCAATTCTTTGAGATTTGAAGAATGAGGGATCAGCGAGGACAACGTTTTGCGGAATGTTCCATCCTTCCACATTAAAGTCAAAATGCGGCTGATAGTCGGTTGTAGTGCGCGTAACAACTGCCGAAAATGCAGTGGAGTATCCATTATCATGAGAGTGAGGAGAAATATTAACCAATTTATCAGCAGATAGTGATGATTTTCCTATTCCAGAAATACATATGCTAGAAGGCTGCATTTTAAGCTGCAACTGATTGCGCGCGGTAATAAAATTGAGTTGAGAAGCAGAATCTAGCAAGGCGCGGCATGGCACAAAGCCTCCAGAATGCCCTTTAGCAAAAATGATAGCCGTTGGAAGCAACACGTATTCGGAGGGCTTAGTATTCAGGGATTTAAGTGGAGCATTTGAGGAGGTAGAGATCAGCGTGGATGAGCTTGGCAACTGAGAAACTGATGCAGGTTGAGCCAGTTGAGCAGGTGGAGGAGCGTTGGCAGCTGGGCCTGCGTCCATATGTAGCAACGAGTGATGCAGGGCTTCCTCCCATCTTTCCTGTGTAGCTTGATCGAGCTTGCGACTGATGATATGTATGAGTAGTCCATCAGGTAGTTCCGCAGTGGTTGACATGCTGTTGAGCGCTCGCAGATGAGAATTTATTTCGTCACTGAGCTCTCGAAGACCACTAGCTGATCCCTTCTCCACACCTGATAATGTGAAAATAGCCAGTACGTGTGCCTGGAAATTAAGCAGTTTATTATCAAATCGATTAACAAGAAGCTTAATCGCTTCGTCATAGTTAGCCTCAGAAGGTTCAAGCGACTTGATTGTGCCCAAAGCAGTCCGTTCAAGGCAAGTGCGTAAATGTTGGAATTTTTCAAGCTTACTCATCCATCTCGTTACCAATCACAGTGCTAAACATGGCGTAGAAGCTAGGCCAATCCTCGTAAGCGCCGCTGAATTTGGGCAGCTGAAGATCCGGTAAGCGAGACCTACGTGCTTGAGACTGTGAGTCGTTGTGGCTGAACTGATGAGCTTGAGCACCTTCAGCATAGATCACTGTAGAATTGGCACAGGTATTGCGAGCTTTGTCGAGAATATCCAATTTACGGGATATTTTTGCTTTGGCTGAACAATAAAGATGCGTGAAATCCGTCCTTGCGTCGCCAGCCAGCTCCATCAAATCCAATTTTTCAAGGCTCGACTGCGCACTTTCAAACTCGCTCTTCATACTTTCCAGAATCTCAAGTCAACTATTAGGTCAGATTCGTCGAAGCTATCCAGATCCTTTTCCAAAAAAGAGTTGGTTGCTGCTATTCGCCTTTTAACTGCTGATGCCTGTGCCCGAAAAAAATCAATATCGCTGGGTGACAATTCACCTTTGTCTGATGCCGATGCTTCCGTAGGAGGGTTTTTGTTCATGTTGACGGGTGCTCACTGTAGCCAAAAAAAACAATGCGCGAAAAAACTGTAAAGTTTTATGTAGGTCAGCGAACGATGTGCCCTTGAAAAATCGCCAAAGTCAAACTTAGAACAGATGGGCAAACGCGACGCGCCGATCACCGTTGCACTTTACGTATATGTATGTGTATGTTTGAGTGTCACCGGCACTTGAACTGGTTGAATGTATGTATGCGTTGATGCGGGTTCGAAGTAGCGAAAAATGTGTTTAGCACCGATTTGTGCTGAAACAGCTTGGTTAATATATAGTTGCCGCTATATAATAACGCTAGGAGAGATTATACATCGATTTGTAATAATCTGCAACACCGAAAACCGCACTCAAGCCGTGTGTGTGTGTGTCTGGCGGCAGCGCTCAAGACAGCAAAAAGTGCAAGTAATTGTATTTTGCAACAATTAAACGAAATTGACTCGCAACTTTGATCCAATATCACGTCGGAGGGTCACCAATGTTTTGAGAAGATACTATTTTGTATCACCTTTTGCCAGATTTAATTAATTAAATTTTAATAAAAAGGCAGAGGCTAAAGTTTTGTGTTTTCTTTATGATGGATTCAAAGTTAGAGTGAGTGGTGATGGTACAATAGATCGATACATTCGTGCCTAACTATCGCTATCGTAAACAGTGATAGAGATGCTCAATGAGAGTGATCACAAAAAGCTAAATAGTGGATATTTTGGTTACAATAAATAAAAATCAATTAGTATTAAGTAGCGTTCTGCTGCGAACATCATTGATGATGTTTTATTTCGAGTATTATTTTATATACTCAAGCTTAACAATTATTCTCAAAGCATTCAAATTATTAGGGATTGTTTTGCTTGAAAATCAAGAATATTAATCCTAATAAGAATTTGTTTTCGTATGTTGAATTGTTATACAAAGTAGGCGGGGGTTTTAAAGGGGCGCGATATAAATGCCTTCGATTGTTAAAAAGATTGGGGCCGCTACGATAGAAAACAAAAAAGATTTTCTCACTAGAAGTAGTTTTTTGACCGACCGTTTCTATGGGAGCTATATAATATAGACATACGATTTTGATGAATTTTTCCTGTATCATGTGAAAGCATATAAAACTAACATATACCAAGATTATTGAAGCTACGATGGAAAACAAATAAGTTTTTCTTACTAGATCTAGTTTTTTGACCGATCGTTTATATGGCAGCAATATGATATAGTCATCTGATCCGGCCGGTTCCGACAAATTAGTTGCGTGCAGTACAAAGAAGACTATGTACAAAATTTCAGCTCGATAGCTTCAAAACTGAGGGACTAGTTCGCGTAGTAACAGACAGACGGACGGACGGACGGACAGACGGACGAACGGACAGACGGATTTGAGCTCAGCTCGTCGTGCTGATCAAAATTATATACAGTTTATGGGGTCGGAATTGAATATTTCTATGCGTTACAAACTTCTGGGCAAAATTAATATACACTTTTCAAGTGTATAATAAAATACATCATGATTAGTGACGCTACGATGGAAAACAAAAAAGTTTTTTCACTAGAACTAGTTTTTTGACCGACCGTTTCTATGGCAGCTATATGCTATAGTGATATGATTTTGATTAATTTTTCCAGGATTGTGTGGAAGCATATAAAACTGACAAGTACCAAGACTAGTAACGCTACGATGGAAAACAAAAAAGTTTTTCTTACTAGAACTAGTTTTTTAACCGACGGTTTCTATGGCAGCTATATGCTATAGTCATCCGATTTTGATCAATTTTTCCATAAATGTGTGGAAGCATATTTAACCATCATATACCAAGATTAGTGACGCTACGATGGAAAACAAAAAAGTTTTTCTCACTAGAACTAGTTTTTTGCTCGACTTTTTCTTTGGCAGCTAGATGATATAGTCATCCGATCCGGCCGGTTCCGACATATTAGTTGCGTGCAGTAAAAAGAAGACTCTGTGCAAAATTTCAGCTCGAAAGCTTTATAACTGAGGGACTAGTTCGCGTAGAAACAGACAGACGGACGGACGGACAGACGGACGGACGGACAGACGGATATGATATGATATGAATATTTCTATGCGTTACAAACTTCTGGGCAAAATTAATATACACTTTTCAAGTGTATAATAAAATACATCATGATTAGTGACGCTACGATGGAAAACAAAAAAGTTTTTCTCACTAGAACTAGTTTTTTGACCGACCGTTTCTATGGCAGCTATATGCTATAGTGATACGATTTTGATAAATTTTTCCAGAAATGTGTGGAAGCATATAAAACTGACATATACCGAGACTAGTAACGCTACGATGGAAAACAAAAAAGTTTTTCTTACTAGAACTAGTTTTTTAACCGACCGTTTCTATGGCAGCAATATGCTATAGTCATCCGATTTTGATCAATTTTTCCATAAATGTGTGGAAGCATAATTAACCATCATATACCAAGATTAGTGACGCTACGATGGAAAATAAAAAAGTTTTTCTCACTAGAACTAGTTTTTTGACCGACTGTTTCTATGGCAGCTAGATGATATAGTCATCCGATCCGGCCGGTTCAATACAAATTTAGTAAGTTTAATCTCAAGAAAATCTTGTAATGCGCACATCTCTAGCCTTCGGCCTTCAACCTGTAATAACGAAAGTGTGTGCACACTTCAGGAAGAGGAAGAGTTGGCAACCGATAAGCAGTAAACTGCGCATTGACTTTTTGCGGTTGCCGTTTTTGCCATTGCAAAATGTTATAAATTATTTCCAAGCTATTGCACAAATTGAAGGTTCCGTTTAGCTTTGCCTTTTGCTACTTGTTTTTTTTTTTACCATATAGATTGGATTTCTGCCAGCATGCATTCCCATGTCATTAAAATGGTTCGCTTTGGAGTGCAACTTCCAGTATAAATCACAAATGTTAAGTGTGCAAAAGGAGGCAAAATTGTTGCACTTATAGTCTACACACACACACAGTCATTCATCCATCAACCACACAAGAGAGTATGCATCATTAACTCCAACTCGCCGTGTTTCAAAGTAAACATTTCGACACCTTTGGCCAACCGCACAACTAACACATTGAAAGGCTACCCAACCTCTCGGGAAATACCACAACCACGTGTGCATTTGGTCAATTTGATGTGTGCTAAATAAATAATTATGATTGTCTATCAGCCACTTGACCGGAAATTAATGACCGTCCATTTATAAAAGACGCCCGCACAATTAATATCAAAAATAGTTTTTCGGCTTTCATTTCCTTGGTGTGTGCACACACTTGAGTGGTTTGTTGTCTTTGGAGTTATTTATGGCAGCGATGGGAATAAGGGGGGGAAGAAAGTGACCGCTATAGTAACCATGTTCAGACTTTAATGTCCATTTAAATATTCGGGGGAAATTAATTTCATTTAGTAGGTAAATGGCTTAATAAAAACACAAAAATAAGGCCCATAAAGATATGCATTCCTAATTTCAGGATTGAGGGTAACTGACATATTTTTAAATTCTTCAAAAAAACTTTCTTATAACATTTAGATGATTTAGCAATAAACAAAAACCTAAAACTTTGCGAATATATTAATTAATGTCAGAAAATAATGTATCCGCAAGCCTCAAAATATTTCTTTGCGTAGCCCAAAAAAGTATGCTACATTTTATATTCTTTTTTTTAGCCACTTTAATTTGATGAAAAATATAAAAAGAAGTGGTGCTCAATTTTGTATTTGTATTTAGAATTTAAAATTGAATAGAATAACGATAACGGTAACGGTTAACGGTTAGGGATAATTTTTAATAATTATAAAAGGCGATTTTTGAAGAGTTAAGTTTTTCAGGTTGGCAGCACTGGTTGGTAATGGCGTCCAAACGTCATCTGTCAATATGAAAAGTCTTTAGTATATTCTGCCATTTCATCATGGAAAGACTTACAAATGAGCAACGATTGCAAATTGTTGAAATTTATTATCAAATTTCGTGCTCTGTGAAAAGTGAAATGTCAATTCGTCGCCGTTCTCAGCAATTACTCAACCACATAGAACATTTTTCGTGTCGATTTGGGTTTCAAAGCCTATAAAATTCAACTTCTGCAAGAATCAAAGCCAAATGACCTTGGAGCAGCTCCATAAAAATCCGCTGTTTAATCGAAAAATTGTGTTCAGTAAAATTGGACCCTCCGAATAGACCATTTAAAATGGAGCCGCGGACAATATTTACATGAAGTTATATTTTAAACGTAAATGGCAAAGGCCAATTTATCGATTTCAATATTTTGAATATATGATGCAAATTGAGGGTTTCATTAGATTTAAAATAAACTACCCTTGAAAAATCACCCATTATATTACAGGTAATTCACCATAAGCCACATGGAAGGGAAAACCAAAACAAATTATATACATTATATCAAGGATTTTAAAAACACCAGAAACAATACGAACAAAATTTCATACGTACTCATACTTTCGTCTGACGAAGGATTTTATCGATAACATTTTTTTTTTAATTTGTTATTATTGTTTATAACCAGGGACCGAAAATAACAGTTATGGATGTGAAAAAAATAACTACGAAATATGGATCCCCTGATAAAATGGAGTACATGAATCTTCATAATTTTTAACGGCAAGTCATTAAATGGGATACATTTTTATTTGCAATTTTTATCCCAAAAAATTTTAAAATTGTTATATTATAATTTTTAAATAAAAATTTTGTTTCAACAGTTAAATGGTAATTTTTATATAAAAATTAGTTACCACTTTCACCTCATGAGAAAACTTCTGTGAAAGTCTCTTACCGTTCAGGCTCAACGTAGATGGCGAATCAGTAAATCAGTCAGGACCAACTCTTTTATATATAGAGAGAAGAGATAATCGCGCGTGTTCACACTGGCTCACTGACTCATGGATTACCATACATACATTTGTTTGCTTTGCTGTTGTTGAAAAATAGGGCAATTTAAAAATTGTCTCTTGGTGGACTTTTCTCGGCGTTGCACATAGACTTATGATCCCTTTAATCATTCGTATACAAGCATATGGACCCACAGATTTAAGATACTGCAATAATTTTGCCCTCCGGTGTTTGAAAAGAAGTTAAGCTTCAAGTAATTTTTATAAAAATTTGTATAATAAAAATTTTTCATAACAATTAAAATGTAATTTTTATTACAAAAATACAAATAAAATATGAATTTAAATTTTTATAATAAAAATTATTTTTAACTGTTAAAAATTTGTTATATAAAAATTACCATTTAACTGTTAAAACAAAATTTTTATTTAAAAATTAAAAAATAATTGTTATTTCAAAATTTTTATCCAAAAAATATATTATAACATTTATACAAAAAACAATATCGACAAAATCCTCGTCAGACGAAAGTCATTATTATGTTGATGATAACCAAGTTTGGTTTTTTTTTCAGATCATCCAGACGTGAGATTTCATGTACACCGTTTAGGTACCTAAAAAAACAATCCTGCGCTTTAAGGTATGCCACGACGGTTATTTTGAATATTTAGAATTAAAACTCTTTTTTTAAATACTTTAATATATAATAGGGAAAAATCAGGAAAATCGGCATTTTTCCCTTGGCACAGTAGATTTCCCCCTTAAATTAACATAAATTGCAAACCTTGAAGACATCATGGCAACATAAAAACTTTCAATATCTGATATTGGCATTCGATTGAAAGCTTTTTTAAATATCAAATATGAAAGCTATATCATGGTTCTAATCAACTAACGCTGGCAATAATTTTACAGTTACCTTTTGGTTCTTGTTTGGTAAGGCAATGTCTACAAATTTCCAAGGTATACTTGCCATATGTTCCATAGGTTTATTTTGCTTTGTCACGACAGCAGAGCAATAGGCGCAACGATTTTATACGTTAAAAGTTATTACTAGAATATCTAGAGACACCTTTGCACATGTTTGCGTTTATCTATTTCATTTTCTGGTGTAAGTCTAGCAATCCCTTCCTTAAACCAATTTCCATTTGTATTTTATATCCTGGTCAAGATTAGGCCAGCCCAAGTAGTCAGCCTTGACGACTTTAACCACATAAATAATAAACGTAAGCAAGCTACCCGCAACCCTTTGACACTTTACTCACATCAACTTCATCAATTCTAATCAAGTTTGGCTTTGAGGAAAATCTCCGCTAAAAATTAGCCATACTAAACGGTTAGCCAGGGAATTGGACAAGCTCCCCCAAACAGAACAGGCAAATCCAAAGGGCAAAGCTCATGCAATTACCACTGCCGTGCCATTGTCCCATTGGGGACATGTCGAGTAGGAAAAAAACAAAAATTTTTTCCAGGACACGCATGATGGTCTAACCCCTGCACGCATATGTATGTATAATTCATAATGAGTCCTTTCTATTAGTCATACGCACACACACACAAAGACGTAAAAAAAGGAGACTGCTTAAGTCCGGGCATGAAAAACTTTTGTGGGCATTGTTGTGTGTCCTTAGTGAATTGTGACGACCAGCAGCAGCAGCAGCCGCAACAACTTTCAACCAAGCTGGAAATCAAAGATATGCAAATTGAAACAGATATTTTGGCTGTGCGAAAATAAAATCTATGTATTTTATATGACATTTCCCAGGCTATCTTTGGGGCTCAGATGAATCATTTATAAATAACAGAAAGTGTTTTAGGGGGGGGCAATGATTTATGTGAGAGAAAATAGTTAAAGTTCTTTGGCTCTAAAATGGTTTAGAAAATATTTTAACCCAAGTCACATAAATTGCCACGCATGAAAAATGTCATTAAATGAGTTTACTTCCTTCATCTACTTATTATATATATATATACATATATTATATATTGTTATGGATGCCAGCTGCCATTGCGAAATTGCCACGCATGACTTGGCTAATATATTTTTGGCATTGCCTTTGCCTTTCAACACTTTCCACACTTCCATTCCTGCCTGACCTTGTGCGGTATTGAAGCCTAAGGGCTTGGGTTAATTATGCCAAAGAAATCCCTTAAGTTTGGCCACCACAGAAAAGCCTGCCATTGACTTTTATTATTTTATTATTCGAGACGAAATTCTGAGTATTTGGTAAATTCTTTAAAATGAGGGACAGGAATGGGGGTGGGGGGGGGGGGGGAAATCCTTCATAAGGATCTGGGAAAATGGGGCACTCTTAAGCATTAGTCCCATGTATACAGAAAATAGAGTATATCCAGTAGTCCGTACACTATCTAAACCAATCAGGCAGATTTCGGCACCTATGGTAAAATTTATGAACTTGTTAAAATATGTAAAAAATCAAAAATTTCACAAAAAATATCTTTATAAAACTGAATTAAATTTCCCATCAATGTAGGCCTTTCTCTCCTGTTGACACTTGTCATTTTACTAGTAAACTCTACACATACTCAAAACTTCAGTCGTACTGGAGCACGCCTAGAACAATCATCAAAATTCCCAGTTAAAAAAAAAAAAAAAATTTTTTTTCTCATTTTAACAATAAAATAACTTTAGTTTAAGCAGAAAGTGATTTTTTAAAAAAATTTTTTTTATAAATTTTTATTTAAAAACCTACAACAAATACTTAATAACCAAACACACAAAATGCGAAAATTTAAAACATTAACAATTTTAACTCGACAACTAACAACAAAATAGAATAATGGTAAGTATTGCCACTTTGAAATACGTATTGAAAATATCTTAGAAGTGCCTTCCTTAGCATTTGAATACAGTTCAATGCAATTCGATGTTGGCCCTACATGGTGGAGCATAAGTCCATCAGTTTCCCAGAAGTTGTCGCCAGAAATGAACTATACCGGATGGATTACTGGAATCAAATTTGATATATTTTGATAAAATTTACGACAAAATGAAATATATATTTTGATATGAGAAAAAAAAAAAGGATTGCTTGCAATGCTTTAGGGCAGCGGTGGTCATACAATTCAAGTATCTGAAGGGTTTTACAACCCTTATTAGTCGGGAACCAGTAGAGCAGCCTTCTCGGTCGCGTACACTGCGTGTTTTTATACTCTGTACCGAAGGTACACAGAGTATATGGGGTTTGTGCAAATGTATGTAACAGCCAGAAGGAAGCATCTCCGACCCTATAAAGTATATATTTTCTTGATCAGCATCAACAGCCGAGTCGATATAGCCATGTCCGCCGGTCCGTCTGTCTCCGTCTGTCCGTATGAACGAAGAGATCTCAGAGATGGTAAGAGATAGAGGTTTGAGGTTTATGGAACATATATTTATTATACTTGCAGGCAGTTCAAGTTTAGTTTTGATTTTTGCCACGCCCCCTGCCTCCCCAACAATTTGAAAAAAACGTAATATCTTCCACAATTTTGGAGTTAGGTTGTTCGAACCTTCTAGACATATATTCTACTCATCATTTCTTATCAAGCCCCCATACATCGTTTTCCGATCAGATGAACAATAGTGGCGCTATATGTAAAAGAAAATTTAATGCAACGAGAACAACAACACCGCAGCCAATGGTAGAACTTACGAGAAAGAGAGAGCGAGAGGGCAACAGCTTACTGGTAATTTCCCGATTGGAATTGGCTTGACTGCATTAGCTAACTGGACTGCGCCGCTCTCAGTTTCCCCCCTCCCTTCTTTCCAATAGATATTTGTGTAAGGAGGCAAAGACCAAGTATGAGACGAGCGATGCAATTGAGATGGCCTGCGGTCAGAAATCACGCGTGATTCCCGCGTGTCTTATATAGATACGTTTATGTTAATAGGAAATTATATACAAATTTTATTATATATTTTTTTATATATATATATATAGTTATGTACTAGGGTAATTCTACTTATCAATACTTATCGAGCCCCCATACATCGTTTTTCAACCAGATGAACGATAGTCGAAAGAGTTGCCACCCCCGTTGTGTACACCAAGATACTTAAGGTCTTGCTGCACCTGGTCTTCCCATCTCAATTTCGGTCGTCCTTTCTGGCGGGGTCTCCCTAATTCTTTCGCCTTCCGACTGTGCACCTTTTTACTGGAGCATTATCATCCATACGAGTGACATGTCCCAGCCAGCGTAGCCGCTGCAATTTTATACGCTTGGCTAGGTTTGTGTCCCCATAGAGCTCATACAGTTCGTGATTCATTCGGGAGCGAAATTCATCGCCAACTTTTAAAGGTCCATAAATCCTCCGAAGAATTTTTCTCTCGAAAACGCCAATTGCCGCCTCATCCGCTGCTGTTAATGTCCATGCTTCTGCGCCGTATTGCAGGACTGGGATGATAAGCGACTTGTATAGCGCTATTTTCGTTCTTCGAGAGAGGGCTCTACTCTTGAATTCCTTACTGAGCCCGTAGTAGCATCGGTTTGCAAGAGTAATTCTTCTTCGAATTTCGCGGCTGATGTTGTTGTCGCTAGTTATTGCTGTTCCTAGATAGACGAAATCCTTTATAACGTTTAAGTTGTAGCCTCCCATCGCCACAGATTGTCCAAGACGCGTAGACTCACTGCGCGTGGCTAACAAGTACTTCGTCTTATCCTCGTTCACCGCTAGGCCCATCAGTCTAGACTGCTTCTCAATCTCTGAAAACGCCCTGCTTACCGCCCGCAAGTAGCATTACATCTTTATAGAAGATGGTGCCCGATTTGTTGGCATTTGGGCACTGGCGTATTATATACTCCATCAGCAGATTAAAGAAGTCGCACGACAAGGTGTCGCCCTGCCTAAAACCTCTTTTGGTATCGAATGGTTCGGAGAGGTTCTTTCCTATTTTGACGGAGCTTTGCGTGCTTCTCAACGTCATCATGCAAAGTCGAACGTACTTTGCTGGTATACCAAAAGTAGACAGGGCGTCAAAGAACTTTGACCTTATCGGCGTGTCGAAAGCGGCTTTGTAATCAACAAAAAGGTGGTGGGAGTTAATACCTGTGTCATAGTGCTTCTCCAGGATTTGTCGCAATGTGAAAATCTGGTCAGTGGAGGATTTACCAGGTCTAAAGCCACACTGATAGTGTCCAATCAGTTTGTTTGTAAATGGCTTTAGACGTTCACATAATATGCTTGACAGTACTTTATATGCAATGGGAAGAAGACTAATCCCACGGTAGTTGGCGCAGATTGAGGGGTCTCCTTTTTTAAAAATTGGGCAAAGTACACTTAGATTCCAACCGTCGGGCATGCTCTCGTCGGACCATATTTGGCAGAGAAGTTGGTGCATGCACCTTACCAACTCCTCGCCGCCAGTCTTGAACAATTCCGCAGGCAGCTCATCAGCGCCCGCTGCTTTGTTGTTTTTTAACCTTTTAATGGCTAACAAGACTTCACCTTGGTCAGGCGGGTCTATCATTATATCATCGGTTGGTGGCGAAGCTGCTTCTCCAGAGGCGGAATTGTGTTCGTCATCGCCTCCCAGCAGGTTGGAAAAGTAGTTTCTCCATTTATCCAGTGCCACTTGCGGATCTGTGACCAGATTTCCATTCTCGTCCTTGCAGTTAGTTGCCTAACCGCTTGGTAGAATTTTCGAGTCTCACTCATGCCAAATAGCATCTCGACTTCCTCTCGCATGCGCCTTTCTAGCTCCTTCTTTTTTCTACGCTTCTCCTCTCGCCTTTTCTCCCGGTATCGCTCTTTCACAGCTCGCGTTGCTCCCGACTGCAGAGTTCTCCTGCGGGCAGCGTCTTTCTCTGCAGTAGCTTGGCGACACTCCTCATCGTACCAGGTCTGCTTTCGAGGAAACTCGGAGAATCCGAGTATCTCCTTGGCAGCCGTACTCATGGAGTGGGAAATATGTTTCCACTGTTCGCATACACTAGAAGGGTATGGCGAGATTTCCCGGAGCAGTTGGGAAAGTTTTGCATTGTAGGCTTCGGAAGTCCGTTGTGATTGCAGCTTTTCGATATCCAGCTTTCGACGTTAGCACACGTGGCCACATAGGCCACACTGATTCGCGTGCGTACCTTGGCTGCAACAAGATAGTGATCCGAGTCAATATTTGCTCCTCGAATCGCACGTACGTCTAACACGCCTTATGGATGTCGCGATGTTCAAATCTGGTACCACTAATGACCATGTTTCTGCCCGCAGCGAAATTAATTAGCCTCTCTCCATTGCTGGAGGTTGTTTTATGAAGGCTAAAATGTCCGACCGTTGGCCCAAAGACTCCTTCAACTTCAACTTATTTCAGCAATTTAAGACTTATGTTTGACTACATTTAAACATAATTTCTCGCAATCAATGTTGCTTGAACTTCAGGTAAAAGGCTAATCACACTGAGCCACATCTAACATTCATCATCTTAGAGCAAAATGTTCCTGTTCCCTCGCAGCTCATAAAACAAATCAATCTCAGAAATGGAGGTAGACATGTGGAACTTAGTAGACATGATACAATACATCCTGTGCGGGTAGTTATATGCTCGTTTCCGCCATGGAACATCTGATTTTTTTTCTATCATTAAAATCATTTACACATAAGGTCACCTTCATTATCTATTGGCGTCAGCCATAAATAGGCTTCTCAAACAACTGTGCCGTTCGGATTTGGCGTTAAAATATAGCATCCTTTCTCTTGTGTGACGCACCAAAGTTTTGGCCGTCACAATCGAGTGGCATATATTACTTCCACGGGCAGTTACTTTAAGTTTATATTTTTAAAGATAATTAAAACAAATCGGCATTGGAGCCACGGTCATTATATAACTGCTCTTAGTTTAATTTCTGTTTAACCAATTATATAAGTAGATAATGACATCACCCCTCTGAAAGTCCGCCCATGTCATCTTATTTTGAAACCCAGCGTCAGCGGCGAACGACGAGAGAAAGAAGGAATGCCAGCAACGTCAGCCAAATCTAACAACAATTGTAACGGTACCTGCCACGCATACAAAAATCACTCTCACACGCACACACATACATAACCACCGTGGCTGGCCAGCTGCAACGATCGAACCATGGCGACAGGGCTGCTTCGTGCCGACGTCGTCGCTAAACTTTTATGAGAAAGCGAGAGAGTGGTGGTTCGGGTGCCGTGAGCGAGTATGTGTATAGGTACGGCGAAATCAGCGTGGAATGTCTGGAATGTCTGGAGTACATACAGTTAGAGAGTGGCAGAGAGAGAGACTGCTGCGATCAAGCAGTTGCAACGGCGCTGCTCGTCGCTGGCGTTGGCTGCGACTGGGTCAAGGGCAGAGGCTGCAAAAATGCTAGGGCAGAAAGTTTTCGGCAAGCAAGCGGACAAGACGTGCAGTGAAGCTAATTAAGAATATTAAGTTGAGCCGGAGTGAAACGTGCCAAATCGAGACAGATCGCGAGACATAGATGCCGGTAAATTTTGTAAAAGTACAGTTGAACCCTGGTGCAGCTAGGACTTAGGTACACGCCATTAAGAATAAAAAGTGAAATTTAATTTAAAGTTTATTTAAAGTGAGTATTATATTGGGGAGATTACGCCGGTGACAAGAAGGTTATTTCCTGCTCTGTGGAGTGTGAGTGGAACACGTCGGGTATTAACCGCGTCTACTAATCAAAATCTGAGCAGTTTTTAGGTTAGATTTGGACACGTTGGTTACTAACCACGTGATCCGCCCCAAACATAGTAGTCTCTAGGCCATTTGTTGGACACGTTGAGGTATTAACCACGTGATCCGTCCCAATCCTAGTAGTCTTTAGGTAAGTTTTTGGACACGTCGGGCATTAACCACGTGATCCATCTCAATCCTAGCAGTCTTTAGGTCAGTTTTCTGTGGACACGTCGGGCATTAACCTCGTGATCCGTCTTTAGGTCAGTTTTTGGACACGTCGGGCATTAACCACGTGATCCGTCCCACCCGTAGTAGTCTTTAGATCAGTCTTGGACACGTTGGGCATTAACCACGTGACCCCTCCCAATCCTAGTAGTCTTTAGCTCAGTTTTTGGACACGTTGGGCATTAACCACGTGACTCCTCCCAATCCTAGTAGTCTTTAGCTTAGTTTTTTTTGGACACGTCGGGCATTAACCACGTGACTTGTCTCACTCCCCTTTCCCGTTCTTCAGGTCCTCAGCCAGCCTGTAGAATATTTCTGGTTCTCTTGGTAAGGATTAGGAAAGAAAGTCAGTATAGTTGGCATCTCTTTCTAAGCGGTTTATTATAGTGGCATACATCGACGGTAGAGGAAATTAAGTAGAAAAATCCTCCCGTCTCCCTTTTGATTCACAGGAGTCCCCGCAAATTATAAATATCTTGTAATTGACCTTGGACAGGCTGAGTAAGACCCTGGTTGGAAAAACTTCGTTACAAGTGGCGCCCGAGCAGGGACCTTGCGGAATTTGTGTTAATTACACTGGGAATAGCAGCCTGCGGTTTAAAACCCGCGTATATATATCGCCCATAACCTTTAGAAAGGATTGCCAGTAGTGTAAGCGAAGAAAAGTAATACAGAAGTCTGCCTAAGGAGTTTAAGTTCAGTTGTCGCCCGAGAAAACGAAAAATTTCGAGAATCTAGTGCCGCGTATAGTCGAAAATAAGTGTCGTCCTTAAATTACAAAGTAATTATTATCGCGTTGCCACGATGTCAAAATCAGAGAGTGACCAAGGAGAACCTCTTGCATATACTGGAGGCAAGAACCCTGGTGTGGGTTCCGGATGGGCGTATTATTTGCGCAGAGAGGAGCTTATTTCGTTCGCCGAGGAATTTGGGTTCGATCCTGAAGGAAAAGTCGAAGAGATGCGGCGCGAGTTTGCTGACGTTATCAAACACGGGGAGTTTGAACAAGAGGTATGGACTCGGTTAGCTGATCATGAGTGCCGGTATGCGTCGAGGGTTAGGAAATCGCAGAAATCACCCATTAGAGGTGGAGTAAAGGATGCTGCCGGATCACTCACTGTTCCGGGACACGAAACTATAGTTCCATCACCTACACCGTCGCTTACTGCCTCACAGCCTGGTTTAGTGGCGGAAGAGGCTGACACACACCAAGTTCCTGTACCCCGGTATGTAACGAACGTAAAGCCGGCACATCCCTTGTTCGGATCGGCACCTGAAACAACAAATAAAGATTTTGGTTCGCTAACAATGTACGCTTCTGTTGCGGAACGGGTGCGCAAATGGGGTGTTCGTTACGATGGACATACGGATCCTTTGGTTTTCGTTGAGCAAATCGAAGAAAGGGCTAAGTCATACGGAATCCCATTAGATCTTTTGTCAAGGACAATGACCGAATTGTTAATAGAGAGAGCGGCCAAATGGTTTATAACCAGCGGACTGCACGCAGTGTCCTGGACGCGGTTCCGGTTAGAGTTCTTAGAGTTCTTCTTGCCCCCACGGTATTTTAGACGACTCGAAGACGAAATACGTTGCCATTATCAGAGAAGAGGGGAAAGCTTCAAGGACTACGTACTTGAACTAAGGGTTCTCATGCGCCACGCCGGTTACGGAATCGATCAAGAGTTAGAACGCATATACGAAAACATATTGCCCGAATATCAGTTATATATAAGGCGCTCAGATTTCACTTCGTTAGTAGAACTCATGCAAATGGCGGTCGAGTTTGAGAGTATTCAATAGCGAAGTCGTCAACAGGAGACCAGCCGACCACCCCAGCAAATATTTCCCCCTACAACCCTGCCTGATAATAGCTCACCCCAACCGGTAGCGGTGGTGACCGGTAACCCGAACAATCCTTTTAAAACCCGAACCAACCCGATGGATATGCCGAAGACCATTGGCGCGGAATCGGCCAATCGCATGATTACACAGGAAAGCGGTGCTGGCGAACGGGAAAGTCGTGCCTGCTTCAACTGTGGTGAGGTTGGTCACATCTCTAGGGAATGTAGAAAGCCGCGTCGGTTGGTTTGTTGGGATTGTGGACGAGATGGCATCCGGACGATCGAATGTTGCCGACGTCCTGACGCGGGAAACGAGCAGCGTCCTCGGCAGTCGCGGGAACAGGAGGGGACGCAAACCGCTCAAGCCCGATTATAAGAGGACCCTTGCGGGTCGAAGATGGGCGTGTCGCAGCAACCATCGCAGGGCGCAGAAACCTTAGACACCGGAGCCACGCGAAGCTTCGTAAGCCAGGGTTTTATGCAGCGTATAATTCGTCCTTGTGAGTTGAGGGAGGTCTGCACCGGGATCAGATTGGCAGATGGGACTAGACGAGACATTACGCAAGTCCTATTAGCCCATATCCAGCTCAACTGCAAATCCGTTCGAATACCTTTACTTGTAATGTCTTCTATGCTAGACAATGTAATATTGGGTATCGATTTTTTATGCGCCATAGGTACCACCATACAATGTGGTAACGCCCGCTTACACCTTAATGGGGTGTTTATGGAGCCTTCCGTTCCAATAAGCCCCAGATCAGAAGTTAACATACAAGAACCGTCGGTGGAACAAGCTGTTCCCGAACTAAACATGGGAACGACATCCGCTAAAAGAGATCCGCGCAACGAGGACCTCGAATTGGATCGAGAAGGATCTGGACCATCGCAGTTGGTGAAGGAACCACCTACCCCTGTTTTATCTTCTGTTTTACCCAGTTTGCCGACAGACCGGTGTGTGTCCGATGCGACAATGGCAGTCGAAGGTACTAACTCGAACAAAGTCCATTCGTTCGTCGGAGACACATTGGTAAGTGATTGGCCACCAGAGATAGTGAGTCATATCAGGGAATTCTTGGAGAGGGAGTTGCCAAAGTTTAAGAACCTCGCAGGCGTGTCCCATATAGCGGAACACGTGATCACGATGAAAGACGATCGCCCCGTGAAACAACGTTATTATTCCAAGAATCCCGCTATGCAGAAAATCATAGACGCACAGGTCGACGAGATGTTAGAACAGGTCCAAATTGAACCCTCACGTAGTCCGTATAGTTCACCGATTGTTGTTGTCAGTAAAAAAGAACGACGAATGGCGGATGTGTATAGATTTTCAACAAGTGAACGCCAGATCTATCCCCGACGCGTACCCAACCCCCAGGATTAATTCTATATTGGAACGACTACAAGATGCCCGGTTCATATCCACGCTGGATTTGAAAAGTGGGTACTGGCAAATACCCATGGCCGCAGAGAGCCGTCAATACACGGCCTTTACTGTTCCGGGTCGTGGTTTATTCCAGTGGCGCGTTATGCCTTTCGGACTTCACTCGGCCTGCGCAACGTTCCAACGTGCCCCGATTTTTCTACCAGATTTGTAGTCCAAATAGATGCCAGTGATCTCGGATTGGGAGCTGTTCTAACCCAAACTATTGATGGGGATGAAAGGGTGGTGGCGTATATCAGTCGTCGGTTAGACAAGGCCGAACAAAACTACTCGGCGACTGAGAAGGAGTGTCTGGCCATCGTTTCGGCCATACGGAAATGGCGTTGCTACCTCGAAGGATACTTGTTCGACGTGGTAACGGACCACTTAGCCTTGAAGTGGCTAAATTCGATCGTAAGCCCCTCTGGTCGAATCGCCCGCTGGGCACTCGAGCTTCAACAATTTCGTTTCGAGATACGCTACAGAAAAGGCAACCAAAACGTGGTGGCCGACGCTCTGTCACGCCAACCGTTAGCCATCTTGCAGAGAGCCGAAGAAGGAGAAGAAAACTGCAAGTGGCTCGCACGGAAATTGCAGCAGGTTCGCGAAAAACCCGAGGAGTTTCCGGACTTTACTTTCGAGAACGGCCAACTTTATCGCCACTTAGGCCATCGCCCCGACGACGATGATTACTTGCCATGGAAGTTGTGCGTATACAAGGTCAGCCAACAGAAGCCAGCGGGACACATGCTCACGAGACGCACAGCTGAACCTTTCACCACGTTATGTGACGACTTCGTTGGACCTCTGCCTCGTTCAAAAAGAGGTAATACTATCCTGCTCGTATTTTTTGATTTAGGGTCGAACTCATACCTCTTCGAAAAGCCACTGCGTCGAATCTTGTCAAATCCTTCCGAAAACGAATACTGGGTACATTCGGGATCCCCAAGCTATTGGTCTGCGATAATGGTACGCAGTTTACATGCCATATTTTCAAGTCGTTCATGCAAGAGATGGGTACAGAGATTCAGTTTACAGCCCCCTACTCACCCCACGAAAACCCCACCGAGCGCGCGAATCGTACAGTTAAGACGATGATCGCCCAATTCGTTGAGGGCCGTCAGGACACGTGGGATGAGTTGCTGCCGGAGATGTCCTTGGCGGTAAACTCAAGTGTTTCCGACACAACAGGCTTCTCCCCCGTTTTTCTGGTCCAAGGGAGGGAACCCCGTCTCCCTAGGATGCTTTACGAAGAGCTAACCCCCGGATCGGCTGCTGTGTCGTCGTCTCCCGTTGAAAAGGCTAAGCGCATGAAATAAATATTTGACATAGTCCAGTCCAACGCGCAACGGGCCAGCGGTGAACAGAGTCGCCGGTACAACTTGAGAAGGAGGGAATGGCGGCCGACACTAGGTATGTTAGTGTTAGTCAAGCAACACCACCTTTCCAAGGCAGTCGAGTGATTTGCGGCAAAACTTGCGCCAAAATATGACGGGCCGTATAAGGTTTTAAAATTTATCTCCCCAAACATCGTGCGCATCCAAAGGTTAGGAGCTCGACAACGCAGGACGGCTAACATTTCAGAACTTCGGGAATTCTTCGATAAAACCTCGGAAAGTGAAGACGACACAGGAGAAAATGAACACGAAACGGGATCGCTAGAGAACAGTAACCAAGTACCATGTAATACTTAACTCATAACTGTAGTATCTCTGTAACATTAGTTTAAGAAGACCAAAAGTTTCAAGCTGCACCAGTAGGCAGGGTATTAGGTAGTCATATAGTAGGGTAGTTTAATCCATATATGAACCTTCCACAGCAAAATGAGTTCAACGAGCAGCAACGCAGAGGACAAGGGTAGTGACAGACACCGTGCGCCTGAAGACGAGAGCATCGTAGACCTCACCGATTCCGTTCAGTCGATGGACATAGACGAGGAGTCATTAGGCTACCGAACCGAATCAAGAAGAGGTTCTCCCATTGGCACGTCGGGGTATGCGAGCCATGGTCACCACGCCAGATTCGCGTGACTCATTCGGGTCCACATACGGTTCCGAGTACCAGCGAAACTCGCACGACTTCTGTGAACATGCGTACGACTCCGGAGAATCTCAGCCTGGTGGTCCCTACGAACCCGTTTGCTCCCCAATATGTTCCTATTGTTCCGGGTCCCCAAACCACTATATCGACAGCCCCGTTCCCAGTATGTCAAGTTTCTCGTCGTGGCCTCGCAGAGAATGGCCACCGAATCGAGGTTTTGCTCACGAATCCACGACCCAGACTGGACGGCCCAACGTTAGAGACCCTAGACGCGGGTTCGGAATATACGCACACCAACGTCAAGAACCTGAAGACACAGCCACCATAATTCGACATGTACCTGGAGTCGAGGACAGCGATAGCGAAGACGAGTATTGGCATGCTCATTTCGTACGATCGAGTGAAAACTTTCACTACACTATGGTACCGCTTGGTTATAGGGTGACTCGAGTCCAGAAGATGATAGTCGATGTCGTGGCACCACCAGGACAAGCCCCGGACCCACCTTGGGACTTCCGTTTCCTACAGAGCCGACTCGCGCTATACGAGAACAAGCCGAAGGGTTCGGCGTAGAAGAAGACAGTCCGCCCGCAATGGAACCGCCCGACGTCTTCACCAACGAGAAATCTCTGCAACAAGTAGTTCCGGCCGAGCACGCGACATTAGAGGGAAGTACACCGGTTACCCGAAAGGACGAAGAAGGACCCACACTTCTGGCAGAAGCCGGGAACGACCAGTCACCCAGGAACCATGGAAGAATGGAGTCAGACTCGCTCTCCGAGGTGGAGGATGCCGAAGGCACAGGGTTCGCTGCGTTAGGACCTGAGATCCTGGAAGCCACTCATCGTCGTGTGTTCGGTTACCCAGCATGGGAGTCGGAGACTTCGGACGACGAAGAAGAGAAGCCGCTATTTAGGCGCCAATACCCAGAGTTGTTCGAGCCGTCAGAGCAATGGGAGGTAGTACCGGACAGCAAATTCCCGTCCATTAGCCTTCGCCGAGTGTCACCGCACAACCCGATCTTTTCTAGTGGCCCCCCGGAATTGGCAACTGCTACGCCTCCAGCCGAGTCAGCCGCGGTTCCATTGGTCTCTCCCGTGTTACTGGAGAACGACTGGGAATATGTGGAACCCGATTTAGCCGCGATACTCGCAGACTTACAAAGTGTCATCGCAGATAAGTCAAATTGGATCGAAGCTCCAGACGGATGGGAGGTCGAAACACCAGGACGTCGTATTCCTATGGACTTACTCGATGATGTGGAGCGCGGACTATCACAAGGCCCATCGAAGAGGGTCCGCTATACCAAGTCTTACGAGGATAACCTTTTTCAAGTTAGCCGCCACACCCGGCGTGATCGATCCAGGCATGTGAGAATTTCGCTTCGCTCGGCGAAGTGAGAGGGGAGTCTGACTTTAAGTTTATATTTTTAAAGATAATTAAAACAAATCGGCATTGGAGCCACGGTCATTATATAACTGCTCTTAGTACAGTTGAACCCTGGTGCAGCTAGGACTTAGGTACACGCCATTAAGAAAAAAAAGTGAAATTTAATTTAAAGTTTATTTAAAGTGAGTATTATATTGGGGAGATTAAGCCGGTGACAAGAAGGTTATTTCCTACTCTATGGATTGTGAGTGGAACACGTCCGCGTTTACTACTCAAAATCTGAACAGTTTTTAGGTTAGATTTGGACACGTTGGGCACTAACCACGTGATCCGCCCCAACCATAGTAGTCTCTAGGCCATTTGTTGGACACGTTGAGGTATTAACCACGTGATCCGTCCCACCCGTAGTAGTCTTTAGGTCAGTCCTGGACCCGTTGGGCATTAACCACGTGTCCCGTCCCAATCCTAGTAGTCTTTAGGTCAGTTTTTGGACACGTCTGACGTTAACCACGTGATCCATCTCAATCCTCACAGTCTTTAGGTCAGTTTTCTGTGGACACGTCGGGCATTAACCACGTGATCCGTCTTTAGGTCAGTTTTTGCACACGTCGGGCATTAACCATGTGATCCGTCCCACTCGTAGTAGTCTTTAGATCAGTCTTGGACACGTTGGGCATTAACCACGTGACCCCTCCCAATCCTAGTAGTCTTTAGCTCAGTTTTTGGACACGTTGGGCATTAACCACGTGACTCCTCCCAATCCTAGTAGTCTTTAGCTCAGTTTTTTTTGGACACGTCGGGCATTAACCACGTGGCTTGTCTCACTCCCCTTTCCGGTCCTCAGCCAGCCTGTAGAATATTTCTGGTTCTTTTGGTAAGGATTAGGAAAGAAAGTCAGTATAGTTTGTGACGACAGGCATCACAATCGATGTTATATATATGAATAAATAAAGTAAAAGAGAATCATGGCGATAGAATCGCTACAATCCAGTTAGAACGTTTATTCGTACCCGAGGTGTACGCATTTTAGTTGGCTGTAGTCTGACAACAACCACGGTGAGGCGTCAGTGCGCGTTTTGTTAAAGAATGCAAGGCAGAGTGAAATCCATAACGGTAAGCTACATTCCTTATAACTTCTAGTTAATCTGCTGCGCAATAGTCTACGATCCGCGCCCAGGCAGAGCGCTCCTACTATCTCCCTCTCACTCGTCCGTTTTATGGCGCAACGCCGACAGCGCAGCCACGAGCAAAACGAACAGTGAGACAAACACAACAACAACAATAACCGGCTGCGCCTGGCGCTCGCTAAGCTGACTGCGGCCCTCGCTCAGAAAGAGTTTCATTCGATCTCCCGTTTGTCGATACATAGGCGACAGCGCAGCTGTGGGTAGAGCATGCACAGTTAGACCAACAACAAAAACAAAAACACAACTGGCCGTGCCTGGCGCTTGCTGAGTCGTCCGTGGCGTGTGCTCTGAGAGAGCAACGTTCGCCGTTTACCGGTCCATAGACGCCCGTACCGAAAATATGGAATGATGGGTAAGGAGACAGAACTAAGAAAAACCAGAGGGCACTTAGCTTCGAGCAGCCAACGTGAACGGAAGTAAATATTTCTGAGTTAGTGAATAAAGTTGCCAAAATTAAGAACACGTTCCGACACGATCAGTTTCTCCGGTAAGCATCTATATAAACGTTACGTAGTACGGTTATAGATATACTAACGGTTAAGTACTTTACTGCACTTGGGTATTAACCACGTGCCTCAGAGTAAATCGTGCTTGTAGTTTGCTCCTATCCTTCCTAAGTGGGCATTAACCACACCCTCTTAGTACTCTTTTATTATTCCTATATTTTCTTTGACCTTCCTAAGTGGGCATTAACCACACCCCCTTAGTACTCTTTTATTATTTCTAAATTTTCTTTGACCTTCTTACACGGGCATTAACCGCGTACCTATCACTGCTCCCTATTTTAATCTCTTCACTTTCTCGTATTGCCCGATATTTTTTCGTAACGTGGGAACGACGTGTTCCTTGAAATCATTCTAAAAAATCCTCACTCTTTATCAATTCGTGGGTATTAACCACATTCTGTTTTCTAATTTTTCTCTACAAGTCCGCCCGTTTCCTTTTCGACACTAAAAATACCTTTCGATAATATCGTATTTTTAGCGCGTCGCATACGACACGAATTTTAACAAGGGGCCCGTGTTACGCCCGATTCCGTCCAGTTATTCGTGTGTTCGCCGTGAACATATGATCCCGCAACCGTATTATTCGAAAACATTTCCTTTAGATTTCTCTTCCTAACCGTATTTCCCTATATTTCTAAACTTAGGTATTAACTACGTTTATACTAATACCATTTCTTTAATTCCCTGTATTCTTCTAAGTGGGTATTAACCTCGTTCTCCCTAACCTCTCCCCTATTTCCCTATATTTCTAAACGTAGGTATTAACTACGTCTATACTAATACCACTTCTTTAATACCTTGTATTTCTCAAAGTGGGTATTAACCGCGTTCTTCCTAACCTCTCACCTATTTCCCTATATTTCTAAACGTGGGTATTAACTACGTTTATACTAATACCACTTCTTTAATTCCCTGTATTTCTCAAAGTGGGTATTAACCACGTTCTTCCTAACCTCTCACCCCAGTTCCCTATATTTCCTATACGTGAGTAATAATTACGCCGGTGCGAACCCCTCTACCCTTTGAAACCTCACGTGGGCATTAACCACGCGTGCACGTTCGCGTGGGCATCAACCACGTGTTCGTTGTTCCGTTGCCTTCATAAGCGCGCCGTTCGTTTCCCGATACCCGACTTCGATCCCTCTTGCGCGTAGTACAATTCCTCCATACCCAGCATAGAAGACCCCGAAAAATACGAAAGAGCATCGTTTCTGACAAAGGTTGACAGTCGGAGGAAAGCAATCATCAGTACACACCCGACAATAATTTACGTGTGCTACCTCTACTCCCTTGGTGTCCCCGCGATTTACAAATTATTCTTGTGAATGACCTTTGGCCGGACTGAGTGAACCACCTCGGCTAAAAACTTCGTTACAAGTTGGCATCTCTTTCTAAGCGGTTTATTATAGTGGCATACATCGACGGTAGAGGAAATTAAGTAGAAAAATCCTCCCGTCTCCCTTTTGATTCACAGGAGTCCCCGCAAATTTGTAGTGTACCGGTGTGCATTTGGGTGTCTTTTCACTCTCAAGTGGAAAGAGATTGGCCTACTATCAGTTGGTGTATTAATACTGATTTGAAAGACCTTTGTAAAGTCAGACGGAGTTGCGCACTCTCGCTATGCTCGGTTCTAGCTCGCCGGATTGTCGGGGTTCTTACTCCTCTGAGCTATACGGTTGCACACTAACACATTTAATAAGTGCGCGTTTAATAAAACTAATTCAAAATAATAATGGATGAAAGGAGCTTCTGTAAATTAATGTATTTGCGCCGACACGCATAATCAACCCTCTGAGATTTAGATATTCTAGGGAACATAGGTGTTAGTTGTCCCATTTCTGTACCCTCCCTTCCATGACATTGCTATGAATTTCTTGCAGTGTCCCATGGTCAAGGTTCAAATTCCTTCACCACATTTTCCTATAAGATTTCAGCATGAGTACTCGACAGACAAAAGTAAAGTTTAAATGTTCATTTCAAATACTATTATATTCTTAGAAAATTCATTTTGCTCCAATATTCATTCTTAAAACTAATAGAGAATAATTACAAATAAAAATATAGAAAAAGTGACATAAAGTTTATACAAATTAAGTTTTCAAATAAATGTCTGTATGGTAGCCATGGTAAATAATTTATAAATTGGTAGGTCAAGTATATATGTATGTATATAGATAGTAGCAAATAACTGTAGCTTTTATAAAATACTCACAAAACCATTATAATGTGTTCTCATCGTTGTATCGTTGGGCCCAAGATAAAGATGACAGGTGTAGATGCTGTTAGTCAAATTTAGAACTCATAAATATATATACACAGACCGATATTTCATTGGCTACCAAACTCATATATTTCAGCACTATTAATGTAGATTTAAATTCCATATCTTATTTTCAAAATTGTATTATAATGAATTCCCATCAAAGAGGTTGTGGGTTACAAAGCGTCAGCAGCAAGAATTAAACATTTTAAACAAGAGAACCGCTTAATGAGCTTCTAAACAGCTGCGAACTTCATTATCTTGATCTTGAACTTGAAATTTATGGACAAAACAAAACGGCGAAAATTGCAATGATAAGAAGCATGTGCATTAGGCTGGCTTGACGCATATAAAGATCATTTACACTGCTTCAGTTGTAATTAATATAAGCCGGTATGTATGAGTAGGGTTATGATCGCCATGTGGCGACAAATTAGTTACGTAACAGGAACCTCATAGACCACTAGAGTTAAGCCAGATTAAATTTCGTCAATAGTTTATGGCCAATAGTTATTGGCAGCTCTTTGGATGTTTGGATCGTTAATGGTGTAAATGATGCCTTCAAGAGCTCGTCTGTTCAAAATAACTATCAGCGACTCCACGTGAACTGGGTTTAGGCCAAGTAATAGTAGGCCGTTCTCACCAGGGGTTTCTGGGTCGTCAAATCACAACCTTAATGGGGCTAACATTGGATTCTAATAATTAAATCAATTAGAATCAAATATATAACTAATTCTTCCGTTTACCTTTGGAACACTGTTTCACAAATCACTTTTATTTCAATGGGATTTTTAACACAAACAACTTCAGAGTAGCAATTGGTTAGAATTTATTTGACTAGGTTAGTTAACCTCTAAGACTTGTAGCTTTAAGTAGTAGGGCACCATAGACATAGACATCCGAATCGGTCGAAATTACTTGCTCGAATAAATTCACGTGTGCCAACAGCGTGGTTATGGACCGATCGAAGAAGAGCTTTTGAGTATGCTTCTTCTTACTGTAACTGGACTATGGCCTGATCATAGGCATGCGTGGCTTGACCTGATTGGTCAATTCAAGAACAGATTACGCGTGGGTGGGTCGAAAAGTTATCTGAAAATTTCCCATTATTTTTGTTCGGACACTACACCACAGATAATGGGGCAAGACTTATCGAGGAGGCATTATCTGAAGAATCGACTTAAACAAATTATTTCCTGATTTGAATGTCCTTTAAATGAAAGACTCCTAGGTCTTTGCCTTTTTCGTCCACTAACTCATAATAATACGAACTGCGTTTTTTATGGACTTGAGCTGGAATGAAAACTGAAGCTAATTTAGCACTGAATTTTTTAATAGCATTGCTCTGAGTGAAATTTCTAGCAAATACGGCGTCACCAGTTTTTAGTTGAATCTCTCGACAACGCAAATTATATCGGCGTGCGTTATACTCATGGGATTTATTCATGTTCTCTTGGACCTTCTGTCTTACTAACTGCATGGCGTCTGGGTAGTTCATCCTGGTATCATCACTCAAAAGGTTTAGATTTCGCAACAGAGCATAGTCCTTTCCGTTAAGGATCATGTTTTGTCCGAAAGCGAGGAAATAGGGAGAATATCCCGTGCTTCTATGAAGTGATGTTCTTAACGCTCCACTGATGGCATTTAGATTTACATCCCAATTGGTGTGCTCATTTCCGATATATGCGCGTATCGCTGCTAGGACTGACCTATTTAAGCGCTCACTGGCGTTAGCCTGAGGGGAATAAATAGCAGTACATCGGTGTGCTATACCGAAACTTGTAAGGAAGGCTTGGAAAGCACTAGACCTAAATTGTGAGCCATTATCTGTTAATATGGTCTCAGGTACACCAAAAGTGTAAAATATAGTTCCTTCCAAAAAGTCGCATATTTTAGACGTAGTGAATTCTTAAGTGGGCTTAAAAAGTGAAATTTAGTGTTGTGATCAACTACTATGAGTAGTCCAATATTTCCATTTTTCGTTCTTGGGTAGGGACCTAATAGATCTACATATAACTTTTGAAAAGGCCTATCCGACGTTAAGGGTTTTCCCATTGGTGGTTTTAGAACAACATTTGGGCTTTTGGTAGAGCGACAAACGATGCATTCGGATATATAAGAGCGTATCTGGGTAACCATACGATGCCAAAATAAGTATCTCCGTATCTTTTCTACAGTCTTTACTCATACCACATACCACAATGTGCAGAACTCGGGGAATCTCGTCTCCAGAAGCGAAATCAGTTCTCTTATAGGCATAATCACCTCTCACTTTCAAATCTGGAAACTTTGACTGATTTGACTTGACGTTAACTAACAAACTCAAGTAATCGGGCGATTTGAAGTGTGGAGACTGTAGTGGCGCTTGGGTAAAAACCATTAAGCCTAAAAGTAGACCACATTTTGATCTTATAAGCCTAGCTTAGCATTAGAAGAAAAATTAAAATTAAAATAATGGATTAATAAGTTAGAAAACAAAAATGAGAAATTACATGAAATGATATTTAAATAATATTTTGTGTATAAAATATTTTTAGATATAAAAATTCTAATATCGATAGGACCACTCTTCAGAGGTGTTCTGCAAATAACTCGATAGTTATCTGTCAGATGACAGCTAGAGGTTAAGTGCATGTGACTACCACTTCCGTCACAAGGTTAGGTGGCTCATGCCAAAATCCGCTTCCGTCTTTCCAATTTCATCGATCAGTGCGAACACATCATCTTCCACCAGCTCCAGAACTTTCAAGTGAAAATTGACCAACTACAAGTGAAAATTTAATTAATGCTGTAAAAATAGCCAACACTTGCAAAATTAAAGTCAATTCGTTTCAATAAATAAAACATCCAACCTTTAACACGAAAAGAAAGAAGGCTGTGAAAGAAAAAACTAATTTTTTTGTTCTGTGCTTGCGATCGGATCTTGGAGTCCAACAATACCAGTGAATTGTGCCAAACCCCAATTAAAACAGGGTAAATTTCCAACATGAAGTTTTTTTTTGCGCAGCAGACGCTTATGTTTGTGCTCTCGCATTTTTGTTTGCAGGGAGTGGCCCCTAGGGTTAGCCCACCTAACCTCCACCCACGTCCAGGTGACGTCACAAGCAAGTGGCAATTGGGTCTTCGGCCATAAACGGCGAAAGCTTCCATCCGAGCATTAAAACCCAAACGAAGTGCTGATCGGTGGTCATTCCTACTCCGCTTTAGTCCCTCATACGCATTTACCTGGAGAGCATGCCAAAATCGTGGATGTCTAGTCCAAGCAAAAGCCGAAGTGTCGCTTAGGTGCAGCCGAGATGCAGTAATATAATTATCATAATTTTGCTTTAATTTTTTTTCTATCCCTTGTGTTTGTGAGCATAAAGAAAGAGGTATATGTGAAAATGGAAGAAAAGTGAAGAAAATCCTAAATTCAAATAATTAAATTTTTTTTTGTGCAAATGCAGTTGCAATTTACCCACCCAAAAGAAATGAATACCTAAAATACCTAATTGCTGATCAAAAGAAAAAAAAAATCAAAGCCTACAAAGAAAATGCATCCCAACAACAATTTGAAAACGAGTGTTAAAGTCAGTGACCAATAAAACAACAGAAATGTTGTGTGAACAATAATTTTAAAAATTCAAGTTACGCTCCAGCCGCCAGCGAAAGTACTTTCAGCGTGGGATCTGGATAGTGGTAAGTGAGATAAGCCGTTGTGGTCAAAGCAGTTATATTTTGGCTTTGATTCTTTTTTGCCTCGCCTATTCGTATGTCATATAACTGATAAGCAAACGCATTGCTTAGGCCCCAAGCCACAGCTGATCGAGCTATGCATTTTTGGCAAATAATTAAACGAAAGAAATGCGTTTGTTTTGATGGCGTGATCGTGTTGTTTAAATTGGCGCTTCGGTCGCATTTCTAAAGTTTACGTTGTTCAATGATAAAAGAAATAAAAAAGATTAAAGAAAAGAAAAATATTGATAAAAAAATATATTGAAGAAAAAAATTATGATTAAAGAAAATTATTTAAAATTCATTTATTATTTTACACTGAAAGAAACTTCCATATCACATACATAATTATTTAATATTTCTACATAAGAAACATATATTTTGCCTAAGGTTAGGTTAGGTTAGGGCGGTTGCTGAAGGGGGGAGACCCTTCAACACATTGAGTTGGCCCGTTGTGATGCCGCTTGCGGACTCTTTCCGCATCCATTCCTCCTATTTATGGGGCCTAAAAATTTTTACAACTTATTTATATAGTTCCATTATTGTAGGAACATATTATGGGGCTAGGTCCATCCTGATGCCTGTATGAATCCTGAGATTTGTCTTGGGGATATGACCGAGAGTTCGGAAATATCGGTTAGTAAGTATGAGCCTAGGAATTTCTTTCTTCGACGACTTAGAGCAGGGCACGAGCAGAAAAAGTGTGAGGTAGATTCCACTTCTTCCTCGTCCCTACAGCTTCTGCAGAAGTCGTTGTAGGGGGCACCAAGTCTGGCGGCATGTGTTCCGACCAGCCAGTGTCCTGTGATTGACCTGACAACTGCTGCGCAGTTTGCTCTGCCGAGCTTGCATAGGTCCAAAGAGCGTTTTTCGCTGCGATCTGGCCAAGTCAGTCGCGCTGTCCTGCAGGTACTGACTGACCGCCATTTTTGAGTAGCTTTCTGGTCGAAAAGTTCCTTAATGATGAGCCTACACGTAGCCATGGGCATACCTACATTTTCCTTATCAGGAAGGAGGTCGGTGGTAGTCCCTTGTCTCGCGAGTTCGTCTGCTTTGCAATTGCCCTCTATATCCCTGTGACCTGGGACCCAGATAAGGCTTATATCGGACTGTTCTGCCATCTCCTGGAGAGATCTGCGACAGTCGCTAACTGATACCGAGTTGGTGGATATTGAGCCAAGTGCTTTAATGGCGGCTTGGCTGTCAGAGTAGATGCTTATTGTACTCAGCGTCTGAGCTGAGTACTGTGCACATATTAAGGCTTCCTTGATCGCAAGGATTTCGGCCTGAAAGACACTACAGTGGTCCGGTAGTCTGAAAGAATGACTGATGCCGAGTACTTCGGAGTATACACCGCCACCCACTCTATTATCGAGTTTCGAGCCATCAGTATATATTTGTATTGAGTTCTGCGGTCCAGGCGGACCCTGATTCCACTCTTCTCTAGAAGGGATGAAGATGTGGAAGGGGGTAGAGAGGTGTTCTGTTGGGATACAGTAGTCAGTGACTGTAGGAAGGAGGGGGAGTTTCCCTGAAGGATGCTAGAGTGACCGAAGTTGGCTGTGCGCCATTGTTTCGATTCTCTCAAGCGAAGAGCAGAGAGGGTAGCTACCCTATATCCCATCTGCTCAATAGGGGATATGTTCAGGATAGCATCGAGAGCGTCACTAGGAGTGGTGCGGAGTGCACCAGTGATGCAAATTTCAGCCATGCGCTGAACCTTGGAGAATCTGCGCTGCTGGGCTGTCTTTTCCAGGACCGGCCACCATACTGTTACTCCGTACAGTAGGACCGGTCTAACGATTGCCGTGTAGATCCATCGAACTATGTTTGGGGTCATACCCCATTTAAGTCCGATAGTTTTCCTACACGCGTAGAGGGCGACGGTTGCTTTCCTGACCCGTTCATCGGAGTTCAGGTTCCAATCAAGCTTCCTATCTAATGTGAGGCCTAGATATTTGGCGCTGTTACTGAGTTTAAGAGTTTCTCCACTGAGCTTTGGAGGGACAACAAGGGGGATTTTGTACTTCCTAGTGAAGAGTACAAGCTCTGTTTTGGATGGGTTAACGCTCAGTCCACTTTTCCTTGCCCAGTTGGTTAGGGTTTGAAGGGATGCGGTCATGCGATCGCATAAGGTTTGAGGGAACTTTCCCGAGAAGACGATAGCAACATCATCCGCATACGCGATCACTTTGCAGCCACCCCCTTCCATTGAACGCAGTAGCGCATTCGCAGCTACGTTCCATAGAAGAGGCGAGAGTACCCCTCCTTGTGGGGTACCTCTACTGACGAATCTGCTGCATGTCGACGTCCCCAGTGATGCCTTGACTGTCCTACATATAAGTAACTGACTGACAAGACTCACTGTTTGGGAGTCGACCCTCAGATTCGTTAGCGCTTCTGTGATTACGGATGGGAGAATGTTGTTAAATGCGCCTTCGATGTCCAGGAATGCCGCGAGGGTGTATTCCTTACATTCTAGAGATTTTTCTATAATCGTAACAATTGAGTGCAGAGCTGTCTCAGTAGATCTGCCTTTCCGGTAGGCGTGCTGGGATTCTGACAGGTGAGAGAGCGGTATGGTTGCTCTGAGGTGAAGACCTAGAAGTCGTTCCATGGTCTTGAGCATGAAGGACGATAGACTGATGGGCCTAAAGTCCTTGGGGGAGACGAGCGAGCCTTTGCCCGCCTAGGGTATGAAGACTACCTTGGTTTGTAGCCATGGTTCTGGTATTATGCCATCCGAGAGTACACCCTCGAAGATGGTTTGAAGCCATCTGATGGCTGTTTTTCCTGCATGGATGAGCTGGGCCGGAATAATTCCATCCGGTCCAGGGGATTTGTAGGGGCCGAAGCTTCTAATAGCCCAGCTTATGTTGTTACCTGAGAGTAAGTTAGGAATTGATGGGTTGTCAATGATGATTTGGGGATCGTAGTCCTGCTTCGTGAGCGAACATCCCGGAAAGTGTGTGTTCATGAGGATGTCTAAAGATTCCTCGCTGGAAGTGGTCCAGGAATTATCTGGTTTCTTTAGATAGCCTAGGGAGGGGGTTGTCTTGGATAGAATCTTCCGGAGCCTTGCGGCTTCCGAAGTGTCTTCTATTTCACTGCAGAACTTTTGCCAAGAAGATCTTTTGGCTTTCCTAAGCTCCTTCTTATAGGTGGATAGGCCAACTTTATAGTTCTGCCAGGCCTGCTCGCCTCCACTGGTTTTTGCAGAATTAAATAAACGCCTGGCGTTTTTCTTAAGCTCCCCTAGTGTTGGGTTCCACCAGGGGGCTTTTTCCCCTTCCCCTTCGAGGTGCTAAGGGGACAGGATCTTTTCAGGGCAGTATTGCACGCATTCGTGAAAGTGCTGATGAGGGACATCGTACGCTCTGGACTGTTTTCTCCAATCGGAGGGGTCTCGGGTAGCGTTCGATGTAGAATGTCTGAATATTTTGACCAGTTGGTTCGTCTAAAGTTTCGGAACTGAACTGGTGAAGGTGTAGAGAAATTAATGACTGTTTCAATGTAACGGTGGTCGGAGAAAGAGTGATCTTCAAGTACCCTCCAAGACACCACCTGATCTTGAAGGGCGTGGGAAATAAGAGTGAGGTCCAGGACCTCCTTCCTATTTTTGGTTATAAATGTCGGTTCATTGCCTCTGTTGCAGATGACCAACTTGGAGGACAGGATGTAATCAAAAAGTAACTCACCCCGTTC
This sequence comes from Lordiphosa mommai, assembly GCA_018904225.1. Classification (NCBI taxonomy): domain Eukaryota; kingdom Metazoa; phylum Arthropoda; class Insecta; order Diptera; family Drosophilidae; genus Lordiphosa; species Lordiphosa mommai. The sequence goes on along the minus strand of JAEIFT010000065.1, from coordinate 795,936 downwards.
GTTTGTATTTGTACTTCCCCATTGGCTGTGATGAGCATTTGCGTCGCAACCGATCAGGAGTCCAATCCTCCTGGCCTCGCTATCCGCGATAAATGCTCGGAGAAGTTCGTGTGGTGGAGGTCCGTGGTGGTCGTGGGCCATGTAAGTAGCGCTTAGTCTGATCGGTACAGCACCTTCCAGACTAATCGCAGTGTTGTCTTCATTACTGAAATTGTTAAGAAAAATACAGGGAGACCTTTTTTTGCAAGAATTTGGTTGGGGGCTACTATTAGCGTGTAGTCCTGTGATTTAAGTCCTAGAACCCTGCCTCCGCTTACCCAGGGTTCCTGAATCAGGACGATGTCTGCTCCGTCTTTGGCGAGACGAAGCAGGAGAGCAGCTGCTGCTGCTTTACAATGGTGGAGGTTTATCTGGAGGATCCGGAAGAATAGCTCCAGGAACCACCTCCACCGTCGTTTTATCAGAGTCAGCGAAGGGATCACCAATCAGTGAGTTTTCCTCCTCTTCGCCAACGTCTGAGAGGACCACGTCAAGGTCCGTGTCCAGCTCCTCCTCAGCGTCCGAGACGTCGACATCCATCTCCAGATCAGGCTCCTCGGTAGTCGGTTTTCCCGCTGGAACATCCGAACGATACACTCGTACTTTTACCCTTCGGTAACCGTACTTGACTGTACCGTCCGACTGCTCTAGCAGGTCCACCGACTCCTTATTGAGAATCAGGATGATCTGGCGTGCATTGCCAGACGCCTCTTCCACTTTTACCACACGCCAATTGCTCGTAGGTAAGTGAGGGTTACAGAGCTGGAACATCTCCAGGATCTCTCCCTTTTCCTCCGGCTGCACAGACACCCAAACATGTGCTCGAGGTCTAACAGGGACGTCCTTCCAGTCAACAGCGACTAGCTGGGCGCCCGGGTAAACCTCTCCAAGGGAAGCCACCACACCCTTAAAGATTTCGGCCGAGCGGACATCATCGCACGCGATAACTTTCACGAAGCTTTGATGCCACCCGGCGTCCTCACAAGAGTGCGGAGCTCCCCCGCATGCCTTCGCGTCCTTAAGGAACCTCTTCTGCAGCTCGGCCTCAACGATGTTCCACTTGTCACGAGGGGATCTGACCATCAAGGTTGCCTTTGTCAAGAACACCAATGATGACCTTATCCCTCGCGACCTCCGCGAACGATCGATTCGCCGGCTGCGTCTTAGGTCGTTTGGGCTTCGTCGCAGTCTGCTCTGGCGACCGCTGCCTCTTCGCCGTTTGCGGGGCCACTTGAGTGCGTGGCTTGCCTGGCTGAAAGTCTGGGATCACGCTCCTCGCCCATTCCATCAGCTTGAGTCCCTCCGGAGATGTGTCAGGATCTCCGCGGAGGTTTCTTCCCAGGATAAAGGCCGCCCGACGCTTTTCTCTAAACGTCGGCTTTATTCCCGGTGTTTGCTTCGGGACAGGAGCGTTGGCAGAATGCCCCCTGGATACCCCAACACCGAGTTTAGTCCCAGATGCACGTTTGCAGGTGGTGTTCCATCTCGATGGTGGTGTATCCCGGGTATTTCCTGATAGGGAGGAAGTCGGTGCATACACCGGCTCCCCACTTCCAACACCTTCCGTCTCGTGACGAAGGATCGGCTCATTAGCATTATCCTTCGTCAGCGCTTGACTGGTGACAGGCAGGCTGCCTCCAGATTTAGAGGGAATAATATTCCCTTCCGGTTTGTTTTGGGAAGAACCGGGCTCCCCTTTAGGTTTGTTAATTGCATTCATTTTGAAGTCCCACGAGTAGGCGGGAATGCATGTCACACACGACATAGCCCGCAGTGCCGTGGGAAGCCTAATTAAAACTGGAGGTCGGCAGGTATCCAGAGTCCGCATACTAAAGACCAGAGACGCCCCCTCGGCCATTCATCTTTCGGCATATGCTGTTCCACCTTAGATTTGAGGGTTTTTAAGAGTTGTCTCTCTCGCCTGACTACCATTCGCCAGCACCCTTGGCAGAGACATGACCGTACCAAGGATCTGTTTCCAGCCGCCCTCGCGTGGAGAGTATAGTCACACTTCCGACGGTGTATACAGTTACGGCAGTACATATTTGATGCCGCGCGTGGATCAATATCAAGCATCTGAACAAGTGCATGCACTGATCAGATGTTGATTCTGGAGTCCCTGCGCTGCATCAACGATGTACGTTGATCCCCCTGTATACCTGACGGCTGACGGCCTTGATAAAAAAATATATTGAAGAGAAAAATTATGATTAAAGAAAATTATTTAAAATTCATTTATTATTCTACACTGAAAGAAACTTCCATATCACATACATAATTATTTAATATTTCTACATAAGAAACATATATTTTGCCTAAAGATTATCTACATTTTATTTTACATACTTATTTAATTATTATTTACATGCACAACTTATCTACATTTATTATATACACATTATATTCCACTAATTATGTTAATTTCTCAGCAATTCTTCGTTTATAAAACTTTTGAAATATTTCGTTTAGTAAAACAATAATTTTGGCGTTTGAAAATTTTGGCCATGAAATTAGGAGTTGAGTTAGAGTTAAAGAAATTTGTGAATAAATATTAAAATTATAAATATGAACTAAAGAATCTATTAATGGAAGCCATGCCTCGCCTGAGTGAACCAATGCAGTAAACATTTTTGGATGATAAAGGGGTCGTCTCACCTATAATGCATTTTGACGACCAAGGTAGGGTGGGGATCGCTAGCGCATAATGTCACCTAAGCTAGCTGATTTATCCAGAGATGTCACCTTCTCTCCATTCTATTTTTTTTTTGTCCCTAGTGCCTCCTAACTATCCTTTGTTTTTGTGTTGCCAATATCAAAAGTTTGATCTCTTATCTAACATTAAAATACCCGCACGCGAAACAAAATTAAAATTTAGCATCTTTGAGAGCTCGTAGAGAGCAGCGGTCTTCGATTGTCGCACCCCCCCGTTGCCGACTAGAACATGCCGGAAGCTAGCGCGTGCTCCGTAATCGCTCCTACACCCACATCTGCTCTACTGAAATTGCTGCGTATACCTATATACGTTGCATGCTACAGTTAATTTTAATTTTTGGCGCCCAACGTGGGGCCAAATTCCGGCTGGCCCAACCATCCTAAAAATTTTTAAACGTCAATAACAGCTAGACACGTTTTTTTAATGTCAGTTGTAGTGATAGATAAAAGACTTGAACACAGTGAAAGTGAATATTAGATATTAGCATTGCTGATCAGTAATGCAAGTATGTACGTGGTACATATTTATCAGTCATAATAATTGTAAGAAGATGTAGAGGTTCAGTGGACAAGTTCTACGCCTTGGCGCTGATTACAAGGTTTTGACAAAATTAAAAGTATTCGTTTGACTTATTGTTATTGGCTAGGTTAGCTAGTTAGTTGTATCGGATGCTGGAGAAAGGTTTAATGTGGACAAGATCTGCAGCCTTGCCGCTAAAGAAGCAACAATAATAGCAACATTATGAGATACCTGGACTAATACTAAGAATCTTGGTGATAGGTAACTAGAAGATTAGGTAATTACGTGGACCAGAGCTGCGGCCTAGCTCGCTACATATTGCAAATGATTGCCAAAGTCCAGGGATGATTGTCTTTGTTTTTTTATTTTTGTATCATTTAGGTCAACAAAAGCTTGTTAGTGATTTAGTGCGAGGAACCGGATGACAGAATATGATTCTGATTGATCCTTCATCATATTACTTAAACAAAAGTTAGCGCTTGACCATGTGTTTGTTGGCGATATATACATCATTAAGGTCTCAGTTGATACACGGAAGTGGTGAAAAAAACTGCCAGAAGTAGCCTGTGAATTCTTATTGGTAAATAAATATCGAATGTGTTTCTATATTTCATTGGTGGCAACATTGGTTTTTACAAAGGTGTTGCATGGCTTCCATTTCTTTTTATGAATTTTGTTTTGAGGAAATTATTTTTATTTGTACTATTTTTGAACAAGAATTTGGATATTTTTTTTATTTTATTTTTTTTTTGAATTGTTTTTTTTTTGGCTGAATAGTTTTGAATTATTATCATGCCGTTGAGTCACAGCTGCGAAAATTTGTCTCAAATAAGTGACCCTTCGCAGGTTTGTTGCATTTGCGCTGAAACAATCGAATACCAAGCACAACTCTTAATCACCAGTTGCAATCACGCGTTTCATCGGGTTTGTTTTATAACAAGAGTTGGGAATAGGAAAATTTGTCCTGTCTGCCAAACATCGTTGCAAGCTTCAGTAACAAACTTAACAGAAGAATCGACCCAAGTGCAACCTTCAACTTCGAAAGCAATAGAGCCTACAAATATGACTCGATCCAGATCAAAGGCCAAACCGAGGGATGCTACTAGCCTCGAAACGGAAAGTGTAGCTCAAGAAGTACCAGTTATTAGAGATTCACAGGAATCAGTCACGGCTAACCTACAGCAAGCAATAGGCAATGCAATTGCGGGTGCATTAGCTGAACAGACCCAGCTCATATCACAAACTATAGAAGCAGGTTTCCAACGTATCTCATCACGACCAGTAGTAACGAATCCAGTAGTTAATAATGTCCAAACCGGAGAAAATCAATCGTTTGAGCAATTGTTTCAAATACCTCCTCGCGAATCAGTAACAGCAACTCACAGTAGAGGTACACATAATCGGATTTTACCAACTCCTGTCGGATCACAAGCTTCAGATTTAAGATCTGATCGTATTAGTCAAGTTATCGCGAATTGGAAGTTAAGATTTTCGGGGCATCCATCCATCTCAGTCGACGAATTTATATACCGAGTTGAGGCGCTGACTATGCAAACGCTTGATGGCAACCTCGACTTAGTGGCTCGCTATGCGAGTAATTTGTTTGACGGGAGCGCCAATGAATGGTTTTGGCGCTACCATAAGACCGTATCGTCAGTTACTTGGCCACAATTGAGTGCCGCGTTAAGGGCTCAATTTAAAGACGGTCGATCTGATTTGGAAATTCGGTCTGCTATGGCTCAGAGAAAGCAAAAGTCAATTGAATCCTTTGATTCTTTTTATGAAGCTATAGTAGCGTTGGCCGACAAACTGTATCATCCATTATCAGAGACATCTATTTTGGAAGTTCTCCGAGCCAACCTTTTTGCCTGACATACAGCATGAAATTCTGTATGTTCCTATTTCAACCATTGCGCAATTGCGACACATAGTTCGTACGCGTGAACGGTTCATGCAATCAGTGGCAAAACCCATTTCTGCAAATCCTAGATTGCCTCCGAGACGCATGGTGCATGAGATAACGGCTCCATTCGACAGTACGGAAAATTATGATGGCGATGAGGATGAAGATTTGGAGTTAGCAGCAGTAACACTATCGTGCTGGAATTGCGGTGGCCAAGGTCATCGATACCAGGACTGTGTTGGGGAGCGCAGGGTGTTTTGTTACGGGTGTGGCAAACCCGAAACCTATAAGACCTCGTGTAGTAGTTGCATTGCAAATGCCTCAAAAAACTCAGTAGGGCGTGCACAGTCGAACAATGCACGCAAACGTATGGTCTCGAAAGCGACCAATACAGATTAGCGGACTGTAGTTCAAAACCGTTTCAACCAGACTTACAAAATCTCCCGGACATACCTTTGCACAAACGTGTGCTACACCTTACAGATAGTTCTTTTGAAAACAAAGTTTCACGTCAGAGAAAGCGTAGGATTGCTTATAGAAACAGATGCAAATTAAAGAAAGAGGCTGTATCTGCATCAGTAGTCAACAATTCGCAAGACTACAGACCATATGCGGAGGTACTATTGTTAGGAAAAACGATAAGTGGGTTAATGGATACGGGTGCCTCCATCAATTGTATAGGAGGATCGCTGGCACAGGAATTGGTCGAGAAAAAGCAAGCGATGGTACCAATTCAATCTACAGTTCGAACCGCAGATGGTAAAAGCCAAGCTATTGTAGGAAAAATATCAACAAGCGTCTGTTTTCGAGGCGAAAGAAAAACGTTACAATTTTATGTAGTGCCAACCCTATCTCAAGACCTATACTTAGGAATTGAGTTTTGGACTAGTTATAACCTATTGCCTGCATTTCTGGCTAACAAATCTCACAGTCCAACCATAGCAATGATTAATTTTGACGAGTCGTCACATATTTTATTATCCGATATTCAGAAAAAGGATTTAGCAGACGCTATTAAATTGTTTCCATCCTTTGCTGAAAAGGGATTAGGCAAGACGACCTGGCTAACCCATGACATTGATGTGGGCCAAGCCAAGCCGATTAAGCAGCGACATTACGCTGTTTCGCCAGCAGTGGAGAAACTTATGTACGAGGAACTAGATAGGATGCTAAAACTCGGTGTCATTGAAGAGTCAGACAGTCCTTGGTCTTCTCCAGTGGTTCTCGTACGTAAGCCAGGAAAGGTTCGCCTGTGCCTGGACAGTCGCAAAATGAATGAGGTCACTGTTAAAAATGCCTATCCCATGCCTTTGATCGACGGAATTCTAAGCAGACTTCCGAAAGCTCAATTCATTTCGAGCATCGATCTAAAGGACGCGTATTGGCAGATTCCTCTGAATGAGAAGGCTCGCGAAAAGACAGCCTTCACAGTACCTGGCAGGCCACTGTATCAATTTACAGTGATGCCATTTGGACTGTCAAATGCGCCTCAAACGATGTCCAAATTAATGGACAAAGTTATCCCGCCAGAACTTCGAAATGAAATTTTTATTTACCTCGACGATCTGTTGGTGATCTCAGATTCGTTCGAAAAACATGTGTCAGTATTAAAAGCATTAGCAGAAAGATTGAAACTAGCAGGATTGACTATTAACGTTGGTAAGAGTAGTTTCTGCCTCAAAGAGGTCAAGTATCTGGGCCATGTAATTGGACATGGTACGATACAAACCGACCCAGAAAAAGTCGAAGCGATAGGTCAATTTCCGACGCCACGTTCGGTAAAACAGGTTCGACGATTCTTGGGGTTAACAGGGTGGTACCACAAGTTTATCAAAAACTATGCTGGGGTGGCTGCTCCCATAACAGATACGCTAAAGTCAAATCGCAAATTTGTCTGGACAGACGAAGCTCAATCTGCGTTTGATGAGTTAAAGCAACAGATGTGTGAAGCACCAGTTTTGCACAGTCCTGACTTCTCTGCTCCATTTTCTATTCACTGTGACGCCAGTCATACAGGAGTTGGCGGCGTTTTGATGCAAAAAGATAATAGTGGCAACGAAGTCCCAATTGCATTCATGTCGCGCAAGCTTAATCGTTGTCAGCGAAACTATTCGGTGACCGAAAAAGAATGCTTGGCGGCTGTAATGTGCGTAAAGAAATTTCGCGCCTACGTTGAAGGGCAAGAATTCACAATCGTCACTGATCACGCCTCTTTAAAATGGCTGATGTCCCAGTCGGACCTGAGTTCGAGATTAGCTCGAAGGGCCCTCAAACTCCAAGGATATGATTTTAAAATTTTGCATAAAAAGGGAGTTCAAAATGTTGTGCCTGATGCACTGTCAAGGGTTCATACTGAGGATTTGTCTGCAATCTCAATAGAAGGGTTTTTAGATTTAAATTCAGATCAATTCGATTCAGCTGAATATAAATCTGTCAGGGAACGAGTACTGGACAATCAATCTCGAATGCCAGACGTAAAAGTTGTAGACAAATATGTCTATAGACGAGCTGAGCATGCGACTGGAGACCAAATAGCTGATGACCTCTGTTGGAAGCTATGGGTTCCCAAAGCTCTTGTATCAAGTGTTCTCAAAACGAACCACGAATGTCCCTTATCTGCTCACAGCGGCATAAACAAAACGCTGGAACGGATTCGAAGATTCTTTTACTGGCCAAACTTGCTAACGGATGTCAAAGAGTACATTAACAAGTGTGAAATGTGCAAATGTACAAAACATCCAAACCGCACTTTACGTCCGCCCATGGGGAAAACAAGCGAAACACAACGGTTTTTCCAAAAGTTATATGTGGACTTTTGGGACCGTATCCGCGTAGCCGTTCGGGCAATATTGGAATTTTAGTCGTACTGGATCACTTTGCAAAGTTTCCGTTTTTAAAACCAGTGAAGAAGTTTACAGCGGATGCGATCACTCGTTATTTAGAGGAAGATCTCTTCCACTGTTTTGGGGTCCCTGAAGTCGTCGTATCTGATAACGGTGTGCAATTTCGGTCTAATCTGTTTAATGCGTTGCTGCAAAAATATGAGATTAAGCATTCCTATACAGCCATATACTCTCCGCAGGCGAACGCTTCCGAGAGGGTCAACAGATCCGTTTTAGCAGCCATCAAATCGTATATTGCAACGGATCAAAAGAATTGGGATGAGCAACTGAGTTTCATAGCTTGCTCGTTGCGTTCTAGTGTGCATTCTGCAATTAATAACAGCCCGTATCGCGTGGCTTTTGGTCAAAACATGATCACTAGCGGAACGACGTATCAATTGTTGAGACAGTTGGAAATGCTTGAAGATAGGACAGTAAGCTTCAGTCGAGATGACTCGTTCGACTTGATCCGTAAAACAGCTCAAAAAGGTATTCAGCGGCAGCAAGAGCGAAACGAAAAAAGCATATAATTTACGGAGTCGAGAAGTATCCTTTAAGCCTGGTCAGGAAGTATTCCGTAGGAACTTTCAGCAATCCAATTTCGCCAAAGGTTTCAATGCCAAACTGGCACCGACCTTTGTCAAAGCGAGAATAGTTAAAAAGATCGGTAATTGTTATTATGATGTGGAGGATTTGCAAGGTCGGCATATAGGCAAGTATCATGCGAAGGACATTAAACCCTAATTTGAATAGTTTCCTAGCACATATCCAGTCCAAGCGCGTATCACCCTTGTGTGATAAATCCCCAAGTGTGATTTTGCCAGGGGGGAATTGTAGTGGCGCTTGGGTAAAAACCATGAAGCCTAAAAGTAGACCACATTTTGATCTTATAAGCCTAGCTTAGCATTAGAAGAAAAATTCAAATTAAAATAATGGATTAATAAGTTAGAAAACAAAAATGAGAAATTACATGAAATGATATTTAAATAATATTTTGTGTATAAAATATTTTTAGATATAAAAATTCTAATATCGATAGGACCACTCTTCAGAGGTGTTCTGCAAATAACTTGATAGTTATCTGTCAGATGACAGCTAGAGGTTAAGTGCATGTGACTACCACTTCCGTCACAAGGTTAGGTGGCTCATGCCAAAATCCGCTTCCGTCTTTCCAATTTCATCGATCAGTGCGAACACATCATCTTCCACCAGCTCCAGAACTTTCAACTGAAAATTGACCAACTACAAGTGAAAATTTAATTAATGCTGTAAAAATAGCCAACACTTGCAAAATTAAAGTCAATTCGTTTCAATAAATAAAACATCCAACCTTTAACACGAAAAGAAAGAAGGCTGTGAAAGAAAAAACTAATTTTTTTGTGTTCTGTGCTTGCGATCGGATCTTGGAGTCCAACAATACCAGTGAATTGTGCCAAACCCCAATTAAAACAGGGTAAATTTCCAACATGAAGTTTTTTTTTGCGCAGCAGACGCTTATGTTTGTGCTCTCGCATTTTTGTTTGCAGGGAGTGGCCCCTAGGGTTAGCCCATCTAACCTCCACCCACGTCCAGGTGACGTCACAAGCAAGTGGCAATTGGGTCTTCGGCCATAAACGGAAAAAGCTTCCATCCGAGCATTAAAACCCAAACGAAGTGCTGATCGGTGGTCATTCCTACTCCGCTTTAGTCCCTCATACGCATTTACCTGGAGAGCGTGCCAAAATCGTGGATGTCTAGTCGAAGCAAAAGCCGAAGTGTCGCTTAGGTGCAGCCGAGATGCAGTAATATAATTATCATAATTTTGCTTTAATTTTTTTTCTATCCCTTGTGTTTGTGAGCATAAAGAAAGAGGTATATGTGAAAATGGAAGAAAAGTGAAGAAAATCCTAAATTCAAATAATTAAATTTTTTTTTGTGCAAATGCAGTTGCAATTTACCCACCCAAAAGAAATGAATACCTAAAATACCTAATTGCTGATCAAAAGAAAAAAAAAAAATCAAAGCCTACAAAGAAAATGCATCCCAACAACAATTTGAAAACGAGTGTTAAAGTCAGTGACCAATAAAACAACAGAAATGTTGTGTGAACAATAATTTTAAAAATTCAAGTTACGCTCCAGCCGCCAGCGAAAGTACTTTCAGCGTGGGATCTGGATAGTGGTAAGTGAGATAAGCCGTTGTGGTCAAAGCAGTTATATTTTGGCTTTGATTCTTTTTGCCTCGCCTATTCGTATGTCATATAACTGATAAGCAAACGCATTGCTTAGGCCCCAAGCCACAGCTGATCGAGCTATGCATTTTTGGCAAATAATTAAACGAAAGAAATGCGTTTGTTTTGATGGCGTGATCGTGTTGTTTAAATTGGCGCTTCGGTCGCATTTCTAAAGTTTACGTTGTTCAATGATAAAAGAAATAAAAAGATTAAAGAAAAGAAAAATATTGATAAAAAATATATTGAAGAAAAAAATTATGATTAAAGAAAATTATTTAAAATTCATTTATTATTCTACACTGAAAGAAACTTCCATATCACATACATAATTATTTAATATTTCTACATAAGAAACATATATTTTGCCTAAAGATTATCTACATTTTATTTTACATACTTATTTAATTATTATTTACATGCACAACTTATCTACATTTATTATATACACATTATATTCCACTAATTATGTTAATTTCTCAGCAATTCTTCGTTTATAAAACTTGTTGAAAAAAAGGGGGGGGTGGGGGAAGGGGGGTTTTTTGGGGGGGGGGGTGGGTGGGGGTTGGGGGGGGGGGGGGGTGGGGGGGGGGGGGGGGGGGGGGGGGGGAAATATTTCGTTTAGTAAAACAATAATTTTGGCGTTTGAAAATTTTGGCCATGAAATTAGGAGTTGAGTTAGAGTTAAAGAAATTTGTAAATAAATATTAAAATTATAAATATGAACTAAAGAATCTATTAATGGATGCCATGCCTCGCCTGAGTGAACCAATGCAGTAAACATTTGTGGATGATAAAGGGGTCGTCTCACCTATAATGCATTTTGACGACCAAGGTAGGGTGGGGATCGCTAGCGCATAATGTCACCTAAGCTAGCTGATTTATCCAGAGATGTCACCTTCTCTCCATTCTATTTTTTTTTTTGTCCCTAGTGCCTTAGGAGGCTATCCTTTGTTTTTGTGTTGCCAATATCAAAAGTTTGATCTCTTATCTAACATTAAAATACCCGCACGCGAAACAAAATTAAAATTTAGCATCTTTGAGAGCTCGTAGAGAGCAGCGGTCTTCGATTGTCGCACCCCCCCGTTGCCGACCAGAACATGCCGGAAGCTAGCGCGTGCTCCGTAATCGCTCCTACACCCACATCTGCTCTACTGAAATTGCTGCGTATACCTATATACGTTGCATGCTACAAGACTCCAAGTCGATTATTGGCTTAATCATTTGGAAGTCTTCTATGGCAGGGTCGTTTTGACGAGAAAGTGTATCGGCAACAACATTTTGTGAACCACTCCTATGCAAAATTGTGAATGTGAAAGTCCGTAACTTCATAGACCATCTAGCCAGTCTACCCGACAGATCTTTTTGACGCATCAGCCACTGTAGTGCTGAATGATCTGTTATGACGACAAATTCTTGGCCCTCTATATAAGAGCGAAACTTTTTAATTCCTTTGATTACGGCTAAACATTCTAGTTCTGTGACAGAGTAGTTGCGCTGTGCTTTTGAAAGTTTTTCGCTCATATACTCAATTGGAAGTTCAACTCCGTCTCGCTCTTGAGCCAAAACACAGCCAAGGCCGTAAGTGCTATCATCGCAAAGTAGTACAAATCGTTTCGAAAAGTCTGGAGTTATCAGGATGGGTGAGGCAGTTAAGCAATCTTTTAAAGCTTCGAAGGATTTTTGTGCGCTCTCATTCCATTCAAGGTCTTTTCGTTTTTTCAGTAGTTCGGTTAGTGGAAAGCTGATGGAAGCGTAGTTTTCCCCAAAGCGCCTGTACCACCCCGATAAGCCTAAAAATCTACGTAATTGCTTAACAGTAGTCGGTACTGGAAACTCAGATATAGCTTTGATCTTTTCAGGATTTGTTCTTATCTGTCCATTTCCTATAATAAAACCTAAATAAGTGTTTTCTTGCATGCAAAATTTCGACTTGCTGATGTTTATGGTAAGATTTGCTTTGCGAAGACACAAGGCTATCTCTTGTAATAACATTAAATGGCTCTCGAAATCATCAGACAGTATAAGAAGGTCATCTAAGTACACAAAAACTCGTGTACGAAGATGAGCTGGGATAACCCTATCCATTAAACGACAAAGTGTTTGCGCAGCATTACTGAGACCAAATGGCATCATTTTATATTGATATAATGGTCTGTTTGGTACTGTAAATGCCGTGAATTGCCGCGATTCTTCATCTAAGGGAATTTGCCAGTATGCATGCTTCATGTCTAAGCCAGTGATGAATCGGGCTGGAGGAAAGCGACTCAAGATTCCGTCAATGTGAGGTAATGGATATGCATCCCTTCTAGTAACTTTATTGACCTCTCGTGAATCCAGACTCAGTCGGTACTTATCACCTTTCTTAACTAACACGCAATTACTGCTCCATGGGCTAGTCGACTCCTCTATGACGTCAAGTGCAAGCATATTGTCCACTTCAGCGAACATCAGTTTCTCCATCGCAGGTGAAACTGGCCAATGCCGCTGCTTAACTGAGGTTGCTGAGCCCACGTCAATAGAGTGTTTTGCAAGTTTAGTTCTTCCTAATCCCTCAGTAGCGAATGACGGGAAAATATTGATAACTGCATTTAGACGTTTTTGTTCGCCTTCGGACAAGGTAATAAATTTTGGGTCATCTTCATTTTCATCTAAAGTTCCCACATCTAGTTCAGATACTTCAGCGGACTTTGTGATCTTGTCTAAAAGTCCGAACTTCTGCCAGAAGTCTATGCCCAAATAAACTTCTTGCTTGAGTTCAGGTATAAGAAATATTTCAAGCTCAGCTGTGCTATCGCGGTATTTAATACTAGCTAAAATTTTTGCTACTACACTACTTTCTGTTCCATTTGCGGTTCGTATCTTGCCAGAACATTTTATTGTTTTGCTGTGTGTCAACAATTCCTGTGCCACAGAAGCACCTAAGCAACTTATTGTGGCTCCCGAGTCTAGTAATGCTGTATATTTGTGACCTTCAATTAATACTTCAGTGTAAAGCCTATTATCAGAATTTACAAAAATTGATGAAATAAACTTATTTCGATTTATTCGAACTGTCTTCCAAAAATGTCTTAAACGTTTGGTGGAACGATTGGACTTCGGTATAAAATTTATAGAATCTATCTTATCAAATATTTGTTTACGCTTATTATTATAATTCCCAATTCTTTCATGCAGAGGAATGAATGAAAAATGTAAATGGTTCTCCCTCTTTTGGTTTTTTAAATCGTTATCAGGCAATACTTCTACCTGCGTAGAAACAGTAGATGTTTTCCTATACAAAATTTGTTTGACTTTATCGGATGCGTCTATTGGTTGTTGAGTGACACATCCTTCTTTCGGTTTCCCGAAGTATTGCACTTAGAACATTGAGGTTTGCAAGTATCTTTAGTTCCACAGCCGTAACAAAAGATTTTTCTGGGACCCATACAATCATCGAATTTGTGACCCGTTTTGTCACAATTCCAACAAGTTGGATTTGTTTGGACAGAACGGTGCTGAATTTGTAGAACCTCTTCTGATTTAATATTATCAACGGTTGGCGGCTCGCTAACGTCTTGATCAGACAATTCGGTAACGTATGAACGTAAAGTTCTTGGTTTTGATATTTTTATGTCATTATAAAATTGTTCATGCTTTCGGATTTCATTTCGTAGTTGAGATCTATTCGAAATCTTTAAATGAAGCAATTCATGGTGCAAACTAGGCTTGGCGTTCCGGATCAGTAGGTCTATTAACTGGCTTTCAGGTATACCATTTTGTAGTCTGTCCACTAGTTCTTCTATAGCATATTGGAAGTCTTCGAAAAGCTCACTTTCACCTTGACGTCGTTTCTTAATCCTTTCCCATATGTCATAATCTGTTTCAATGTCTTCGAATCGTTTTTTAAATTCCTCACAGAAAGTTTCCCAACTAAAATTTTAGTGTGTACGGTGAAATTTCCAGTACCAGTCATTTGCTTTTCCTGCGAACAGGAGATATTAATGATCGCAAAGAAGTCTATAATCGTTATTTAAGTTTTGCTTTGTTAGAGAACAAACTCTATAAATGAATTCATCCATTCTCATACAAGATTTTGAACCATCAAATTTGATTCGCCAGTTTTGGATAACGCTGGATACTTTTTCGGGTGCAACATAAGAATTCGAGCCACTTCGATTTGCACTAACTCTAGGTGAGTTCATAACTACTTCCGAATTATTTCCAACTGGTTGATCAATAAATAGATCATTTCTCCCAGAAAAATTATTTGTAAAAATGGGTGTTTGATCTTCGGATTGTGATAGATGAATAGAAGCTAATCGATTTTGTATAGAGGATTCAATAGTTTTACTCAACTGAATTGTGAGATGTTCCAATAGTTGTGAATGTTGAATGCTGACCGCAGATTGTACATAATTTGCTATTTCGACTTGAGTGTTAAGCGAAAGATTCGAGCTGTTTGAAGGCTCAGCTACAACTCTATCTAAGCTTGGACGTTGCGTAGATCTTGTAGACATACCACGCCTTGGAGTTGCTCCTCGGTTTTTAATTGTTTTTTGATACCTTCTTGATTGGTTTGGTCTGGCTTCGTTAGTTTCTAGTGATTCATTTACACTGTTACCTCCTCGTGAAGCTTCTGAGTTTAGTTCCGCGAATAATGTATTATTGGAGAAAGTCAACGCCATTGCTGCACAATCCCCTTTACATGTAGGACAACTTGGATTGGTTTTGATATGTTCAAGAATGCAAAGATTATGAAACTTGTGTTTGCATGGTGTATTAGCGACAAGTTCAACGTTTCTTAAAACCTCGTTACATAAGCCACAAAAAGGATCAGACCTTTGTAAGGTGGCTGATATATCTTCATTGCTATGTCTTACTGACATTTTCGTTTTATATAAAGGGCGTAGCCGGATTCCCATGGGCAGCGGCCCTTGACCGAAATTAAATTTTTGGTATGCAGATTCAAAGTTGGGTATCTAACAAAAATTCCCCCATCGTTGGTTTTGTCCTAGCGCTCATGGTGTATTTTTAATGAAGAGTTAAACTTTTTTGATCGTAAGCTGTTTTAAGACAATGGGCCATGCTAAAATTCTGAAAAATTCAAAATAAATACTTTGAACCGTCGGAATTCGATACAATAATACCCCTGATTTTAACGAGGCAAACCGCGACTTGTATAAATCCGCGAAATTTTTAACCTTATTTATTTTCAACTTGCAATTAGGGTTCCACTTTGCTTTTTTTTGGGTATATTCGCCATGGTTTGTTAAAGCTCTTATAATTTTTCCACATTTTTAAAAAATGTGAAAGGTGGTTAAAACGCTAAAAGCAGTACATTGCAATATTATTATGCAGGCCAATCATGTTGAAAAAATATTAAATATACTTATGGAAAATCTATAGACCGATCTTATAATTTTTCAGATTTTTAAAATGCAGTCCGCGACTTTTAAAAATCCGCGGAATTTTTAATCAATTTTTTTTGTTGTTGTGGATAAGGTACCACTGTAATTCCTTGTGTGATTACTTGTCCCAATATGATAAAACAAGCACATTTTTTTCAGATTTTTAAAAAATGTGAAAGGCGGTTAAAACGCTAAAAGCAGTACATTGCAATATTATTATGCAGGCCAATCATGTTGAAAAAATACTAAATATACTTATGGAAAATCTATAGACCGATCTTATAATTTTTCAGATTTTTAAAATGCAGTCCGCGACTTTTAAAAATCCGCGGAATTTTTAATCAATTTTTTTTGTTGTTGTGGATTTGGTGCCACTGTCCTAATATGATTAAAATACCCCATATTTTGTTAAAGTAAAAAGACAGTTTGTATTCATTTCTTAAGACTTTTTAATCATCCTCGCTGTCTTCATTTATTACTGGATTGGCAGAAACCGTAGTAAATAATTTGCTCAAAATTTCGGCAGGTCTAATAATTTTCGACAAATATCGACCGTGAGCTAAAAAATATACAACAGCGGCAACGTGAGAGCAGCAACCAATGGTCCTGTTACCATTCGCACATTCGCAGTAATGCCGCCGAATACTTGAGTAACCGATGGCCTCAGAAGTATACTCAATAAAGCATTTATTCTTTTTACTCCTAATATGCCGGGATCTTACTTTGATTTTTAGTATATTTTTATTTGCTTTAACCCAACTCATTTTCATCTTCCCGTTTTCATCTTGTATTTCCGCTAAGTAAGAAACGGTTTGACTTAATTGGTATGAGCCCGTAAAAAATATTTGTAAGTCATTTTTGTTTTTTTTTTTGGAAAATCCATGAGGTCGGTGGAGCATATTTCCTGAAAAGGGACTTTACGTCTTCCCCAGCCTTTTTCTTCAACTTCTTTGGCAAGAAAGTTCTCAGAGCACTTGTTTTTTTCTATTTGGCTGAGAATAGCCTCGCTTAATTCCTTGTCGCCGTCTAAACGTTTGCCAAACTTATTGTTCAAATAGCTTGCTATCCTGCACAAAGATGATAACTTCGGTAACATTTTGTTGTCCATTTGTTGGTGAAGGATTCTAGAGAGGAGAGCTCCAATCAACTGATACACACAAAGTAAAAACAGTAACTTTTGAAAATAGAGATGATATATTATATAAGAGGCTTTTATAATTTTAAAAATCTGAAAAATTATAAGATCGGTCTATAAATTTTCCATAAGTATATTTAGTATTTTTTCAACATGATTGGCCTGCATAATAATATTGCAATGTACTGCTTTTAGCGTTTTAACAACCTTTCACATTTTTTAAAAATGTGGAAAAATTATAAGAGCTTTAACAAACCATGGCGAATATACCCAAAAAAAAAGCAAAGTGGAACCCCAATTGCAAATTGAAAATAAATAAGGTTAAAAATTTCGCGGATTTATACAAGTCGCGGTTTGCCTCGTTAAAATCAGGGGTATTATTGTATCGAATTCCGACGGTTCAAAGTATTTATTTTGAATTTTTCAGAATTTTAGCATGGCCCATTGTCTTAAAACAGCTTACGATCAAAAAAGTTTAACTCTTCATTAAAAATACACCATGAGCGCTAGGACAAAACCAAAGATGGGGGAATTTTTGTTAGATACCCAACTTTGAATCTGCATACCAAAAATTTAATTTCGGTCAAGGGCCGCTGCCCATGGGAATCCGGCTACGCCCTTTATCAATACTTTAAATTCTCATTAATTAAATGTCTGTCTTTTCCTCATGCTAAAACTTTTAGAAAAATTATCAAACAAAATCTCAGTGGTTTTTCTATTGTAATTGTTTATTTGGACGTTGATGTACAATGCGCAGTACGTTCAAGTGGCCCAAGCGACACCAAGCCGAAGCTTGTTACGCGCGAACCCCAGGCAAAATAGCAGCCCACCTCCCGCCCAACCGACCGGGGCGCTGCCACAAACGAGTGACACGAAAACGCGAAGAAAAACACGGAATTAAAGCAAACTACGGGCTAAATACGTTAATATAGAGGTTTTTATAGCAAAAATAGAATCTTCTAAACTAATTACTCGAAAGATTTTATTGTAGTCAGCACAAAGGACACGAAACGGCTCATGCAAAGCATAGTTAGTAGTACAACGTTTTAAAGATAAGGGGATATAGTTACGTGTCTGTCTAACAGGAACACTAAGATTAATTTGACTAAGCAACTCTGATGAGTCGATTTCACCATTTATTAGTCTATGTATGAAGATTACACCAAGCATAACTCTTCGGTTAATTAAGGAGGGAAGGTTTATTAAAAGAAGTCTACTAGAATACGATGGTAACCGGACCTCAGGATTCCAATTCAAACCACGAAGAGCAAACAATAGGAATTGTTTTTGCACCGATTCAATTCTATCTTGATGGATCGAATATTGTGGAGACCACACACATGAACCATACTCAAGAATTGGACGGACAAGAGAAGTATAAAGAATTTTGGTCGTATAGGGATCAACAAATTCCTTAGACCAACGCTTAATAAACCCAAGAACACTTCTGGCCTTACTAACAGTAGCAGTTACATGAGAGTCAAATTTAAGATTATGATCAAGAATTACCCCCAGATCATTTACTTCATTGGCACCATCGTTTAGACGCTCTAATGCCACATTATCAAGCGTGTATGTGACCAGTTGTGGTAAGCTTCTATAAAATGTCATAACCTTACACTTCGAACTATTAAGGTTTAGGAGATTGAATTCACACCATGAGTGAAATGCATCCAAGTCAGTTTGCAAATGATATCGAGATACCAAATCTTTATATGTTAAACAAATCTTAACATCATCAGCATACATAAGGACTCGTGAATGAGTCAGAACTGAAGGTAGATCATTGATGAATAGAGTAAAAAGCAATGGACCCAAGTGACTACCCTGGGGTACTCCAGAAGTAACTTGGATACACTTAGAATATGAATTTCGAAATAGAACCTTTTGGGTTCTATCACTTAGGTACTGAGAAATCCAACTGAGAAGGTTAGTGGGAAATCCAATTAGGCTCAGTTTGTGAAGCAGCAAGGAGTGGTTTACAGAATCAAATGCCTTACTAAAATCAGTATAAATGACGTCAGTTTGCATTTTACTTAAGAACCCTTTTATCACTAAGGATGTAAACTCTAAGAGGTTAGTGGTGGTAGATCTACGTCTCACAAATCCATGTTGGAACGGTGAAATAATGGAACTACACAAATGTTGCAATTGAGATGTTATAATTTTCTCAAAAGTTTTAGGAATTGCAGACAACTTGGAAATACCCCTATAGTTTTCAACATCAGACTTATTGCCCTTTTTATGAAGAGGAATGATAAAAGATTCCTTCCATAACATTGGGAAGGAAGATGACTATTGTAATTGTTAATTAACTATTGTTGATTTGACCATGCTCTATCAAAATTATTGGACAATATCCACCATAAACGATAGTATATTGTAAATCCAAATGATTTAAGATTCGGTATGTTCAAAGCAGGGCTGCAAACCCCTCTAATTTTAACAGGGGTTCGGTTCGGGATTCGAACCCTTACCCTACTCTGGGGGTTCGGTTCCACAACCGGTTCCCTTCAAATTGAGAACCGGGGTTCCGGTTCGGGTTCGGGTTCCAGATAGCATTTTATATATTTTTGTACATAATAAATAATTTAATAGAATTTGTAACATGCAAAAAACACGGCCACTTTTGGCCAAAAAATAAGAGATGAGCTTTATCTGCGGACCCGTGATTTAGTAACTGTGATTAAGTCACAGTGACTGGCAGTCATCGAACACACTGTTACTTCAAATATGCAGTCAGTGTGTAATTTGATGATTGCCGGGTTGTCTCATCCCTAACTTATAGTGTGGCTGAACACGTACATAAATTTCCGAGAATTCAGTCAGAATTATTTTTTCTACAAATGCGACCGCCACAGCATGGCTTTGCCTGGCATATTGTGAGAGTGAAATGTTAAAAGAACTTTATTTGTGATTTGATTAAAAAAAATGAAGAAATTTAAATAAAGTGCAACTTTCCCTTGTATTAACAGTGCTATTGTATCTTCATACGAACAAAATAATACACAGAAATAGGGATTCAGATGCAAATTGAATTCCCTTGCTTGAGGTTGTGTAAAATAACACAGTCCAGTCTTTTGTTGCGGATGGGAAAAAGTGTCGCCGTCCATACATGGGCATATAAATGGATACATTTTTCTTCATAATAATGAAATATTTTAAGCCATCAAAGTGCAAAAATAAATTCTATGCTTGCCAATTTATTTTTATAACCGAACCCTATCAATAAGAAAACAGGGTTAGGTTCGGGTTCGGGTTCTCGTGATTATTTTCAATGGGGTTCGGTTCCCGGTTCGGTTCAGGCATCACCAGAACCTGAACCGAACCGGTTTTGAAGGGTTCGGTTCCGGACCGGATTGCAGCCCTGGTTTAAAGTAATACTGACACATAGAATAAGAGTTGTTCGTATATTATTACCGAAGGTCTATTCTGGTCGACCAATCCTTAATAAAAGAATTGTAATCGCAAAATCCTAAAACAGTTCCTAAGTTCCAAAGCTACCATTCCCTCAAAATTATATGTGACTCTTTGTTCAGTTAAAATTGAATGTTGGTTACTTGGATGGATTGGCGGATGAGCTAAGAAAGCCATAACAAGTGTTTGTTGTCTTAATGGATATTAACCGATATCCATAGTTAGCCCAGGAACCCACTGTATCTCTCAATAAAGATTTTATTCTTTGACAAACTGTCGGGCCCCACGTTGGGCGCCAAAATGTGTAGTGTACCGGTGTGCATTTGGGTGTCTTTTCACTCTCAAGTGGAAAGAGATTGGCCTACTATCAGTTGGTGTATTAACACTGATTTGAAAGACCTTTGTAAAGTCAGACGGAGTTGCGCACTCTCGCTATGCTCGGTTCTAGCTCGCCGGATTGTCGGGGTTCTTACTCCTCTGAGCTATACGGTTGCACACTAACACATTTAATAAGTGCGTTTAATAAAACCAACTCAAAATAATAATGGATGAAAGGAGCTTCTGTAAATTAATGTATTTGCGCCGACACGCATAATCAACCCTCTGAGATTTAGATATTCTAGGGAACATAGGTGTTAGTTGTCCCCTTTCTGTACCCTCCCTTCCATCCCAGGGGTTTCTGGGTCGTCAAATCACAACCTTAATGGGGCTAACGGCGCCACGGAAGAGTTGGACGGCATTCCTTGTCCCGTAGGACCCAAATTGGATTCTAATAATTAAATCAATTAGAATCAAATATATAACTAATTCTTCCGTTTACCTTTGGAACACTGTTTCACAAATCACTTTTATTTCAATGGGATTTTTAACACAAACAACTTCAGAGTAGCAATTGGTTAGAATTTATTTGACTAGGTTAGTTAACCTCTAAGACTTGTAGCTTTAAGTAGTAGGGCACCATAGACCTAGACATCCGAATCGGTCGAAATTACTTGCTCGAATAAATTCACGTGTGCCAACAGCGTGGTTATGGACCGATCGAAGAAGAGCTTTTGAGTATGCTTCTTCTTACTGTAACTGGACTATGGCCTGATCATAGGCATGCGTGGCTTGACCTCATTGGTCAGTTCAAGAACATATTACGCGTGGGTGGGTCGAAAAGTTATCTGAAAATTTCCCATTATTTTTGTTCGGACACTACAAATTATAAATATCTTGTAATTGACCTTGGACAGGCTGAGTAAGACCCTGGCTGGAAAAACTTCGTTACACTTGATCGAAAATTAAAATAAATACGAGCCAAGAGTTTGAGCAAAATTTGACCCTTTTGGGCTGTAGAGCCAGCTATTTATAGTTGCATGAAAACACCAGTGACCAACTACCAACACGACCAAGAACTGATATCTAAGATGTGCTTTTTAGTTTAACATGGTAGACACTCGGGGTAGTAGAAATCTTAAAAGAAGACCTAAAGTCCAAAGAAACGTGCTGCGGGATATGGCTCCCAGCATAGCTGCCTTTTAATCGCCACACATAAATTAATTGCTGGCAATTTGATTTTTATTTAAATTTGAAAGAGAGCTATGTCTGACAGATGTAAGATGTTGCCAGTGTGAATCGCAGTTTCACATTTAATATCAATCTCCCACGTGTTCCTCTAAACTGTGCTCAGTGTTATTAGGATATAAGAATCCATAATTTTGAAGCCCTGAAATTGAAATTTGAAGTGTATATACACTGGTTCAAGAATGGTTCCGAAACCACTGAAACGATACAAAAATGGT
Organism: Lordiphosa mommai; assembly: GCA_018904225.1. Classification (NCBI taxonomy): domain Eukaryota; kingdom Metazoa; phylum Arthropoda; class Insecta; order Diptera; family Drosophilidae; genus Lordiphosa; species Lordiphosa mommai. The sequence continues at coordinate 773,945 of JAEIFT010000065.1, read as the reverse complement.
TCAGAGCCTTTCTAACAATTGAAGTTATTAACTTAAAAATTGTTGCGATTCAAAAAAATTCGTTGTGCGCGGCTTAAGACCGGTTTCGAAACAATAAATTTAAATAGATTATAAGTTCACTTCACTTTGTTTTAACAAGCATCAAATGTTGTTATTGTGTGTTGCTAGTATAAAGATGCCCATTAAACGCGATCCTGACGTGGAGTGGAAAAGCTGGGTATGAGGCGTTGCTCCCTGAGGGCTCTAGTTTCACATTTTATTGGTCCCGTTCATGGGTTTTTATGAGTGTCGCACTGTGTTTTAGTTTATTTGGCTGTATAGGGCTAATTTAATTTCATTAAGTAAAAATTTTGTTTTAAGTCATTTTTTATTAATATTTAGTTATTATTAAATTTATTTTTAAAATTTAACGGCTGGCTTAAGAAGGTCCGCAAGGCCCTTTGCTTACGTTAAGTATTGTCAAAAATAGGGGGCATACATGTCATTTTGACAAGAGTTACGTCTTTCGTAAATCATTTTCGTCGCCATGTTCCCAATACGAGGTTACTTGCCAAATCCATTTTCTATCGTGCTTCCTTTTCTTTCGAGCAGCCGACGAAGACGGATGAGTTTTGCAAATTCCACAGTAATTCAGTTTTAATTGCCCAAATCCGCATGGCATTTCAATTTTGCGTTTAATTCATTTAATTTGTTGGCATCCACTGATTCTAAATAGCGAAAACTATTTAATCAAGCCACTAACACCCATTGCTAAGCAGCCTTGGGAATATTTCGACGTAAGTCAACGTTTAACTTGGAAAATAAAGAAAAGCTCTTTCATTTAAACTCCCCCACTCTTTACTCTTTATAGTCGGTTGCGTCGAATTATATTGGCAATTTGCTCAAGAGAAAACAGCGAATATCGATCAAAGAGAAATTTTATGCTTATGAGCACCCAAAGGTAACTATCAAGAGCCACAAAACAGCTGCAATCAGCAGGCTTACAAAAAAACTGTTACCTTTATTTCATCCAAAGGGCAGCAGAGAATCAAAGAGCAGTCAGAGGGCTAAAGTCCAATCCCACGACGGCCAGCGCAGCGAGAGCAGAACTCAAGACAACGGTGATAACTGTTGTACGTCTTGTCATCATCGCTTTGAGTCGCCTCGCTGCAGTCGTAACAGAGGAGAAGAATATTCTAGTGGCAGAAACGTCGCAACTTGGCCAATTCAAGGGTGTGTCCCTTTCCACGAGTAAGTATCTTTCTCATAAGTATCTCTCAACTAGTCAAAATTGCTTGCCAAACGAATCAACCCAAATATCTGAAAGTGCAGTGAAAAGCCTCATCTCCATAGGCGTAAAGTGAAGCGAGTATCGTTTGTGTGAAAATCACACCCTCACCGTCTCAGCAGTGCTAACACAACACCAATAGTGAAACGCCCAAACGAAATTGTGAAAATTCAACCCCTCAAGATCGCCGAGAAAAAGCGAAAGAAAATGCTCAAGCCAGGTCTAAGCCAGTGTTAAATTCTTCTTTTTTTTATTATTATTATTTATAATTTTTTATTTCTTTATATTTATGGCATGAATAAGTTTTTTATTGTTAATTTTTTTATGCAAAGAAAAAGTAAAACCAAAACCAATCATGTGTGAGTGTATATATATGTGTACGTGAAAAATACAAAAAAAAAAAAAAAAAACGAGAAGGCAAAGCTAACTTCGACTGTGCCGAAGTTTTAATACACTTGAAAAACTTTACTCCAACTGATTTAACCAGTAAAATATATATAGGATATAGATATCAGATATTAAAAAATTTTAAATCATTGATAATAAAAATAGGATACCATAAAAAAACTTTTCTTAGTAAAACAAATTTTCCGACCGATCGGTCCTATGGCAGCTATATGTTATAGTCATCCGATTTTTATAAATTTTTTAAAAAATTTGTAAAAGGATATAAAACTAATATCTACCAAGATTGGTGATGATACGAAGGAAAACAAAAAAGTTTTTCTCACTAGAACTTGTTTTTTGACCGACCGCCAGCTATATGCTATAGTGATCCGATTTTGATACATTTTTCCAGAATTATGTGAAATCATATCAAACTATCATATACCAAGATTAGTGACGCTACGATGAAAAACAAAAAAGTTTTTCTCACTAAAACTTATTTTCCGACCGATCGTTTCTATGGCAGCTATATGATATAGTCATCCGATTTTGATAAATTTTTTCGAAATTGTGTGGAAGCATATAAAACTGATATATACTACGATTGGTGACGCTACGATGAAAAACAAAAAAGTTTTTCCCACTAGAACTAGTTTTTTGACCGACCCTTTATATGGCAGCTATATAATATAGTCATGCGATTTGGATAAATTTTTTCACAATTATGTGGAAGCATATAAAACTAACATACACCAAGATTTGTGCCGCTACTATGGAAAACAACAAAGTTTTTCTAACTAGAACTAGTTCTTAGACCGATCGTTCCTATGGCAGCTATATGATATAGTCATCCGATTCGGCCGGTTCCGACATATTAGTTGCGTGCAGTAAAAAGAAGACTCTGTGCAAAATTTCAGCTCGATAGCTTTAAAACTGAGAGACTAGTTCGCGTAGAAACAGACAGACGGACGGACGGACAGACGGAATTGAACTCAGCTCGTCGTCCTGATCAAGAATATATATAGTTTATGTGGTCGGAAATGAATATTTCTATGCGTTACAAACTTCTGGGCAAAATTAATATACACTTTTCAAGTGTATAAAAAAAACAAAACAAACAAGAGAAAAAATAAGAACAAACCATCCAGCAACAAGAACGACAAAGTGAAATGAATAAACGAAAAACGGTGATCTACGAAAACTAAAAATCAGTGAAGAAAAAAATACAAGCCAAAACAGCATCAATTATATAATGACTTTTTAAAGAGTAACAACAGCACATCTATAATGAACCACGAAGGCCTTCGGCGGAATATGCAGATGGGGTTAGTGATACCAATTGGTTGATTTTGCATATGTTTTTACACCAGAGAAAATTTTTTTTGTTGAACAGTGTAATTTTGTATTTGCTCTGATAAGAGAGACAAAAATCCCGTTTAAGTTTTGGCTGATCCATCTGATCTACCAATTTTCTTATAATTGTGGAGAGTTCATACTCTTTTTAAAAGCTTTTAAGCAAGCTTCACTTGCAATGGCAATTTCAATTCACTTTTCGGTTCTCTTTCGTTGCTAATTCTTGTATTTATCTACGCTGTTTAATCTAACGTAAAGACAATGCAAAAAAAAATTAATACTCTATAATTTCGATTTTCGGGTATGTTTCTTTATGATAACGTAATGTTGAAAAGCAAAGTGTATTTCGTTAAAAGCATTTAGGTTTACATTTTCATATCTATATACATACACATTCACATATATAAACATACTTTCCTAATTTTATATGTACACATGAATTTGGTTTTACGTTACTTTCTAATTATGCACACTTGAGTTAATCAGTTATGAACATTGGATTCATAAAATATTGTTTGGTAATTCCAATACTTTAATTTAAAGAAATTAATTTATATAACCTTTAATTTAACAGAAAGTTATTATTATTATTTTTACATTCATTTATTTCATTGCTGCAAACCGGTCCGGAACCGAACCCTTCTGGTGATGCATGAACCGAACCGGGAACCGAACACCATTGAAAATAATCACAAGAACCCGAACCCGAACCTAACCCAGATTTCTAATTGATGGGGTTCGGTTCTAATAAAAATTGCAAGAACAGAAATATTGCACTTTGATGATTAAAAATATTTCATTATTATGAACAAAAATGTATATGTATATGGACGGCGACACTCTTCCCGTTCGCAACAAAAGACTGGACAAAATAACACAACTTCAAGCAAGGGAATTCAATTTGCACCCGAAACCGTTTTTCTGGATATTATTTTGTTTGTACGGAGATGCAGCGGCACGATGAATACAAGGAAAAATTGTACGTCATTTAAATTTCTTCATTTTTTTACCAAAGTCACAATTTATATACTTTTAGCATTTCACTCTAACAATATGCAAGTCAAAGCCGTGCTGTGGCGGTCCCATTCTTGGAAAAAATAGCTCTGACTGGAATTCACGGAAATGTGTGAACGTGTTCGGCCACACTATAGGTTAGGGATGAGACATACCAGCGTATCTGTGATTAAGTCACTGTCACTGGCAATCATCACGTCACAGTGACTGCATATAAAAAGCAACAGTGTGATTTGGTGACTACAAGTCACTGTGACTAATCTAAACATACATACAATGTCTGATTGTCTAGTCAATCTAGACCAGGGCCGGCCAAATGGAGAGGACTGAAATATGAGCATGTGTTGGTGACTGCCACAGTAGAGAGCCAACTCACTTGCAAAATCAAGTTTTTCTGTGCTCACCGATTCACACACACATGACTTCAGCTCGCGTCTGTGTGAAAAACACGAATACGCTCGGCCCCCAGTGGCTATGAGCTGGCCGGGCCTGATCTAGACAGATCATTTATGTGCTTGACTGCCAAAAACTGTAGCAGTTTATAAGGCATCTCTTCAAACTCTATTAAATTATTTATTATATACATAAATATATAAAATGCAATCTGGAACCCGAACCCGAACCGGAACCTCGGTTCTCAATTTAAAGGGAACCGGTTGTGGAACCGAACCCCTAGCGTAGGGTAAGGGTTCGAACCCCGAACGGAACCCCTGTCGAAATTGGAGGGGTTTGCAGCCCTGATTTATTTATCATGCCAATTATTTTATTTTTCTAAAATTTATATAATTTAATTGTGTTAATTTTAGGCCAAGAATTTTTGTTAAATTTATGCAGCCTTGTTTGGAAAAAGAAATGAAACTTATTGTGAAGACCTTTTGAGATTTAGTTTGTTGGAATCGACATTATGAGTCATTTTGAGAAAAAGTCAATAAAATTTGGTTTAATTATGGATTTGTAAATTAAAAGTTTTTCTCTTTAGTAAGAATGGTGTAAATATCGTGTCGTAACTAAACATGGGATTTTCCAGACAACTTTCATATGCTAAAGGAAAATCAAGGCATGGTGGGTATAGAAGCAGAGCTACGATGTCAACTTAGTAGTTTATATAGGGTATACTTTTAAATCTTTTTATTTTTCTATTTATTCTTTTTATTATGCATTGCGTTTTACGTTTTTTGATTATATTTAATGATTTAAAGGCCGTGGAGACTCTTTATTTTAAATATGTGTGTGGGTGTTGCTGGTGAACACGTCAAAAGAACTCCCCCACAGGCTGTTTCTGCTAGTCGATCTTCAGAGTCCCCAACCGACAAGCTCATCAACACGATCCAGCACACACTCGTTCTTTCTTTTCCACTAACAGGGATGTGTCTTCCATAAGGTGTGTCATCGTCACCTGACACCTTTGGGACAATGGAGGATCACCTGAAGTCGGAAAGATGGACCCACTTGCGTTGAAGCAAAGCATCCATGCTGGTCACGAGGACTGTATGAATGCTTGTGCTTGTTGCAAGCGGCTTTGCTCGCTAATAGTTCGCTGTCAGGGAGCAAAGGAATGGAAAGTGATAATTGTAACTTTTCTTATGATTTTTGGAAATGGATAAGAGATTTGTGCTGAATATTTGGTAGCATCCATGCAAGCTGGTCATCTAGAGTTACAAATTCCCTCTCAATCGTTACAGTTTGCTATATAAAAGAGAAAATTTAAGTTTAAAGTTTTTATTAATAAGCCTGCGAATATTTTTCTGTAAGCACAATGGATCCGGTTCGGTCATGGGTTTTGTGAATCAATGGAAATAAGTAATCGTTTGGTAATTTCAAAAGCTTCTTTTAAGTGTGATTAATATTTTCTTTATTCATATTGATTATTTAAAAGATTTGATATCATTTCTGTGCTTTAACGAGGTACCCACTGAAAAATGTAAACAAATATTTTTATAAAAGGTTGCAGTTGATGGGTAAATAGTGCTAAAAACAAACCGAGAGGTTATTAACTCAGCTGTAAAATCGTGCATCCTCCTATGTGGTGTTGTGTGTGACTTTGTTTTAATTAAATTGTTTAACAAACAATACTTTTATCACCTTGAGCCGGTAAAACTTGCTATTTTAAGGGTCAATTTATTTATTTATTTATTTATTTATATTTATCAGCAGTTTCTATGCGCTGGAAAAGTACATAGCTTTTTGTTAAAATTAGTTTAGCCCTAAAACGTCCTCCAACGTCCTGTGATCCAATTATTTGTTTTAATATAAAATATATTCATGTCTTATATACCCCTTTAACTAAAATATTCTAAAAGGGTAAGATATTAAAAAAAAGTGTGTAGCAACTGTAAATAAGAAAACACAGCGCATATGTGGGAGGTCCGCAAAAAGGAATAAAAAATCCAGCGTGAAATCAAAGCAACTCACATAGTACAATACTACGACGAAGCAAAGCCCGAGCCCCAGCCCCGGCCCAGCCAGACGCAGAGAACCTTCTCTCCGGAGACTTTCGTAAAGGAGTAAAGTGGCGAAATTAATTAGCCCCCAGTGCGGCAGCCTGATTACTCGCGAATACGCCGGAGAACGATGCCAAATCCCATTTCTCCAGCACCCGCCTTTATCCAGGACTGGGGCTGGGGCAAGCGCAGAAATATATTTATAACGCGAATTTATCTTTTTCGCTCTGATTACGCGCGTAATTTTAATTGCATGCGACTTAATAACATGCTTAAAACGGCAAGGGAAGGGCTGAGCAGAGACACAAACATACACACCTTTGGCTACAGCACGAACAATTGCTGCTAAATTTCATATTACGTATACACATTAAAGTGAATTGAATTTGCGCTTGCCCGTTCGTATCTGCTCGAGCTAGTGGCCTCTAATGCACCTTTTGATTCAACTGAAGGCAACCGGAGACGTACGACAATGAGGACCAGTGGCCATTGATTAATATTGCAAGTGCCTAGCAATTTTGTTGCTTGTACCGAGAACTCTGCCCCATTTGCCATTCGCTTGGCTCAATGGATGCGGATTAGCTTGATTGATTTCATGTTGCAGTGTTATTAACAATAATGAAAGGCTTTGAGGCGTAGATACAAAATGACCTTTTGTTACGCTATTGTGCCAAATAGAAAGCAAATTGAATGTGAAGGCAGGGTTCTATAATGATGTTCAATTGTCCATGGATGCAACTTGAGAGGGAGATAAGCTGTTATACTTAACTTTTTGATTTAAAAGTCTTTAATAAAGTTTGCCAGTTAATTTGGTCAGTTGTGGTGGGTATGACTCTACCTTGGAAATTCAAATAAAATGTTTTTAATTTGTATTTTTAAATCTAAAGCACAAAAACTTGAATTTCATGCCCACCGCTGCCCTCTTTTCATTTATCAAGGTCACATTGCTGGCAAAATTATTTTTTCTTCTAGTTTCCTATCAAAATATATTCAAATTTAATCGTAAAATTATCAAATAATATAAAATTCTATGCTAGAAGTCAGTCCTATTCACTTCATTACTGGTGACAACTTCTGTTCCTTTATCTGGAAAATTAATGGATGTATCTTCACCCTTGTAAGGCCGACATCGAATTTCATTGGAATGTATTTAAATACTTCGTAGATACATTTTTAGATTTTTTCTATATATAGGCAAAAGAGGACATACTCGCTATAGACCAAATGTTTTTTTTGTTCGAATTGATAATTCTTTTCTTCCGCATCTGCTGAGTGTGCATCTGTTTTAAATACAATATCCTGCTGTGCATATTATATTTATTTTTTAGAGAAATATTAAAATGAATCACTTTTAGCTTAAGCTAGGTACTCAGACACGAATAACATTCTAGCTGCCTATCTAATTACATAGCTCTTCGAATGTGCTCTTCGAATTTTCTCAAAGCCTTCTAAGAGGCCGTACTCAGACGTCTAGAATGCACTCGTATAATGTGCATGGGGCTGCCAGATCGTTTGTCAAAAACAGCTGATACATTCTCGTAGGGGGGTCTTCGAATTATGAAACATGTTTGATAATTCGAAGAGGTACCTCTTAGAATCAAGCAACACAATTGGAAAAAATGGATTCAAAGAAGATCAAAAGGCAAAACAAAAACAATTTGAAGAACTTTGCGGAGGATGAACAAGTTGTGGTGCCCAAAGCGGTCAGGATGATACCTATTTAAAGGGATTTGGCCAACAATTTGCCGCTCTGAGGTTATTGCATCCTCTTTCAGTGATACGCGAAATACACACAAGAAATCAACCATGGCAATGCCCATAACCTCTGCATTTCACATAGAGCCATCCATTTTCAATTTTATAAACATTTATTTTACAATCTCTGTTGCCCGCTTATTTTGTAAACAAAGAACAGCTGACAAGACCAGAGTGACCATTTCGGATTCAGTGATTGCTTACAGCCTTTTCGGTGTGGTTTGGTCACCCTACATTCTAAGAGGCCGCTCTTCGAATTATGAAACAATTTTAGCAGCGAGAATGTTATTCGTGTCTGAGTACCTAGCTTTAAGCTAAAATTGTTAACCAAAAAATAGAATATACAAATTTTTGTTTGTTTTTTTTTTTACTTGGAATTTCGATGTGTGTTATAGACATGCTTGAGTCCAACTGAAAATTGTATTTGTACAGTTGATTTCGAAAATGACAAATTGACTAAATGTCAACAGGGCAAAGGGCCTACATTGATTGGACATTTTAGTTGTTCGGTAATATTTTGCTTTTTATTCAAAATTTTTAATAGACAATCAAAGCCTCTCATTGTGAATAAAAAAATGTGGCAAATTTCTAATAAATAAATGGAAATGTTATTGGTCATCCAACTGTACCTTTATATAATAGAAAAGACATTTGTGTAGAGACCATTTGCAGTATATAAATTTGGCATTGTAAGAGAAGATTGTGCAGACACATATGAGAAGAGAGAGATTTTTCCCTCTCTACCTAAAATAAAACTCCAATATTATTGCAATTCATTCTCTGTTTTAAAATTGAAATGATATACAAAATGCGAACGACTTTACATTTCTGAAGTCTTCTTTAAGAACTCGGTTGGCTCTTCAGGCTAATTCTTTTTGTTTAAAACCATCGATCGGTTGTATTTATGAGTAATTTTAGATATTCAAAATCCACTTTCTGTATCTTCTTTTAGTGATGCCACTACAGATGCCTTTAACCTCTCGATGACGTCGAGGGTGACTCTCGTTGTGCTTACCCAGCATACCGAATTCGGAGCTCTCCCAAACTGAATTGAAAAGGGGCTACCACAGCTACACTCTCTTAGGAGCGTTTCCGGAGCAACACCCCTTAGTAGAAGCGAATCGTGACTTCCCAGCAGGAACTTTTAAGAGTGTTTTCCGAGCGATAACATTTAAAAACCAGGAAAGGAATGAAAGGAAGTTATCCAATTTTATTCACTTTAACTTAAAGCATTTTGAAAAACCGTAAGGAAAAATATGAAACCTTTTCGCGGCCAATAATTTTTGTGTTCAAATATTCGCGATTTGATAGGCAAAAAAATTGGCATAATTTAAAAGTGTGAGCAATTTAAAAGATTGGGGTCCGATACAATTTTGCAGATTTTTTTCCATATTTATTTTACCCATGGTTTACTGTAGTAATAATAATATATAAATAATAAAATTTGCTTATATGTTTAACTTAAAAAAATATTTTTTTACGTGAATATTTCGGGAAAATCCTGAAAATACGTACCCCCCATTTATTAACAAAGATTGAAAAAAAAAAAATCCGAGTGATACATTTTTTATAGAATCATCCATATACAAAAATCAATACTTTGTTTTAGAATGTTTCCCAAGTTCATGGTTAATTTTCTATCCAATTTGAACCTTGTGTTGGTATTTTGAATGTCTTTCAGTTATGTTTGTAATTTTGTATAACATTTAGTATATTTAGAATTTCGGGATTGTTTAGCATTTTTTGTTTGTTTATATTGAGGGTTTTCATTAGTCCTCGTAAAATGGTAAATAGTAAACTTACCACTCACTAGCTACTGAACGACCCTTTGTGATTCATGATTGTAACTTTAGTAGTAAACCAGAGTAGATTCAAAGCTTAATATTTACAACCATTTCATGCAAGGTCGGTGGCGTAGGGCGCTAAATGCATAACTCTAAAACTGATGGTTGTGTGTGTTCGATCCTTGAAGGGGGTGGGTTTATTTTTTAGTTTTATTATAGTTTGTTTGTAGGTAGAACCTATGTTTTAAAACTTTTCTTAAATCGGTAATAGTTTGGCGCTTTTACTTTCATTCATTTTGTTGAATGAATTTTAAATTTGGTTGATCTATTCAGTTTTTCCTTCTCTCCGAGATATAATTTTTCATCAAGAAAGGCGGACGGACTGACAGACGGACTTAAGTATATCGGCTTTTGATGTTAATAAAGAATATTTATACTTTGCGGGTCGGGAATTCTTTCCTCTTCCAGTTACATAAATTTGCATTAAAATAGTGTACCATTTTTACTCTATGTTGAAAATATGAATTTAAAGTTTCAACGCAATATGTCTCCTCTCTATAAAATCCCATTTCTAATAACTATCGCAATTTCTATCCCCTCACTTGTGTTTGCCTATTCTGTTTTATTGTCTGCCTGCGTGCAGCATTTTTGGATCAGTCACTAATAAACTTGAAAACGAATAGGTTATGGGCCCAGGGCGCGGCGATAAAAGTGACGTGTTCTTACGAAAAGAAACTTCTGGACTTTTGTGATTTTACCCCTGGCAGTAGAAAGTGAATTGTTCTTACGAAAAGAAATTTCTGGACTTTCTTGTGTGACTCGGTTGTGTATTTTCTTATCAGAAAAATGAGTTCCTCAATTCACTCGATAGAAAAACTGGACGATGACAATTACAGTGCGTGGTCAATTCAGATGAAAAGCGTCCTTATTCATTCTGATTTGTGGTCGGTCGTCTGTGGTCGGTTGGTGAAAAATGAATCCGACAGTGAAGAACAAAAGGCTAATTTCGATGCAAAAGACGAGAAGGCGTTTGCCAGCTTGATGCTGTGCATCAAGGCTTCACAGATCAACCATGTCAAACATTGCTCCACGGCACTAGGTGCATGGAAGAAACTAGCTGCGATCCACATGCCCTCTGGTCCCGCGCGTCGGATTAGCTTACTCAAAGAATTGCTACATATGAAAATGGCAGAAGCCGAATCTCTGGGAGCTCATGTTAATAATTTTTGCTCTACCGTTGAGAAATTAAATGAAATTCAGTTGAGCATTCCGGATGAAATTTAAACCATATTGTTGTTGTCGAGTTTGCCTGACTCGTACGAAAATTTCGTGGTAGCAATCGAAACGCGAGACGAATTGCCTTGTTTGAACACGCTCAAAATCAAGCTGCATGAAGAAGGCCAAAGACGCAAGGCAAATGAAGGCCCCGAAAAGTGCGAACAAAAAGTGTTCGGGTCTCGTACCGAAAATCGTAAATCGAAAGACGGAAAGCAAAAACACGAAGTTATTTGCTGGACGTGTGGTCGTCGCGGGCACAGAGCTGCAAATTGTCGATCAAAAGAAGGTGCGAGAAAGAAAGACAGTGAAAAATTTCCAGAGAAATCGTTATCCGTTTTCTGTTCGGGAGCCAAAGGCGAGTTGGCAAAAAATGTGTGGTGTCTAGACTCTGGCGCCACGGCTCATTTGTGCTGTGAGAAATCGCAATTCGTGGACATGAAAGAGCATAAAGAGCGCATTCTATTGGCAGGGAATAATTACATTGAAGCCACCTTTTGAGGCACCTTTTGAGGCATGGGCTGGAAGAAAGCCATGTGTGTCACACCTGAGAGTATTTGGGTCAAAAGTTATTGTTTTGAATAAAACTCACACCAAGAAATTCGCCCCGAAAGGAGTGGAACATGTCTTATTTGGTTATTCTGAAACTGCTAAGGCGTATCGTCTGTATAATCCTGTGAAGCGTATTATTTGTGAGGCCCGAGATGTGATATTCGTTGAGAATATCCTGGTACATGGCCTGGGCGTTAAAGCAGATGGTTCAGCAGAAGGTGCCGAAATTCAAATCTTAGAGCTGCAGGATGTTTTGGCTGGTGTTGCTGAGGATGAAAAATCCAATGAAGAGCTTCTGTCAGAAGAACAAGACGACGCAGCGTCTGTCGTCGAGCAACAGCATGCAGAAGGAGTGGCAGGTGCCACTGAAGATACCCAAGCTGGCGAGCTAAGGGGACGCGGGCGGCCTAGAAAAGTTTATACAGGTCGGCCTGGACGCCCACGCAAGGAGTACAACGTGCTCAACATCATGACTGCAGACGATATTGCGGTTCCAAATAGCGTCAAGGAGGCGTTAAGTATGGTACATGGTGACGAATGGAGGGCTTCCATGCACAAAGAGATGGATAGCCTGCGTGCCAACGAGACTTGGTCGATGGTGGATTTACCCGAGGATGAGAAGGCCATTGGCTGCAAATGGGTATTTGCAGTAAAACGCGACAAGTTTGGTAGTATAGAGCGCTTGAAGTCTCGTCTTGTTGCAAAGGGTTGCGCTCAACGTTATGGCGTGAACTTTACTGAAACTTTCTCACCTGTGGCTCGTTATTCGTCAATAAGACTCGTCATTGCATTGGCAGTTGAAAATAAAATGTACATGCACCAAATGGACGTTTCCGCTGCCTACTTGAATAGCGATTTGCATGATGTGGTTTACATGCGTCAACCAGAGGGGTTCATCGACGAACGATACCCAAAGAAAGTGCTGAAATTGCGCAAATCGTTATATGGTCTCAAGCAGAGTGGGCGCGAATGGAATGAGAGACTAAATGCTGTGCTCCTGAAGATTGGTTTTGCTCCCTGTCCCAGCGAACCATGTGTGTACACTCAAAAGGATGGAGGCAGCATTAACATCATAGTTGTGTACGTTGGCGATCTCATACTTGCTTGTTCAAAGAAGGAGGATCTCAACAAGATAAAAGCGCTCATTGCCAACGAGTTTGAAGTTGTCGATGGAGGCGCTCTGAAACATTTCCTAGGAATGGAAATCGATCGAACAGGAGAAACCGGGGGCGTGAGAATTGGTCACAAGCAATATATTGAGGGTCTTCTGAACGAGTATTCTATGCAGAACTGTAAGCCAAATGTAATACCTTTGGAAGCCAACCATCAAGTAAAATGTGACCATGCCGACTGCCAGCGAGTGAATCAAGTCAGCTATCAATCATTGATTGGTTCATTAATGTATCTGGCAATCACTTCTCGCCCTGACATTATACATTCTGTTACGAAATTGGCTCAACAGAATGCAGATCCTCACAAGGAGCACGAAGCTGGTGCTAAGCGTGTGCTGCGCTATTTGAGGGGCACTGCTGACATGCAATTGCACTACGAGCGTACTGGTCAGCCCATTCATTGTTTTGTGGATGCAGACTGGGCTGGAGATAGTACCGACAGGAAGTCCTTTAGCGGATGGGCTTTCTTTGCTGCGGGTGCTACCTTCACATGGGAGTCAAAGAAGCAAAGTGTTGTTGCCCTCAGCAGCACTGAGGCAGAGTATGTTGCACTCTCAACGGCAGCAAAAGAAGCGGCGTACATACGAAAGCTGGTCAACGAGATGGGCTTTGGTGATCTACAGGTTGTAAAAATATTCAGCGATAACCAAAGTGCCCAATGCCTAGTGAAAAACGCCACCTTCCATGCCCGCAGCAAGCACATTGATATCAAATATCATCACGTCAGAGAGATGTACAAGAGTAAGATAATTGAAATTGAGTATGTTCCCACTGAAAATATGATATCAGATGTTCTAACGAAAAATTTAAATAGGGTCAAACATGAAAAATGTATAAATATGATGGGTTTATGTTAAATTTGTATCAATTTCTGTATAATATATAAAAGAATTACGTTTATTTTTTGTAAAGGTAGACATAATGCTTTGAGAAGGAGTGTTGAAAATATGAATTTAAAGTTTCAACGCAATATGTCTCCTCTCTATAAAATCCCATTTCTAATAACTATCGCAATTTCTATCTCCTCACTTGTGTTTGCCTATTCTGTTTTATTGTCTGCCTGCGTGCAGCATTTTTGGATCAGTCAATAATAAACTTGAAAACGAATACTCTACAATAACGGGAATGAAAAATAAATAACGTATTCATAAAAAAGACACAAAAAAATTATTTAAAAAAAACAGTCCTCTTTTGTCTTTGCCGGGATTTGAGCCGACAAATTACAAAAAGGAGCCATCATGCCTGTCCACTCAGCCATCGTCTATTTCGAAAATAAAGTAGCTAAATTGCTATATAGGAGTGAAACGATACCAAGTTTTTTTATTTGATACTTTGATTTTAACACTTTACAATTTTGCGACGCATTTTTATAAACATACCCCAGGGTCTCGGAAAGGTTGTATTTTTTTCTCATTTGTTTTATTCTTGTATCGTAAACTTATGGAGTTTACCATTTACAATTTACCATTTTACGAGGACTAGTGAATACCCTCATTGTATTTTTTAAGGTCTTTTTTAGATTAACTTTTATTGCGGATTTTTTTTTATTTTCATGAATTTTCTTTTACTATTTTGTTGTTGTTATATATTTTTTGATATTATGTATATTTTAATTAAGACTTTAAGGCTGACTAGTTTACATACACAGACAGACAGACGCACACGCAGTCATTAATTTAATATATATTTATGTTCCCTACTCTCGCTGGGGAACAATTAGCCCTGATTATTGTGATAATATCAGGGACCGTAACAGTTATAAGTTTTATCAAAAAAGTCATTATTTAACAGTTATATTTTGCGTTTTATAATAAAACTTGGGAAATAACAATTATTTTTGGATTTTTATTTTAAAACTCCGGAGATACCAATTATTTTATGATTTTAATTTTATTACTCTGTTCATAACAGTTATTTTTGATTTTTATAAAAAAAATTTTCATGATAACAGTTATTGATGACTTTTTTTAAATAAAATTAAAATTATTTTTTTAATTTGTCTTTGGCGCTAGCAAGAAATGTTGCCAACCATGAAATTGCCAGGCCTTTGAGGGGGAGGCCGACACTGAGAAGATGGCAACTGTCAGCAGATTTCTTTTTGTGTGACTTGATTGCTGACATGATATATTGGGGGCAAGGCAGTCAAAAGAAATTAAGTCGCATTTAATGAGGAAGGACAAAGGAATATAAAAAACAGTTTAAACATTTGCATTTACTGCTGTGGAATAAACTGTGATTGGAAGTCAGTCGTTTATTAAATAAATGCCTAAATACTGATCAGAGAGGAAGCTGAAGCTACACAGAGAAATAAAGAATATTTTAGGATATAAATATTATATATAACATATGGCTGCATTCCGATGAAAAAGTTGACGCATTAACTCACGAGATTAAAAAGAAAAATATCGAAAGGAAAAAAAAAAAAAGAGGGCAAAGCTAACTTCGACTGTGCCGAAGTTTTAATACACTTGAAAAACTTTACTCCAACTGATTTAACCTGTAAAATATATATAGGATATTTAAAATTTTTAAATCATTTGATAATAAAAATTTGATACCATAAAAAAAAACTTTTCTTAGTAAAACACATTTTCCTTACGATCGGTCCTATGGCTATATGCTATATGCAGCTATATGCTACTAACGATAAAAAAAACTTTTCTTATAGCTATATGCTATAGTCATCTGATTTTGATCAATTTTTCCAAAATTGTGTGAAATAAAACACAAAATTTTTTCTCACTAGCACTAGTTTTTTGACCGACCGTTTCTATGGCAGCTATATAATATAGTCATCCGATTTTGATATATTTTTACTGTATTATGTGAAAGCATATAAAACATACATATACCAATATAAGTGTCGCTACGATGGGAAACAAAAAAGTTTTTTTTCACTAGAACTAGTTTTTTGACCGACCGTTTCTATGGCAGCTTTTTGATCAATTTTTCCAGAACGGTGTGGAAGCATATAAAACAAATATATACTACGATTATTGACGCTGCTATGGAAAACAAAAAAGTTTTTCTAACTAAAACTAGTTCTTAGAACGATATATATTTGATATAATCATCCGACCCAGACGGTTCCGACATATTAGTTGCGTGCAGTAAAAGGAAGATTCTGTGCAAAATTTCAACTCGATAGCTTTAAAACTGAGGGACTAGTTCGCGAAGAAACATACAGACGGACGGACGGACAGACGGATTTGAACTCAGCTCGTCGTCCTGATCAAGAATATATACAGTTTATGGGTTCGGAAATAAATATTTCTATGCGTTACAAACTTGTGGGCAAAATTAATATACACTTTTCAAGTGTATAATGATTAGCTAAATAAATATGAAGCATTCACTAAAAAAAATTTTAGCCGAGTGTGATGCCAATATTTTCAGCACAGATTCTCAGATAGGCAATGATTTGATATTTTTAATTTTTATTAATTATTAAAGATTTTTATTATTTTTCATCGTTAATAATAATTTTGATTAATTTTGTTTATAAAAAATCAACAATAACACAGTGCGACACTCAAAAAAACCCATGAACGGGACCAATAAAATGTGAAACTAGAGCCCTCAGGGAGCAACGCCTCATACCCAGTTTTTCCACTCCACGTCAGGAAATTTATGTACGTTAACATTCCCCCACTTTTAAAAATGTACAGCCTACTATTCACTCCAATTTGACAAAAAAATTTCATACATTTGCCGTTAGCAATCGCAATCGTATATACACTTACCAATGATTCGGTTGTGGATTAGTTTATATGGTATTGCTTTGGTAGCTACTAAATAGACTAAGTGGAAAGAAATTGCTCTGAAAGCATGTAGAGTAGTCTACCTATAAGCAATATTCTGCTGACTCTGTTAGCTTTATTAGCGATCCGCTGTGTTGTTTTCCAATCCCACTGATTCATTTTCATATTGGTATGGATGTTTTTGACATGTATAAATAAACTAATAATTTTAAAGTCAGGGGAAATACTGTTAATGGCTGATGTTGTTCCTTGCATGCTGCTTGTATAAAAGTAAGCATAAAATCCGCAAATACTTAGATTTAGAAAAACTGAAAATGCAGTTCGATCTATTTTTATCTCTAGTTTTTTGCCTATGTGGACTTGTTCATGGGTACGGTCAAATGTGGTACCCAATATCGCGGTTTTTCATCGAATGTTACCATCTCTTGGGGACACTTTCTATTGGTCAGTATCTTAATTAATAATAAATCTTAGACAATTCTATCGAGTGGTTTTTAAAATAATCAAGTTTCAAAGGTGGACCTCTTCGGGAGGGGTACTAACCACTTGTCCATTTTAGGTGGGATTTTTCTATGACATTTGTAGTGACCCTCTTGGTCTTTCGTGAATTTTTCAGAATTTTAGCTCTCACTTTGTTTTAACAAGCATCAAATGTTGTTATTGTGTGTTGCTAGTATAAAGATGCCCATTAAACGCGATCCTGACGTGGAGTGGAAAAACTGGGTATGAGGCGTTGCTCCCTGAGGGCTCTAGTTTCACATTTTTTGGTCCCGTTCATGGGTTTTACCAAAAGTTGGATTTTGTCGCACTGTGTTTTAAGTGACTTCAAACAATATTTCAAACTATTTACAAGTGCATATTTTGGTTACAATAAATAAAAATCAAATAGTATTAAGTAGCGTTCTGCTGCGAACATGCTCCCCCTGTTGGAAGTCGCAGGCTTTCAACCGATGTGGTCTTGACAGGCAGAACAGCAATTTTAGATACGGCTCTCTTGACCAGGCCGCTAGGGGTTCGAATGATAGCGACTCGAACAACACCGTCTTCTCCAGGAATTGTGCTGCTGACTCGTCCTAGAGGCCATTTGAGAGGAGCCAGGTTGTCGTCTTTGATCAGTACCATGTCATTAGGCAGTAGATTGGGGTGCGCTCCTGCAGCAAGGAGAGATAGCTCGGATGTGACAAATGCGCTGCCAGCGGCTGAGACGGTTGATGTTCAGGTGCGTCACGTCAGGCTCATCGATTGTGGCACTAGATTTGCCCCAGAGGAAGTGGCCAGGCGTAAGAACTTGCAAGTCGTCTGGATTCTCTGTATGTATTAAGTAAATTGCCAATTAGAAATTGGCACACGACAGGCCGAATGATAAACAATTTATTGTACCCAAAAATAGCCGAGCATATTTGATAAATTATAAAACTTTTAATAATGGCTAAGCGACCCCGAAAAAAAAGCAAAACAAAAGAAACTTTTTAATTTGTCTTTGGCGCTAGCAAGAAATGTTGCCAACCATGAAATTGCCAGGCCTTTGAGGGGGAGGCCGACACTGAGAAGATGGCAACTGTCAGCAGATTTCTTTTTGTGTGACTTGATTGCTGACATGATATATTGGGGGCAAGGCAGTCAAAAGAAATTAAGTCGCATTTAATGAGGATGGACAAAGGAATATAAAAAACAGTTTAAACATTTGCATTTACTGCTGTGGAATAAACTGTGATTGGAAGTCAGTCGTTTATTAAATAAATGCCTAAATACTGATCAGAGAGAAAGCTGAAGCTACACAGAGAAATAAAGAATATTTTAGGATATAAATATTACACAGTACGACAAAATCCAATTTTTTTGATTAGCCCGGTATTAGACCCATAAATTCTGAATCTTGAGACTTCTCTAAGCATCACCTCATACCCAGTTTTTCAAATGAAGCCTAGGTTCGCGTTCTACGGGCACTTTTGTAGTAGCAACACACAGTAACAACAGTTTTAACTGGAATGTAAATTATTCAAGTTAAAAATCTACGAAATTCAGAATATACGGCCAGGGTCATTGGGAACACAATAAAAAAAATTCCATTTAAATCGAACAATTGGTTAAGGTACCGCAAGAGGAGGTCAAACCTAAATTCTTGAATATCTTCAAAAGCGCACGGTAGATTTTGATAAAAATCAAATATTTTGATGGTGTAATTGGCTTAAACATGTCCTGAAGAGATGGTACACGTCAGTCAAAAAACCGCGAATCGGAGTACCATTTTCAGATAAAACCCCGAACCTCTCCATATAGGCCATAAACCAGACCTATAAATAGACCGAACTACGTTTTCAGTTTTACCAAAGAAGCCTTGGTTCGCGAACTATGACCGTTTTTGTACTAGCAATTGCCTTAGAACAACATTGACCATTTAGGGTATTACCAGCTGCACAAAAATTATGCAATTAATCGTATTAATAAAATGCTTCATTGCAAGCAAGAAAATTAAAAGTTTCAGTTAAAAATATCCTTAGTGGACCTCCAAAAACACTAACAGTGTTCTTCTAAATTGCATATGACTGAAGTATGTATCGACTTTATCAATTATATAAATCTCTGATTTTGATATTTATCCCTTTTTCATTATGAACTATTTGAAAGGAGATAAGTAAATGCAGCCGTTGATTAATAAAAGATCACGATTGCTGGTAAACATTTATAATTTTTTAACATTATTTACTCAATAACATTTTGTTTTCATGACAAACAAAGTAGACTTTTTTATAAATTTCAAAAGATTTTCCATTTGTTTTACAATCAAAACATATTACATCCAAGACTTTTGAACACAACACATAATGTGATGCCCTCTACACATTTAGGCCATTGAATCCTACCCCACCAACCAAATCCAAAAGCAGACCACAAACACTCCGTTTGAATTGTCTTAGGATGATTGACAGAGTCATTTTCAAAAAATCTTATGCGAATAGAGGAGTCTGCAAGGACTCCGAGCGGACTCCTCCATCCCAGTGAACACTTTGGGACTCCGATTTGATTTTTTTAAGGAGTCCCTGACGAACACTTTTTTTTCATGTATGTCAAAATGGCTTTTTTCTCTGGCGGATAAGCACCTTTGGGACTATTTTAGGAGCCTCCCTAGGAGGGGTATAGGGAGTCCTAAAGGTGTACCCAGCGGACTTCGCTGGTTGGCTGGGTACACTCAGACTCTAAAACAGGGTTCAACAAGAAGAGAGGAGATAAAAAGTGTTGCCTGGTTGCACACCGACGTCGATGTGACATGGGTAGCACACCCATAAAGCTTAGGTTGAGTTTGATTCTCTGTATATCGGTCAGACACAACTTCGGCAAGCAACCTAATATGAAGACTTTCTTGCTCGCCCCTCCTTACAGATCATACCGACATTCCCATAGCTCCACACAATATCGATTGAAGCGTTAGGATGGTCTTAATGATTAGGAAAATTTGAGGGGAGATCAGAGAGTGGGACAGTTTCGGGCAACGTTCTGATTAAGCGTGTCAAGGGCATCGCAAAATGTTGTCAGATGGTCTTAGGTGGAATATATTTTATTTATAAAACAAAATCTGAGGTTTATTTAAAATTTGCTAAACAGCCTGCTTTGTTTGTCATAATAACAAAATATTATTGAGTTAAAAATGTAAAAAAACGAAAAATGCTTGCGAGCAATCACTGTCCTTATTTAATAAACGGCTGCATTTACTCATCTCTATTCAATTTATTAACACTTTATAAGAGCTGAAAATCAAAATCAGAGATTGATATAATTGATAAAGTCGATACATACTTCAGTCACATGCAATTTAGAAAAACACTGTTAGTGTTTTTGGAGGTCCACTAAGGACATTCAAAACTGAAACTTTTAATTTTCTTGCTTGCAATGAAGCATTTTATTAATACGATTAATTGCATAATTTTTGTGCAGCTGGTAATACTGCGCATTGACTTTTTGCGGTTGCCGTTTTTGCCATTGCAAATTGTTATAAATTATTTCCAAGCTATTGCAAAAATTGAAAATTCCTTTTAGCTTTGCCTTTTGCTACTTGTTTTTTGTTTTTACCATATAGATTTGATTTTTGCCAGCATGCATTCCCATGTCATTAAAATGGTTCGCTTTGGAGACCATTTTCCAGTATAAATCACAAATGTTAAGTGTGCAAAAGGAGGCAAAGTGGTTGAAATTATAGTCTACACACACACACAGTCATTCATCCATCAACCACACAAGAGATTATGAATCATTAACTCCAACTCGCCGTGTTTTAAAGTAAACATTTCGACACCTTTGGCCAACCGCACAACTAACACATTGAAAGGCTACCCAACCTGTCGGGAAATACCACAACCACGTGTGCATTTGGTCAATTTGATGTGTGCTAAATAAATAATTATGATTGTCTATCAGCCACTTGACCGGAAATTAATGACCGTCCATTTATAAAAGACAAGGCTGGAGGATGAATCTTTTGTCGCCCGCACAATTAATATCAAAAATAGTTTTTCGGCTTTCATTTCCTTGGTGTGTGCACACTTGAGTGGTTTGGAGTTATTTATGGCAGCGATAGGAATAAGGGGGGGAAGAAAGTGACCGCTATAGTAACCATGTTCAGACTTTAATGTCCATTTAAATATTCGGGGGAAATTAATTTCATTTAGTAGGTAAATGGCTTAATAAAAAACACAAAAATAAGGCCCATAAAGATATGCATTCCTAATTTCAGGATTGAGGGTAACTGACATATTTTTAAATTCTTCAAAAAAACTTTCTTATAACATTTAGATGACTTAGCAATAAACAAAACCTAAAACTTTGCGAATATATTAATTAATGTCAGAAAATAATGTATCAGCAAGCCTCAAAATATTTCTTTGCGTAGCCCAAAAAAGTATGCTACATTTTTATTCTTTTTTTTAGCCACTTTAATTTGATGAAAAATATAAAAAGAAGTGGTGCTCAATTTTGTATTTGTATTTAGAATTTAAAATTGAATAGAATAACGATAACGGTAACGGTTAACGGTTAGGGATAATTTTTAATAATTATAAAAGGCGATTTTTGAAGAGTTAAGTTTTTCAGGTTGGCAGCACTGGTTGGTAATGGCGTCCAAACGTCATCTGTCAAAGTGAAAAGTCTTTAGTATATTCTGCCATTTCATCATGGAAAGACTTACAAATGAGCAACGATTGCAAATTGTTGAAATTTATTATCAAATTTCGTGCTCTGTGAAAAGTGAAATGTCAATTCGTCGCCGTTCTCAGCAATTACTCAACCACCTAGAACATTTTTCGTGTCGATTTGGGTTTCAAAGCCTATAAAATTCAACTTCTGCAAGAATCAAAGCCAAATGACCTTGGAGCAGCTCCATAAAAATCCGCTGTTTAATCGAAAAATTGTGTTCAGTAAAATTGGACCCTCCGAATAGACCATTTAAAATGGAGCCGCGGACAATATTTACATGAAGTTATATTTTAAACGTAAATGGCAAAGGCCAATTTATCGATTTCAATATTTTGAATATATGATGCAAATTGAGTGTTTCATTAGATTTAAAATAAACTACCCTTGAAAAATCACCCATTATATTATTATATTACAGGTAATTCACCGAAAGCCACATAGAAGGGAAAACCAAAACAACTTATATACATTATATCAAGGATTTTAAAACACCAGAAACAATACGAACAAAATTTCATACTTACTCATACTTTCGTTTGACGAAGGATTTTATCGATAACATTTTTTTTTTTAATTTGTTATTTTTGTTTATAACCAGGGACCGAAAATAACAGTTATGGAAGTGAAAAAAATTACTACGAAATATGTATCCCCTGATAAAATGGAGTACATGAATCTTCATAATTTTGAACGGCAAGTCATTAAATGGGATACATTTTTATTTGCAATTTTTATCCCAAAAAAATTTTAAAATTGTTATATTATAATTTTTAAATAAAAATTTTGTTTCAACAGTTCTCGGCGTTGCACATAGACGTATGATCCCTTTAATCATGGACCCACAGATTTAAGATACATCAATAATTTTGCCCTCCGGTGTTTGAAAAGAAGTTAAGCTGCAAGTAATTTTTATAAAAAATTTGTATAAAAAAAAATTTTTAATAACAATTAAAAAGTAATTTTTATTAAAAAAATACAAAATAAATATTAATTTAAATTTTTATAATAAAAATTATTTTTAACTGTTAAAAATTTGTTATATAAAAATTACCATTTAACTGTTAAAACAAAATTTTTATTTAAAAATTAAAAAATAATTGTTATTTCAAAATTTTTATCCAAAAAATATATTATAACATTTATACAAAAAACAATATCGACAAAATCCTCGTCAGACGATAGTCATTATTATGTAGATGATAACCAAGTTTGGTTTTTTTTCAGATCATCCACACGTGAGATTTCATGTACACCGTTTAGGTACCTAAAAAAACAATCCTGCGCTTTAAGGTGTGCCACGACGGTTCTTTTGAATATTTAGAATTAAAACTCTTTTTTTAAATACTTTAATATATAATAGGGAAAAATCAGGAAAATCGGCGTTTTTCCTTGGCACAGTAGATTTCCCCCTTAAATTAACATAAATTGCAAACCTTGAAGACATCATGGCAACATAAAAACTTTTAATATCTGATATTGGCATTCGATTGAAAGCTTTTTTAAATATCAAATATGAAAGCTATATCATGGTTCTATTCAACTAACGCTGGCAATAATTTTACTGTTACCTTTTGGTTCTTGTTTGGTAAGGCAATGTCTACAAATTTCCAAGGTATACTTGCCATAGGTTCCATAGGTTTATTTTGCTTTGTCACGACAGCAGAGCAATAGGCGCAACGATTTTATACGTTAAAAGTTATTACTAGAATATCTAGAGACACCTTTGCACATGTTTGCGTTTATCTATTTCATTTTCTGGTGTAAGTCTAGCAATCCCTTCCTTAAACCAATTTCCATTTGTATTTTATATCCTGGTCAAGATTAGGTCAGCCCAAGTAGTCAGCCTTGACGACTTCAACCCCATAAATAATAAACGTAAGCAAGCTACCCGCAACCCTTTGACACTTTATTCACATCAACTTCATCAATTCTAATCAAGGAATGAGGAAAATCTCCGCTGAAAATTAGCCATACTAAACGGTTAGCCAGGGAATTGGACAAGCTCCCCCAAACAGAACAGGCAAAACCAAAGGGCAAAGCTCATGCAATTACCACTGCCGTGCCATTGTCCCATTGGGGACATGTCGAGTAGGAAAAAAACAAAAATTTTATCCAGGACACGCATGATGGTCTAACCCCAGCACGCACATGTATGTATAATTCATAATGAATTCTTTCTATTAGTCACACGCACACACACACAAAGACGTAAAAAAAGGAGACTGCTTAAGTCCGGGCATGAAAAACTTTTGTGGGCATTGACGACCAGCAGCAGCAGCAGCCGCAACAACTTTCAACCAAGCTGGAAATCAAAGATATGCAAATTGAAACAGATATTTTGGCTGTGCTGGCTGTGTATTTTATATGACATTTCCCAGGCGATCTTTGGGGCTCAGATGAATCATTTATAAATAACAGAAAGTGCTTTTGCTGGGGGGGCAATGATTTATGTGAGAGAAAATAGTTAAAGTTCTTTGGCTCTAAAATGGTTTAGAAAATATTTTAACCCAAGTCACATAAATTGCCACGCATGAAAAATGTCATTGAATACGTTTCCTTCCTTCATCTACTTATTATATATATATATATATATCAGGGCTGCAAACCCCTTTAATTTTGACTGGGGTTCGGTTCGGGGTTCGAACCCTTACCCTACTCTGGGGGTTCGGTTCCACAACCGGTTCCCTTTAAATTGAGAACCGGGGTTCCGGTTCGGGTTCGGGTTCCAGATAGCATTTTATATATTTATGTACATAATAAGTAATTTAATAGAATTTGAAGACGAGATGCCATATAATCTGCCTCTCGATGGCTTGGAAGTCAAGCACATAAGTGATCTGTCTTGATTGATTGATTGTATGTATGTTTAGAAGAGTTAAGCGATTCTGCCAACTTGCACTCACAGCGAAAGTCATTTCTCCTTCACAGTAGTGGGATTGCTGAATTTGATGTGATTTTTGTGGCTATGAAACCTGCAAAAAACACGGCCACTTTTGGCCTAAAAATAAGAGATGAGCTTTATCTGCGTAATCGTGATTTAGTAACTGTGATTGACCATATCGGCGTAACTGTGATTAAGTCACAGTGACTGGCAGTCATCAAATCACACTGTTACTTCAAATATGCAGTCACTGTGTGATTTAATGATTGCCAGTGACCGTGACTTAATCACAGACATGCCGGGTTGTCTCATCCCTAACTTAAAGTGTTCAGCCACACACACACGTACATACATTTCCGAGAATTCAGTCAAATTATTTTTTCTACAAAAGGGACCGCCACAGCACGGCTTTGACTGGCATATTGTGAGAGTGAAATGTTAAAAGAACTTTATTTGTGATTTGGTTAAAAAAAATGAAGAAATTTAAATAAAGTGCAACTTTCCCTTGTATTCACAGTGCCATTGTATCTCCATACGAACAAAATTGTACACAGAAATACGGTTTCAGTTACAAATTGAATTCCCTTGCTTGAGGTTGTGTAAAATAACACAGTCCAGTCTTTTGTTGCGGATGGGAAAAAGTGTCGCCATCCGTACATGGGCATATGAATGGATACATTTTTCTTCATAATAATGAAATATTTTAAACCATCAAAGTGCAAAAATAAATTCTATGCTTGCCAATTTATTTTTAGAACCGAACCCCATCGATAAGAAAACAGGGTTAGGTTCGGGTTCGGGTTCTAGTGATTATTTTCAATGGGGTTCGGTTCTCGGTTCGGTTCAGGCATCACCAGAACCTGAACCGAACCGGTTCTGAAGGGTTCGGTTCCGGACCGGTTTGCAGCCCTGATATATATATTATATATTGTTATTGATGCCAGCTGCCATTGCGAAATTGCCACGCATGACTTGGCTTATATATTTTTGGCATTGCCTTTGCCTTTCAACACTTTCCACACTTCCATTCCTGCCTGACCTTTTGCGGTATTGAAGCCTAAGGGCTTGGGTTAATTATGCCAAAGAAATCCATTAAGTTTGGCCACCACAGAAAAGCCTGCCATTGACTTTTGTTATTTTATTATTCGAGGCGAAATTCTGAGTATTTGGTAAATTGTTTAAAATGAGGGACAGGAATGGGGGGGGGGAAATCCTTCATAAGGATCTGGGAAAATGGGGCACTCTTAAGCATTAGTCCCATGTATACAGAAAATAGAGTATATCCAGTAGTCCGTACACTATCTAAACCAATCAGGCAGATTTCGGCACCTATGGTAAAATTTATGAACTTGTTAAAATATGTAAAAAATAAAAAATTTCACAAAAAATATCTTTATAAAACTAAATTAAATTTCCCATCAATGGAGGCCTTTCCCTCCTGTTGACACTTGTCATTTTCCTAGTAAACTCTACACATACTAAAAACTTCAGTCGTACTGGAGCACGTCTAGAACAATCATCAAAATTCCCAGTTAAAAAAAACAAAAATTTTTTTTTTCTCATTTTAACAATAAAATAATTTTAGTTTAAGCAGAAAGTGTTTTTTTTTAATTTTTTTTTTTATAAATTTTTATTTAAAAACCTATAACAAATACTTAATAACCAAACACACAAAATGCGAAAATTTAAAACATTAACAATTTTAACTCAACAACTAACAACAAAATAGAATAATGGTAAGTATGGCCACTTTGGAATACGTATTGAAAATATCTTAGAAGTGCCTTCCTTAAGCTGTCTTTACACGACCTGATTTGAGCTCAGTTGAATCAGTTACAGAACCATTGGTTCATTGAAATCATTTAGTTCATTTGAAAATTGTGAAGTTAATTTGTTTACATATAAAAGAAGAACAATAAAAGCGACATGAACAGAGAAGCATTGAAAATTATAATTGCCGTCCTGTCCAGTGAAATACAAGACGAAATAACCATGGAATCTTCTTGTTCAATTGTTCAAAAGACCAAAAGGAGGTATAGCAAGCGAACTGTGTGGAGCCGTGACTGGCTTCGACGCCGAGAAGAATGACGAGATATGGCCCAGCTTGTGTTGCGAGAACTGCAGTTCGAGGATCCGGAAACTTTCACAAATTTTAATCGGATGAGCATTGCCACATTCCATAAATTGTTGGAGCATGTAGCTCCTTTGTAGCATATAACGTGCAATATTTTAAGGAGCAGATGTTTTCTAATTTTATTGGCGGGGTACGCGCTTGCTGTTCCGGCTTCACTCTGGTCGTTGGGATGGGTCTAGATAAGGACCGCCTCATTAGGGTGCTCACATACAAACATAATTATACTAAAGAAATCGCGTACGTATGGCGAGGATAGGGACATAGGAATAGGGAATAGGTACAGCTAACAAATAGATTAGACGGGATAAAAACAAATAGTGTCACCTAAGTCTTTCTCTCTTGTGTTTACAGCATAAAGCTGCATACACGCCCAGAAGGGCCTAGAAATGTTATTAATCATCAAGGATCCCTAAGAGAAAGACAACGGCTACTCTACTTCAATCCAGTTTGACATGGCTTCCAATAAAGATAACTCTAGCAATTCATTTTAACAAACATCATTTTATTTATAACTACGAAGGACTTCATCATGAAAGGCATATCAAAAATTAATAAGAAAAATTGCATATAGAAATTAACCTAGGTCATAAAAAAATTTTATTTATTTTACTGCGTTAATCTTCATAGAATTTAATAGAGGAAAAACAAAAATTTTATTTTAAACTAACCTAAGCAATAATTTGGAATTTTATGGAATTAATTAGCAAACTTCATTTTAAATGATTCATTTAAAAAACAAAAATAATTTATATTCAAAAAATAAACCCTAAGCAAGTGTGAGTATATGTAGCTGAAAATCGCAAAAATATATATGTACATTAGGGCGGGTCGATTTGTATGGGGCAAAAAAAATGAAATAGGCGTATAGCAGAATCGCAATCTATGGACAATTCTAAGAACATTTGCCCAAGAAACCATAGGTCTTAAATAAAAACTTAGCCGCCGCATTTCAACCTTTAGGTTTATAAATAACACAGGTCAAAAAAATGACCAACATTGTGTTGTCCAGCCTTGCTGGTATATAAATATGATAAAGTTATCTGCCCAGATTCCAAAACTGGCTTCGGTTTAGCTCCAACGGTTGTTGGTCGCAAGATTTGGCGGAAAAACAAATTTAATGCTCTTTTTTCTTAATATTGGCCCTACTTGGCATTAATTTCTGAACTTGTGGAGTCTATACGACAGATTACATATCAATGGAAAATAATTATAGCCAAAAGAGTCAGAATTGGACTTTAAAGTCGGACAATTCACGATTTATAGTAATATTTTAAAACAAATAATTTACTTTAGGCCAGTATGGTTGTTTGATTTGTATTTTAAGATCCTAACCATATGGCCAAATTTGTTATCTAATTATGTAAATTTTGTTGCATTTATATGAGCTCAAGTTTTGGCCAGTTTAAGCTAAATAAAATTTTTAAAATTTATGGGAGGACAACTAGATTTATACACAAATTTTTTATAGGAAATATAAAAAGGCTACTTGATTTCCCATTAGTTATTTAGGTCTGGTTTAGTTTTATCTAAATTCTATTTTGAACCAAGTAGCCTTTTAACAGTTCCTATACAAATTTTGTGTATTAATCTAGTTATCCTCCCATAAATTTTAATATTTGCTTTGGGCTTAAACAGGCCAAAACTTGGCCAAATAAGCTGATTTAAATGCAAAAAAAATTTACATAATTAGAGAAAAAGTTCGGCCATATGCTAAGGATGTTCAAATACAAATCAAACAACCACACTGGCCTAAAGTAAATTATTTGTTTTAAAATATTACTATAAATCGTGAATTGTCCGACTTTAAAGTCCAATTCTGACTCTTTTGGCTATAATTATTTTCCATTGATATGTAATCTGTCGTATAGACTCCACAAGTTCAGAAATTAATGCCAAGTAGGGCCAATATTAAGAAAAAAGAGCATTAAATTTGTTTTTCCGCCAAATCTTGCGACCAACAACCGATGGAGCTAAACCGAAGCCAGTTTTGGAATCTGGGCAGATAACTTTATCATATTTATATACCAGCAAGGCTGGACAACACAATGTTGGTCATTTTTTTGACCTGTGTTATTTATAAACCTAAAGGTTGAAATGCGGCGGCTAAGTTTTTATTTAAGACCTATGGTTTCTTGGGCAAATGTTCTTAGAATTGTCCATAGATTGCGATTCTGCTATACGCCTATTCAAAAAATAAATCGACCCGCCCTAATTTACATGCATGATAAATATAAAATGAAATATGTATAGAATGTAGAATATAAGTATATAAGTTCAGATTAGGTATGTAAGAATTAATTTGAGTTACAAAAAAAATAACTCTTTTGTTTGACTTTATCAATTAAAAGCAAAATTCATTTTCTTTTGTTGGAGAGTGTATTATGTAAGAGGTCAATGAACTTCAAGCGTTAAGTCTAAGCTTTCAATAGCCAGAAACTATTACAACGCTCAGTTAAGCTTTGGCTAAGATTAATTGGCTTTGAAGTGCCACCATCAAGCTTGTGTTTATGAAATTATCAATTGCTTTAATACAGAAGGTAAAAAAGCTTCATTTGTTTTTCACTTACCGCACAATTCCCACGACGAAAGATCTTTCGGTTGGTGTGTTTATGCTGAGCTTAGAATTTTGGGTGAAAGCTTTTAAGATTAGCTGATAGCGACAGCGCTTGAAGAACTTTAATTAAGCACATGTTCGTCTGCAGAACAACAAAGAAAAATGAGCTTTATATAAAAGAAAAAAAACTGTAATTCTTTTTAAATACCATTGCTGATCTTAAATATAATTTTTATGTTTTATGTTTGTTTTTGGTAGGAATATCTCAAGTGTTTTGGCCCAAATCTGTTATTTATTTGGCTCACTTAGAGAGTCGATTTGGGTGCAACATAACCCCACTTTAAACTCAAATAAATCATAAAAATATTAAAGCAGCTGGGACAGAATCTTTTTTTGATTTTGATTAACTTTTTCGTTTGTTGTTGTGGTTAATAAAAACTAGCACTTTGACACGATCACTTGTTTCTGGGCGGGCTGACTTGGCCGTGATAAAGACGGCTAAGATGAGGACGGCACTATCCGTCGTGTTTTCAGCTCCTATTTTGCTCCTAGGATGATTTCCTAACCGGAGAAGGTTTTAACATAATTTTGCGCACAATATACAAAGGCTGGCCGTATGATTGGTAGAGAGCAACGCCGACTGGTCACTACCAACTCTCAATCTGCACTGCAGCTGCATAAGAGCTTTGGTACTTGGTGCCAATTCCTAAAGAGAATAGATGGTCAACTAACACTGAGGAGCATATAATAAAACTTATTTACCATGCGAGACTGGCACCTTGAGTAGAGAAGAAATTTTCCAAGTCTTTGCAGTTGACTGTTGAAGGTTAAATTGGGCTTCGATTTGGATTTGCAAATTTATAGTTGTTTCGACTAAAAGAAATTTAACAATCACTTGATTTGCTTCTAGCTGCTATTAGTAGAACTCACTTTCAACGAAAACGACACCAAATAGTTGTATTTTATTGACTTTTCCACTTTGGCAAACAAATTTTTGAGAGATTCGGGCTTAGCGCGCACAACTGAACTCTGCTGCAACTTGGTTGGAAAAGAATGACTCACGCCCAGCGGAAATGTGGAGAATATATTCTGACAGCTCTAACTACTTCTCTTTTTCCAACGAGGCCCAAAAGTGTCAAATTGACATTTACTATAGGGTTTCCACAGAACCAGTTAGCAACTGTCTTCCGTAGCATACTTTTAGGCAGATGCAAAAATAATTTTTTTCTGACTAAGCCACGACAAGCGATCCATTACACACCCCCCTGCCAAAATCACACTTGGGGGTTGAAAAGACTCAAGGGTGATCCTCGCTTGGAGGCCTTTTTATCCTGATACTAGGCTTCATTGCTTCAGGTCCTTTGCATGAAATTTTCCCACAAGACGACCCTGTAGATCCTCAATTTCGTAATAACAGTTGCCTATTATGTTTCGAATGCGACACTTAACAAAAGTTGTAGTAGTTTTGCATTAAAACCTTTCGCAAAATTGCTCTGCTGAAAGTTTCGCATGAACACCTCTTGTCCTTTTTTAAAGGAAACCTCTCGGCTGCGCAAATTATAAATATTTTCGTTTCGCACCTGTTGTTTAAGAATCCCTTTTTGTGCCGAATTTCGAATTAAATCAAACGAATCATCGCGATCAAAGCGTACAGTACGATCCTCCAACATATTGAGATTATGTAGCAACGAATACGTGGCTCCACTAGTGATCATTTGTTGACCAAAAGCAACCCTATATGGACTGCTATTGATAGCGGAATGCTGACTTGATCGAAGTGCACAAGAAATAGAACTAAGCTGCTCGTCCCAATTAGTTTGATCGGGCTGAACATATGACTTGATCGCTGCGAGTATAGATCGATTTACTCTTTCTGAGGCGTTTGCTTGGGGAGAGTATGCTGAATTTGGTACTTCTGCAAAAGTTCGTTAAATTTGTGAGCCTTAAATTGAACGCCATTATCCGACACTACTACTTCTGGTATCCCAAAACAATGGAACAGGTCCTCTTCTAGGTATCGCATCACTGCATCAGCTGTAAACTTCTTTACGGCTTTTAAAAACGGAAACTTAGAGAAATGGTCCAAAACTACAAAAATGCCTATGTTTCCAGAACGACTACGGGGATAAGGTCCTAAAAAATCTATGTATATCTTTTGGAAAAAGCGCTGAGTCGATCTCGTTTTCCCCATTGGTGGACGCAGTGTTCGATTTGGGTGTTTGCAGCATTTGCAAATGGTACAGATATTGATATAATTTTTCGTATCATTGACCAAATTTGGAAAATAATAGAGTCGGCGAATTCGCTCTAAAGTTTTGTTAATACCACTGTGTGATGCTAACGGATGATCATGATTTAGTTTAAGCACTTCCTGTATTAGAGGTTTGGGCACCCAAAGTTTCCAACATACATCGTCCGAGATTTGGTCGCCCGTGGCATGTTCTGCTCTACGATAGACGTGTTCGTTAATTATTTTGACATCAGGCATTTTAGTTTGGTTGGCTTGTATTTTTCTTTTTATGTCTACATACTCTGCTGACTGAAAATGTTCTGAGTTAAGATCTATGCTATCTATCGTTATAGAAGACAAGTCTTCAGAATGGACTCGGGAGAGTGCATCAGGCACTATATTTTGACTTCCTTTTCGGTGAAAGATTTTAAAGTCAAAGCCTTGTAATTTAAGTGCCCATCTTGCCAATCTAGAGCTTAAGTCCGACTGCGACATAAGCCATTTTAATGACGCATGATCAGTAATTATTGTAAATTCGTGACCCTCGATATAGGCTCTAAATTTCTTGACACACATAACATCTGCCAGACACTCTTTTTCCGTGACGGAATAATTGCGCTGACACTGATTTAACTTCCGGGGCATATACGCTATGGGTACCTCATTTCCTTGGCTATCGGTTTGCATTAGCACGCCACCCACTCCTGTGTGACTTGCATCGCAATGTATTCCAAACGGCATATTAAAGTTCGGACTATGTAACACAGGTGCTTCACACATCTGGGACTTTAACAATTCAAATGCCTGTTGCGCATCGTCCGACCATACAAACTTATTTTTTTGTTTGAGTGTATCAGTTATGGGAGATGCTATTCCCGCATAGTTCTTTATAAATTTATGATACCACCCGGTGAGACCCAAGAATCTACGGACTTGTTTGACCGAGCGAGGAACAGGGAACTCACGAATAGCATCAACCTTATCAGGATCCGTTTGAATCGTTCCGTGACCAATTAAATGTCCTAAATATTTAACCTCTTTCAGGCAAAACGTACTTTTTCTGACGTTTATATTGAGGCCTGCTTGTTGCAATCTCTCTGCTAATTCTTTGAGGACTTTTATGTGTTTATCAAATGAATCTGACACTACGAGAAGATCATCGAGATAAATGAAGATCTCGTTTCGAAGTGATGGAGGTATAACCTTATCCATAAGTTTGGACATGGTTTGTGGAGCGTTCGACAAGCCAAATGGCATAACCGTGTATTGATAAAGCGGTCGCCCAGGAATCGTGAATGCGGTTTTCTCACGTGAGCTTGCTTCAAGGGGTATTTGCCAATACGCATCCTTCAAATCAATACTTGAAATGAATTCAGCTCGAGGTAGTCGGCTCAGAATCCCATCTATGAGGGGCATTGGGTAAGCATTCTTTACCGTCACCTCATTGACTTTTCGACTATCGATGCATAGTCGCACTTTTCCTGTCTTGCGAACCAGAACCGCTGGAGAAGACCAGGGACGTTTGACTCTTCAATAACACCTAAAGCTAACATCCTATCCAATTCCGCGTACATGAGTTGTTCTACAGCAGGAGACACAGCGTAGTGTCGCTGTTTTATGGGCTTGGCGTTCCCTACATCAATTTCATGGGAGAGCCAATTTGTTTTACCGAGGCCATTTTTGTCAAATGAGGGAAACAACTCAATCGTGGCTACCAACTGCTTTTGCTGTTGTTCTGACAGGACAACTTGTAAAGGATCAGTGAAATTTATACAAGAAATGGAAGGTGTGGACTGCTTAATGGCAAGAAAGTTTGGAAGCAGATTAAAAGTAGACCCAAAGTCTATACCAAGGTATAAATCTTGAGCCAAGGATGGAACTATAAACAAATTTAGTGATTTTGATTGTCCTTGGAAACTCACAGATGTTGTGAATTTACCTAAAATAGGCTGACTTTGGCCATCTGCTGTGCGTACAGATGCTTTTACTGGCTTGTAAGATTGATTTTCAGATAACTCTATCGCAAATTTTCCCCCAATGCAACTGATCGACGCGCCTGTGTCCATTAGGCCACTTAGTGTTTTTCCTAGCAGTGTAACTTGAGCATATGGTCGCCAATCTTGTGAAGTGCTAACGACTGAGGCTAGTACATTGTTACGCTCGGTTTTGCATTTTTCTCTAAATTCGATCAGGCGCCTTCGCGATCTATTTGGATTTTTATTGCCTAAAGAGTTAAGGGAAGATTTTAATAGAGTATGTAAGGGTATAGTTGGGATTTGAGAACAGTCTGGGGAGGATGAACTACTCAGGGAGCCCATAAATCGGTGTTTGTGCTTTTCGAAGTGACTGTTTTGCGTGCACTCGGAATCTGTGCACGAGCAGCAAAGTTTTTTGCTGAATTACACTTCCGGCATGACGGCTTATAAGTGTCGGGCTTGCCACAACCGTAGCAAAACACTTTGCGTTCACCTACACAATCCTGGTATCGATGCCCTTGAGCACCGCAATTCCAACAGGATAGTGATACGGCAGCTAGATCTAGTTCTAGATCTTCACTTTCTTCTTCCTCTGTTTCACTTTCTACTTGCACAGTTACTTCGTGTACTTTGTGACGCAAAGGTGGGCGTGAAACCTGAGTGATTGGTTTAGGAATGGATACCGATTGAAGAAATCTTCCTCGTGTACAAACGACATGTAGCAATTGGGCAATCGATAAAATTGGCACATACAGAATTTCGTGCTGAATTTCGGATCTCAGATTGGCTCTCAAAACTTCTAAATGTGCTGGTTCTGACATAGGCTGTACCAGCTTATCTGCTAGGGCAACAATTGCTTCATAGAATGTATCAAAGCATTCGTTTGCCTTTTGCTTTCTTTGAGAAATGGCCGATCGAAGTTCCAAATCGGTTCTTCCGTCTTTAAATTGAGCCTTAAGGGCTGCGCTCAATTGTGGCCACGTTACCATTGGTACACTCTTATGGTAACGCCAGAACCACTCACTGGCACTACCTTCGAATAAGTTGCTCGCGTATCGAGAAACTAATTCCAAATTTCCATTTAATGTCTGTCTAGTAAGAGCTTCTATCCGATAAATAAAATCTTCAACTGCCATAGACGAGTGACCGGAAAATCGTACCTTCCAGTTAGTTATTATTTGGCTAATACGATCGGGTCGTAAATCAAACGTTTGTTGCGATCCCCAGTGCGCACCTATTGACTCACGAGGGGGAATTCGAAACAATTGGTCGAAAGTTTGATTTTCTATCGGAGGTTGAACGGTTTGATTCGCAGGTGGAGCGACTGTTTGAACTGCTAGTCGTTGCGTCCATTGTTTGGGACATTTCAGACATAGCCTGGGATATGGCTTGCGACATCTGAGCTATTTGAGAAATTGCCTGATTCATCTGATCTAAACCAACTGCTATGGCATTCGAGCTAGTTTGATCTCCATTTGAATTGTTAACATTTGGAGGCTGCCTGTCTTGTGGTACTTCTCCCATAGGAGCACTTTCACGAATACTTTCGGGATTTCTATTAGTCTCCATCGCTTGTGATCGTGTTCTTGGCATTGTAGGTTGAAAGTCAAATTGAGCTGAAGACACAGAAGCTAACTCGTCAGCCAAATTAGGTGTGGAAGGTTGCAAAAACGCGTTGCAAACTGGGCAGACTGTTTTTGCACCGCCTCTGGTATTGAAACAGACCAGTTGAAAAATATGATTACAATTAGTTGTTAATAATTGCGCTTGGTATTCGATATTTCTTCTACAAATACCACACGTAATACTAGAATCTATAATGTCAATAATTGAATCTAAATGTTCATAACTTTGGGTCATTGACATTGTCTATATTAACAAGATAAGACTTGTATGTATTTCAATATGTTTAATTTCTAAATAATATTATTTTCGCAAAATTTTAGATAAATTCAATTCATATAAATAATCGGATGCCATGCCACACTTTCATGAGAATAGTGTTGCCAAAAATGTTTATCGGTTGAAAAGAAAAGGAAAATCTGTTCGCTAAATATGTGTTAAAGGGACCTCATGGTAGTTCAGGACCACTGTAGGGTATCCATTAACAACTATTTTCGAACAAAAAAAAATAAAAAAAAATTGTGGATTCTTCAAAACTTTCCATTGGACTGGATCAGCCAGGACAAATTTTTATTTGAATCATCAGGTCTGTTTGTGTTATTTCACCTGTCTTTTTGAAAGGGTTAGTAGTTTTACTCTTTACTAAGGGTGATTGTCTGAATCTAGTGTCGATTTCAAATTCTTTTCTTTTTTCATTTAATTTTTTTATATCATTGACTTTGTTTGTTTGAGTGTTATATTCTGGAGTACCAGCATAAATGAAAATGTCTGCAGGTGTTCTACCTGTAGTATTATGTTTTGTTTTGTGATTGTAGACGTAAAGAATTGTTTCAAATTTATTAATTTTATTTTCAGTATCTGATTCACTGTTGATGATCCTTAATTTTTCGTTAACTGTTTTATGAAATCTCTCAATATCAGAAATTCCATTTTTACTTGTAGTTATAATGAGATTTACAGCTTCTGACTTAAGCCAGAGTTGAAGAGCTGCACACATGAAGGCTGAATCTTTATCTGCTTTAATTTCTGTTGGTTTGCCCATTTCATTAAATATTTTTAATAAGGCTCGTTTGGCTTCTAACCAATCTCTACCATTTACTTCGATTAATGCTGCGTATTTCGAGTAAATATCAATGCAAGATAAGAATTGTTTGTTATCAATCAAATAGAAGTCAATCACATATCTTTCTCTGGGATTGAAAACTTCCGGGGTTGTTTCGTAAACGAGTTTAGTATTTCTGTGTTCTGTTTTAGCTATGTTACATATCTCACATTCGTTGATTATGTTTTGAATTAGCTTTTGGTAATCTGGGTAATAAAATTTTTCTTTAAAAAGAAGAATTGTTTTTTCAATTCCTGGGTGAAGTAAATCTCTATGAGGTTTAATAATTGTTTCTTTGAATTCAGAGTAAGTTAGAATATCTTTTAATTTCTTATAAGTTCTCATGACTTTTGTCAAATTATTAGGACTTATAATTTCTATGAATGAGTTTTGGAAAATAAGAAAGTCTGGTTCATTTTCACAATATAAGACACTCTTTTTTGTGCATAAATATTCTTTGATAATTTCTTTGGCATGTTCGTTTGTCATTTCTTTATAAGTGATTGTTATTTTCGTTTTATGAAAGTATTTCGATGTTTGTACATCATTTGATTCACCTTTAATAATTTCAAGCTGTCTGTTATAATAGTTTATTGGTCTTTCAGTGATTGAAATGTGTCTTTGATTGTCATCTTGTGCACTGTGCACCGTTGCTACCGTACTGCCTGGGATTTCTCCTAAGAAATTTTCTTCAATTTTGACTCTTGATAAGGCATCTGCCACGTAGTTTTTCTTTACCGGGAATGTATTTAATGTGGTGATCAAATTCATTTAACTTGATCTTCCATCTTTGGAGTTTCATGTTTGGTTCTTTAATATTACTGAGCCAAACTAATGGTTTATGGTCGGAAAGAATGTCGAATTTTCTTCCGTAGAGATAGGACCTGAAGTATTTTGTGGCCCATACAATAGCAAGGAGTTCCTTTTCTATTGCAGAATAATTTATTTCGTGTTCATTTAATGTTCTGCTCGCAAAACAAATTGGTTTTTGCTCCTGAGATAATACCGCACCTATGGCAATATTACTAGCATCTGTAGTCAGGGAAAATGGTTTTCCGAAATTTGGGTATGTCAATATTGGATCTGACATGATTAGCATTTTTAATTTTTCAAATGAATCATTGTAATCTGTTTCTTTAGTATTTATTTTGGATCCTTTCTTTAGTTTGGATGTCAGAGGTTTTGCAATTTTTGCAAAGTTTGGGATAAATTTGCGATAAAAACCGCAAAGGCCTAAGAAAGATTTGATTTCTTTGGTTGTTTTTGGAATCGGGAATTTTTTGATGGCATGTATTTTTGTTGGATTTGGTTTAATACCTTCTGTTGTAATTATGTGACCTAGGAATTCAGTTTCTTTTCTCATGAATTCACATTTGTCAAGTTGCAACTTAAGATTTGCTTCTCTTAGCTTCGCGAATACTTTCCCGCAAGGATACTAAATGTTCTTCTAATGAAGTAGAAAAAACTATTATATCGTCCATGTATACAAGACAATCTTTGTAGATTAAATCTTCAAGAAGATTGTTCATGCACCGTTGGAAAGTTGCTGGTGCGTTTTTCAATCCAAAAGGCATTCGAGTGTACTCGTAATGTCCATTCTTAGTTGAAAAAGCTGTTTTTGGAATTGACTTTTCGTCCATTTGGATTTGATGAAATCCTTTTGCAAGATCTATGGTTGTAAAATACTGACATGTACCAAGTTTGTCAAGTATGTCATCCATGATCGGGATTGGGTATTTATCACTTATTGTGTTTTCATTAACGTCTCGATAGTCATTAACTATTCTGTATTTCTTTCGTCCTGATGCATCAAGCTTCTTTGGAACAATCCAAATAGGCGAGCAATAAGGAGAGTTTGATTTTCTGATAATGCCTTGTTCAAGCATATCTCTTATTTGTTTCTCGACTTCTTCGTCAAAAGTTTGAGGGTATTTATATGGTTTTTTATAAATTGGATCTTCGTGTTTAGTTTTTATGACATGCTTAATTGTACTTGTAAAAGTCAAATTTTCACCTTCTTTGTACTGAATGTCGCTAAACTCAAAGAGAACTTTGGTAAGTTTTTGTTTTTCTTCCTCGTTTAGGTGTTCTAAACGGAATTCGTTACATTCGTGTAACTCATTATTTATTGCGAACACTGTATGTTCGTCTTCTGTTTGTGGCGGATCAAGGCATTCGTATGCGGACTTGTCCTTAGATGGGTCTACTTCTTCATGTTTATATTTCATAAAGAAAGTAAAATTGTTTAGGGTTACTGTTCTTTCACTATGGTCAATTATTGCATTGGAGTCTTCCAAAAATTCTCGACCAAGTAAAATATCATAATTTTGTGAAAAATTATGTAGATAAAATCTTTGATGGGTTGGGCAAAGTTTGCTTGGTTTTAATGTAATGCTTTGTTTAAGCTTTACTGAACCATTTATGGTGTGTACTTCTAGTTGGTTATTTTTTATTGGAAAGTTTAGATAGTTAATATTCATCAAATTAATAGACGACCCTGTGTCTATTATGCACCTTAATCTTTTATTATTAAGAATTAAGTTGATGTATGGGTTTGTTCTTCGTCTTCCTCTACTTCCGAATCCGAGGCTGCTTGATGAAAATTTTCATTGGTGTCCATTCTTTGATGACCACTTGTACTTTCACGCTGCCTTTTAACAGGTGGATTTGGGGACGTAAATGAAGATGGGTTTTGTTGATAATTTATGGGATTTTGGTTTCTACCCTGGTTTAGTTTCTGTTGAAATTCCTGCTGTGCTTGGGCGTTACTTTCGGCTGGACAACACAATGTTGGTCATTTTTTTGACCTGTGTTATTTATAAACCTAAAGGTTGAAATGCGGCGGCTAAGTTTTTATTTTAGACCTATGGTTTCTTGGGCAAATGTTCTTAGAATTGTCCATAGATTGCGATTCTGCTATACGCCTATTCAAAAAATAAATCGACCCGCCCTAATTTACATGCATGATAAATATAAAACGAGAAGGCAAAGCTAACTTCGACTGTGCCGAAGTTTTAATACACTTGAAAAAGATTACTCCAACTGATTTAACCGGTAAAATATATATAGGATATAGATATCAAATATTAACAATTTTTAAATCATTGATAATAAAAATTTGATACCATAAAAAAAACTTTTCTTAGTAAAACACATTTTCCGATCGGTCCAATGGCAGCTATATGCTATAGTCCTCCGATTTTGATAAATTTTTTCGAAATTATGTGAAAGAATATAAAACTAATATATACCAAGATTGGAGACGCTACGATAGAAAACAAAAAAAGTTTTTCTCACTAGAAGTATTTTTTTGACCGACCGTTTATATGGCAGCTATATGCTAAAATCATCCGATTTTGATAAATTTTTTCCGAATTGTGTCAAAGCATATAAAACTAATATATATTAAGATTGGAGACGCTACGATGGAAAACAAAAAAGTTTTTCTCACTAGAAGTAGTTTTTTGACCGTCCGTTTCTATGGCAGCTATATGCTATAGTCATCCGATTTTGATCAATTTTTTCCGAATTGTGGGGATACATATAAAACTAATATATACTACGATTGGTGACGCTACGATGGAAATCAAAAAAGTTTTTCTCACAAAGACTTATTTTTCGACCGATCGTTCCTATGACAGCTATATGATATAGTCATCCGATCCGGCCGGTTCCGACATATTAGTTGCGTGCAGTAAAAAGAAGATTCTGTGCAAAATTTCAGCTCGATAGCTTTAAAACTGAGGGACTAGTTTGCGTAGAAACAGACAGACAGACAGACGGACAGACAGACGGACAGACGGACGGACGGACAAGCGGAAATGAACTCAGCTCGTCGTCCTGATCAAGAATATATATAGTTTATGGGGTCGGAAATTAATATTTCTATGCGTTACAAACTTCTGGGCAAAATTAATATACACTTTTCAAGTGTATAATGAAATATGTATAAGATGTAGAATATAAGTATATAAGTTCAGATTAGGTATGTAAGAATTAATTTGAGTTACAAAAAAAATAACTCTTTTGTTTGACTTTATCAATTAAAAGCAAAATTCATTTTCTTTTGTTGGAGAGTGTATTATGTAAGAGGTCAATGAACTTCAAGCGTTAAGTCTAAGCTTTGAATAGCCAGAAACTATTACAACGCTCAGTTAAGCTTTGGCTAAGATTAATTGGCTTTGAAGTGCCACCATCAAGCTTGTGTTTATGAAATTATCAATAGCTTTAATACAGAAGGTAAAAAAGCTTCATTTGTTTTTCACTTACCCCACAATTCCCACGACGAAAGATCTTTCGGTTGGTGTGTTTATGCTGAGCTTAGAAGTTTGGGTGAAAGCTTTTAAGATTAGCTGATAGCAACAGCGCTTGAAGAACTTTAATTAAGCACATGTTCGTCTGCACAACAACAAAGAAAAATGAGCTTTATATAAAAGAAAAAAAACTGTAATTCTTTTTAAATACCATTGCTGATCTTAAATATAATTTTTATGTTTTATGTTTGTTTTTGGTAGGAATATCTCAAGTGTTTTGGCCCAAATCTGTTATTTATTTGGCTCACTTAGAGAGTCGATTTGGGTGCAACATAACCCCACTTTAAACTCAAATAAATCATAAAAATATTAAAGCAGCTGGGACAGAATCTTTTTTTGATTTTGATTAACTTTTTCGTTTGTTGTTGTGGTTAATAAAAACTAGCACTTTGACACGATCACTTGTTTCTGGGCGGGCTGACTTGGCCGTGATAAAGACGGCTAAGATGAGGACGGCACTATCCGTCGTGTTTTCAGCTCCTATTTTGCTCCTAGGATGATTTCCTAACCGGAGAAGGTTTTAACATAATTTTGCGCACAATATACAAAGGCTGGCCGTATGATTGGTAGAGAGCAACGCCGACTGGTCACTACCAACTCTCAATCTGCACTGCAGCTGCATAAGAGCTTTGGAGCTTTGGTACTTGGTGCCAATTCCTAAAGAGAATAGATGGTCAACTAACACTGAGGAGCATATAATAAAACTTATTTACCATGCGAGACTGGCACCTTGAGTAGAGAAGAAATTTTCCAAGTCTTTGCAGTTGACTGTTGAAGGTTAAATTGGTCTTCGATTTGGATTTGCAAATTTATAGTTGTTTCGACTAAAAGAAATTTAACAATCACTTGATTTGCTTCTAGCTGCTATTAGTAGAACTCACTTGCAACGAAAACGACACCAAATAGTTGTATTTTATTGACTTTTCCACTTTGGCAAACAAATTTTTGTGAGATTCGGGCATAGCGCGCACAACTGAACTCTGCTGCAACTTGGTTGGAAAAGAATGACTTACGCCCAGCGGAAATGTGGAGAATATATTCTGACAGCTCTAACTACTTCTTCTTTTTCCAACGAGGCCCAAAAGTGTCAAATTGACATTTACTATAGGGTTTCCACAGAACCAGTTAGCAACTGTCTTCCGTAGCATACTTTTAGGCAGATGCAAAAATAATTTTTTTCTGACTAAGCCACGACAAGCGATCCATTACACATTATATAACAAAGCAGGACACGAACATGAGAGAAGCCATCACAGCGCAAACTCGGTAGGATTAATTACCAAAAATTATGTATATTTTATTTCAATGAAATATTATTAGTTTGCTGGTCACGTTACGATTCTTGGGCACAGGGGAGACATTCTCATCATTGTCTGTCGCGTTTCGCATTTCCATTGCGGCTATTTCAAAAATAGTACCAGAGACGGTGAAGGCTATTGCAATTCTTAAACATGATTACTTAAAGGTAAAAACTGTATTTTTTTGTGGCAATTAGTTTTAATGATTTAAAAATTCTAGGTCCCACAAAAAAACATGAATGGATCGCTGTTGCCGAGAAATTTAAGAACAATTGGAATTTTCCATTGTGTATTGGAGCTTTGGGTAATTGATTATTTACTTATTTTAAATGCCCATTGTAATTATTTATACACATTTTATAAGACGGAAAGCACGTTGCATTTAGGCCAAGCCGTAATCATGGATCCTTCTTCTTTAATTATAAAGGATTTCATAGCATCATCCTACTTGCATTAGTGGATGCCGAATACAAATTTTTGTATGTATGTTTTGTATGTTTTGTAAGGGACCTCATGGTAGTTCAGGACCACTGTAGGGTATCCATTAACAACTATTTTCGAACAAAAAAAAATAAAAAAAAAATTGTGGATTCTTCAAAACTTTCCATTGGACTGGATCAGCCAGGACAAATTTTTATTTGAATCATCAGGTATATAGAACGGATGGAGATTGCTCAATATAATGTAGGTCACAATGACACAATAAAGTACTAGAAAGTG
The DNA here is from genome assembly GCA_018904225.1 of Lordiphosa mommai. Lineage (NCBI taxonomy): Eukaryota > Metazoa > Arthropoda > Insecta > Diptera > Drosophilidae > Lordiphosa > Lordiphosa mommai. The sequence continues at coordinate 731,166 of JAEIFT010000065.1, read as the reverse complement.
GATCACCAAAAAAAATCTAGTACCACAAAATATTTGAACAATTCCATATAATTTTTTTCTTTACGGAGTAATGTTTTATCAAAAAGTAAACAGGAGAAGGGAAATTACTAAAATTTCCAATCAAAACCTGTGCTTCTAGTTTCACTAACCATATGAATTTGATTATTACTGTTGATCATCCCTGTTAGGAATTATCTACCCAGCAAAATTAACGGAAAGAAAATTTAATTAGAGAAACTAACAAAGGGTAGTTGCTGCACCTCATGGCAATTCCATACCAAGCACTCTGCATCTCTTCGCGGGTAGGCCGTAGCATTCTGCCACTAGACAACCTAAGTCCAGCTAAAGTCCACATAATGCTCAGCAAGAATTGTAAATATTACTAAAATTACAATGTTTCTGTTTTCCGGGTAGGCTGTAGCTCTTGTCCACATTGAAACCTAAATCCAAAGAGAAACTCCACATTGAGACAGAAAGCAACATTAACAAATGTTCTTAATATAAAGATTCAATTCTCTTGATTCATTATGCGTAAGGGGAATAAAGTTCTTTTAGAAACTGTTACTCAATCCAATAGCTCAATAAAATCAATCAACTAAATCTATACTAGCACACAAGAGTAAGGGATAAGGAAGGGGATAAGGAAGGAAGGGGTATAAAGTCTTAAGCGCCTGCAAAGATATGCATAGCTTGTTGTTGTAGTTGACTTTTATTTTTAATCGAATATTTAATTCTTGTTTGGGCCAAGCCGAAATCGGCCCTGAAGTTGGGCGGCATTTAATATAATTATCTGTAGCATATAACGTGCAATATCTTAAGGAGCAGATGTTTTCTAATTTTATTGGCGGGGACGCGCTTGCTGTTCCGGCTTCACTCTGGTCGTTGGGATGGGTCTAGATAAGGACCGCCTCATTAGGGTGCTCACATACAAACATAATTATACTAAAGAAATCGCGTACGTATGGCGAGGATAGGGACATAGGAATAAAGAATAGGTACAGCTAACAAATAGATTAGACGGGATAAAAACAAATAGTGTCACCTAAGTCTTTCTCTCTTGTGTTTACAGCATAAAGCTGCATACACGCCCACCCTACCATGATCCTTGTAGGCCTAGAAATGTTATTAATCATCAAGGATCCCTAAGAGAAAGACAACGGCTACTCTACTTCAATCCAGTTTGACATGGCTTCCAATAAAGATAACTCTAGCAATTCATTTTAACAAACATCATTTTATTTATAACTACGAAGGACTTCATAATGAAAGGCATATCAAAAATTAATAAGAAAAATTGTATATAGAAATTAACCTAGGTCATAAAAATATTTTATTTATTTTACTGCATTAATCTTCATAGAATTTAATAGAGGAAAAACAAAAATTTTATTTTAAACTAACCTAAGCAATAATTTGGAATTTTATGGAATTAATTAGCAAACTTCATTTTTAATGATTCATTTAAAAAACAAAAATAATTTATATTCAAAAATAAACCCTAAGCAAGTGTGAGTATATGTAGCTGAAAATCGCAAAAATATTATATATGTACATGCATGACAAATATAAAATGAAATATGTATAGGATGTAGAATATAAGTATATAAGTTCAGATTAGGTATGTAAGAATTAATTTGAGTTACAAAAAAAATAACTCTTTTGTTTGACTTTATCAATTAAAAGCAAAATTCATTTTCTTTTGTTGGAGAGTGTATTATGTAAGAGGTCAATGAACTTCAAGCGTTAAGTCTATTACAACGCTCAGTTAAGCTTTGGCTAAGATTAATTGGCTTTGAAGTGCCACCATCAAGCTTGTGTTTATGAAATTATCAATAGCTTTAATACAGAAGGTAAAAAAGCTTCATTTGTTTTTCACTTACCGCACAATTCCCACGACGAAAGATCTTTCGGTTGGTGTGTTTATGCTGAGCTTAGAAGTTTGGGTGAATGCTTTTAAGATTAGCTGATAGCAACAGCGCTTGAAGAACTTTAATTAAGCACATTTTCGTCTGCACAACAACAAAGAAAAATTAGCTTTATATAAAAGAAAAAAAACTGTAATTCTTTTTAAATACCATTGCTGATCTTAAATATAATTTTTATGTTTTATGTTTGTTTTTGGTAGGAATATCTCAAGTGTTTTGGCCCAAATCTGTTATTTATTTGGCTCACTTAGAGAGTCGATTTGGGTGCAACATAACCCCACACTTTAAACTCAAATAAATCATAAAAATATTAAAGCAGCTGGGACAGAATCTTTTTTTGATTTTGATTAACTTTTTCGTTTGTTGTTGTGGTTAATAAAAACTAGCACTTTGACACGATCACTTGTTTCTGGGCGGGCTGACTTGGCCGTGATAAAGACGGCTAAGATGAGGACGGCACTATCCGTCGTGTTTTCAGCTCCTATTTTGCTCCTAGGATGATTTCCTAACCGGAGAAGGTTTTAACATAATTTTGCGCACAATATACAAAGGCTGGCCGTATGATTGGTAGAGAGCAACGCCGACTGGTCACTACCAACTCTCAATCTGCACTGCAGCTGCATAAGAGCATTGGTACTTGGTGCCAATTCCTAAAGAGAATAGATGGTCAACTAACACTGAGGAGCATATAATAAAACTTATTTACCATGCGAGACTGGCACCTTGAGTAGAGAAGAAATTTTCCAAGTCTTTGCAGTTGACTGTTGAAGGTTAAATTGGGCTTCGATTTGGATTTGCAAATTTATAGTTGTTTCGACTAAAAGAAATTTAACAATCACTTGATTTGCTTCTAGCTGCTATTAGTAGAACTCACTTGCAACGAAAACGACACCAAATAGTTGTATTTTATTGACTTTTCCACTTTGGCAAACAAATTTTTGTGAGATTCGGGCTTAGCGCGCACAACTGAACTCTGCTGCAACTTGGTTGGAAAAGAATGACTCATGCCCAGCGGAAATGTGGAGAATATATTCTGACAGCTCTAACTACTTCTCTTTTTCCAACGAGGCCCAAAAGTGTCAAATTGACATTTACTATAGGGTTTCCACAGAACCAGTTAGCAACTGTCTTCCGTAGCATACTTTTAGGCAGATGCAAAAATAATTTTTTTCTGACTAAGCCACGACAAGCGATCCATTACACCTTATATAACAAAGCAGGACACGAACATGAGAGAAGCCATCACAGCGCAAACTCGGTAGGATTAATTACCAAAAATTAAGTATATTTTATTTCAATGAAATATTATTAGTTTGCTGGTCACGTTACGATTCTTGGGCACAGGGGAGACATTCTCATCATTGTCTGTCGCGTTTCGCATTTCCATTGCGGCTATTTCAAAAATAGTACCAGAGACGGTGAAGGCTATTGTAATTCTTAAACATGATTACTTAAAGGTAAAAACTGTATTTTTTTGTGGCAATTAGTTTTAATGATTTAAAAATTCTAGGTCCCACAAAAAAAACATGAATGGATCGCTGTTGCCGAGAAATTTAAGAACAATTGGAATTTTCCATTGTGTATTGGAGCTTTGGGTAATTGATTATTTACTTATTTTAAATGCCCATTTTAATTATTTATACACATTTTATAAGACGGAAAGCACGTTGCATTTAGGCCAAGCCGTAATCATGGATCCTTCTTCTTTAATTATAAAGGATTTCATAGCATCATCCTACTTGCATTAGTGGATGCCGAATACAAATTTTTGTATGTTGACATTGGATGTAATGGCCGAGCAAACGATGCTGCTGTGTACAACTACTCCTCTTTGTGCACAGCTATTGAAGAAAATTTACTGGACTTCCAAGAAAATACAAATCTGCCAGGAATTTTGTTATGTACAATTCCCGCCAGTTTCAGATTTAATTCATATCATATACGCTCTAAGCTAGTTATGGGTTATTTGAATCAGAACGGTCGATTAGACTCAAGAGTATTTCAATGACTGCATAATCAGGCTTGCACTACGATAAGTAAAAGCTCTGAGAGAGTAGAACTGTCACTTTGACGTCTATAAAGCTCTCTCCGTCTCTTGAGGCTAGGTTTGGCAACGATCATCCGTTTACCGGCGTGTTCTTTTCGATTTGGCTGCTGAAGTGATTGGTCTAGTTTTAGACCTCATCTAAAAGAAAAATATTAAGTTTTTTGGTTTCGATATTGGCAATGTTAATCCAAAAATATCTCTGCCATCCCCAATGTGAGCATATTTGTGCATAAATAAATATTATTTATTTATTTCTGCGAAATTTGCAAGAAGAAAATTTCTCTGGTGTAAGTAAATTATTTTTCATAATTTTCCCATACACCTTAACCTTAAAGAAAATTTTCGCAGTGGCTAAGATTTAGTTATCTGGCTTTCCCTCGTGCTATTTGGAACATTTAAGCGGTCGCTCAAGCAGCTAAATAGAGATTTCCAATAAATCTACTAGCTCCGGTGCATCAGGTAATATAAAAATTCAAGTCCAAATCGACAGAACGCTAACTAAATTATTTCTCAGCACACCACACTTTAAATGTTTGGAAATTCCTCGATCAAAGTCCATAATCTATTCTTCAACCCCTCCACCCTTGGGTGAGAATTTGCACCAAAAGTTGTGGCCAGCAAGTGGATATTATTGTCAACAGTTGGAGGCCCTTAAAAGTTCAACACAACCTGAAAACCACAACTTTAACTAAAGTGCAAATTCGAAATATCGGGCAGTGAACGTTATTTAAAAATCGTCAAAGTTGCTTAAAAACCAAATAACAGTGCGAAACCGTCAAGCAGACAAAATTTGCAAAAATCAATAAAATTTCACATATTGAATGCAGTTTTTTTTTTTCAAATTTATTTAATATTTTTTTTGTGGCATAATTATTTTTTTTAATTTTTTTTTGTGATTTGCAAAGCGAACCAAAAACTACAATCATAGTGTGACAAGTCTACAAATAAAAGCAAAGTATTTTCATACAAATACTCCCATATGTGTATCGCCCAGTGCATAAAAGAAAATATCTTCCACCCACACATATGCAACTTTAGACCAGTGAATCTAATACAATACAAACGCAACACACAAAATAAAACAAAATGTTCTGATCAATAACTTACTTTTTTCCCAAATCCAATAACTTAGCCATGGTTCAATAATCAATAAAATTCTAAAAACCCAGATGGGTGAGTTACCTTTGACCTGCTTATATTTTATTTGATTTTTCCACCATGCAAAATAAAGAAAAGTGAAAACAAAAGAGAAGTGCTGTAAGTAAAAAGTAAGCTTTTTTGCTTATCTACTTAAGAGAAACCGAAGAGAGTGCAGATCAATCAGCTGTGGCTCAGTACCTATAGCAAGCTCGCTAATAGCACACACGCATGCGTATACTTTTGTTCTCTCTTATCTTCAACTTTTCCCTTTTGATATTTAAAACGTAGACAAGTTGAATTGTCTGCTTTATCAGCAGCTCGAGAAATTAAATTAATATCCCCGTTCATTTTGCATTCTTTTGTTTTGATCGCGAAATTTACTTTTATTAAACAACAACAACTGAGCCTATAACAATTTTGTTTTGGTTCGCAATGCAAAAACACACACACTAAATACATACACATATACAAAGACAATTATTAACTCGGCTAACCTGTGTAGCTGGTGAACAGCTGATCATTTGTGCATCTATAATCTATGGCCTGTGTATAGCCAACAAATCTTATAAATATCTTTGAAAATCATTTCTATTAATTTCTATAAAATTATCTTGGCCACTTTTTATACCCTTGCAGAGGGTATATTAAAATTGTCACGATGTTTGTAACGCAGTGAAGGAAGCATTTCCGACCACATAAAGTATATATATTCTTGATCAGCATGACGAGCTGAGTTCATTTCCGTCTGTCCGTCTGTCCGTCCGTCTGTCCGTCTGTCCGTCTGTCCGTCTGTTTCTATGCTATCTCCTCCCTCAGTTTTAAAGCTATCTTGACCAAACTTTGCAAAAACTCTTTAAATACAAATACGCTGCACATTTGTCGGAATCGGCCGGATCGGATGACTATATCATATAGCTGCCATAGGAACGATCGGTTCAAAAACTAGTTTTAATGAGAAAAACTTTTTTGTTTTCCATCGTAGCATCACCAATCGTGGTATATATTAGTTTTATATGCTTCCACACAATTCTGGAAAATTTTATCAAAATCGGATGACTTTTGCATATAGCTGCCATATAAACGGTTGGTCCAAAAAAAAGTTCTAGTGGGAAAAACTTTTTTGTTTTCCATTGTAACGTCACCAAACGTGGTATATATAAATTTTATATGATTCCACACAATTCTGGAAAAATTTATCGAAATCGGATGACTATAGCATATAGCTGCCATAGGAACGATCGGTCAAAAAACTTATTCTATTGAGAAAAACTTTTTTGTTATCAATCGTAGCGCCGTTCAAAAACTGCAAGGGTATTTAAAACATCGGCGCAGCCGATGTTAGCCTTCTATTTTTTTGTAATAAGCTTATATAAATGAATTATGAATTTATTTTGGATTAAATTAAATTAAATGTTTATTTTTGTGAAATGTAGTTTGTTTTGAAATCTATATTTTGGTTTATCTTTAATAAATTGTAATCAATCATGAAGATCTAAAGTGAAACATTCCTTGGAGGTTGAAGGGTTGAATAAGGCGTTGTAAAGAAACCGTATTCGGGATTTTCCACAAAATGTTCGCTGCCGGAAAATCAAAGGTAGGGTGGTTGCAGAAGCGAAGCTACAGTCCATCGTAGTAGCTTAGGAATGTAGGCCTGTTTTCTCTCTCTCTCTCGCTCTCTCTCTCCTCTCTTCTCTCTTAATAATCGGTTTTGTATCTATTCTTTCTCCCATTCTATTATTTAGTATCTATGTGTATTATCAAAGGCTTTTAGGGATTCTTTTAATGTGTATTGTGGGAGTGTTAGTGGACTGAGTCAAAGAACCCCCCCAGCCGATTGCTATGCTAGTCGCATTATAGAGCCCCAAATGACAATTTCCCTAACACGTTTCGCCCACATCCGTTCATTCTATTCATGGTTAAGGTTGCTTTAGTCATATGATATCCCAAGGACATCGGGTATATTCGGGACAGCTAAAGATCGCTTACCATTAATAGGGGAACTCATTTGCACTAAGCTAACAAACGTGTAACTTTGAGAAGATGTTTGATATTTTTATGTCTGCAAATTCTTGGTATGTGTTTGTAAGCTATTTGTGGGAGTGATTGTGATATGCAGCCTTGGGTGGGCATATCACTTGGACCATTCAGCAGTATAGCTGGCATGGGTACATTACATATTTGGCGCCCAACGGGTGGGGCTAGTAGTTATCAAATTTTCCGAAATTTATTTCAGCTGGTTCCATTTCTTCTTAGAATTCCCGACTTCTTTATATTTTTCCACTTTTCCTAACTTTCTAAAATTTTTAATTTCCTTCTATGGGCATTTGGATTGAAATATCTATAAGGCTGCTGGATTTACGAAATTTGGCCACGATCGAATTATCGTCCGCTTCCTATTTGTTTAATTCCTAATGCTTAAAACGGATAATTATGAAGCAACTATTTCATCTCTTATTGGCACTTGAGCTATAGCCTTTTCTTTTAAATTGTGGCTTGAGCGGATTTTGATCTGGAGGTTGCTAGCCTTTTGATTAACCCTTAAGATTGGAAATCATTATTAATTTTTTTGGCTGTAGTTCGACTCTCAATATAATTTACTTCTTCAGGATTTTTTTTGTAAACAATTTTGTACTTCCTATTAAGTTGTTGTTAGGTAGGAAAACGTTCTAAAGCAATGGTCTTTGGTTATGTCCACTTAACCTTAACAACAAATAATTCCTGGTTTTCCTGAGTCTAAAACAGCATTGTGATTACGCAATATAAAAGCTGCTTGAGATCTCCCTTAGAGTGCAGAGCCTACACTTATCACCACCTTATTTAACCCAACAAACCAAAAAGGAATAATTATTATGAAAATTTTTGTCGTTCTTATAAAGAATTTTTTTTAAATCTATATACCCAACATGGTTCTGGTACGTAGTAACGAAAACTTAAACCAAGAGGATGATGGATCAGTATTGAAGTGTACTATTTGTTCTCAAGACTTATTCGAAATTGAAGATACCGTCCTCACCCAATGTTGGCATCAGTTTCACAGAAAGTGTATAGTTACATACGTTAATGAAACCAATGAATGCCAAATTTGCAAATCTCTTTTGCATGTGAAGCAATTGTCAGCTACAAGTCAATTGGCCACAAACCCCTTAGCCACAAACTCATTAGCTGCAAACCCAGTTTCTATTAATCCACTTACAACAAATCCACCTGCTGCAATGCAGCTAACCCAACCCAATAGCAAAAAAGACTTAGGAGCAATTCCGAAATCACACTACACTCGGAGCAAATCGAAAACTAAAACCCCGAGCAGACCTGGTGTTCTAGAGGCACCTACACCTGATTTAAACATTTCACATATTTTGGATGCCACATCCAACAATGACGAGATTACACATCCGGTTCGTAAAGGTCGCCCCTCAAAGCAGCACCAGACACTAGTTCGTCACAATACGAATCCCCGCAAGACTTCTTCCAAACAAACATTAAATAGCCAACAAATTTCTGAGGATATAGAGCTTCTTATCAATCGTAAGCTTTCTGAGATGAATATTGGTATCCTTGAACAAAATCGGGCGCAGCAACCACAAGCGCAGGCACAAAGTTTACACGGTAGAACATCAGTAATTTCTTCACCTGAACAAAATAAAAACTATGATTTAATTTGCGCCAGAATGGAAGACCTCATCGAGCGTAGGTTAGCAAATTTACATAGCCCTAGACCCCAAGCGAATACTAATAGACAGCAGCAACAGGCACAGTTCTTAGAGCCCTCCAGCAATTTTTCCTTGTCACCTAGACATAGTTATGCGACACAAAGCTTGAGCCAAGAAAAAGTAACTCAGATTATACAAGGATGGAATGTAAAGTTCGATGGTTCATTTAAAGGCCCTACGGTTCAGGAGTTTTTGTACCGAATAAAAGCGTTAACGGGAGATTGCCTTAGAAGCGATTTTTCGGCCTTATGTCGGAACTTGCACATTTTACTAGTTGGGAAGGCCAGAGAATGGTACTGGAGATACCGTAAAGAGGCAAATGTTATTGATTGGGAAGAGTTCTGTAAAGCTTTTAAAAATCAATATCACGACAATAAGGACGATGACTCTATTATGGAGGAGATGAGGGCACGAAAGCAAAGAGAGGTCGAATTATTTGACACCTTTTATGATGAATTTATGAACCTTTCATCTCGCCTTTCGCTTCCACTAGACGAATACAGGCTAGTTCAACAGTTAAAAATGAATTTGGTGCCAGAATATCGTCAGGCATTACTATACGTTTCTGTCCAGTCTGTTGCTCATCTTTGCCAACTTGTGCATTTACGCGAAAACTTATTGAGTGAGAATGACTGCAAACGTTCTGCGAAGTCCAATGTTGGGCCTAAGAACTATAATCGTGCAGTTTCAGCAGTCGAAGAGCAAGATGTTTCATCCGCTCCAGATTCTGAGTCAAGTATCGATGCCCTACAACATTCACCTAAAACTTATGTTTGCTGGAATTGTGACCAGCCAGGTCATGTGTGGGATATGTGTGAAGAGCAACGCACCCTCTTTTGTTACGGGTGTGGAGCAAAAGAAGTCTACAAACCACAATGTGTTGTATGTAAAAAACGATCGGAAAACTTCCGAAAGGGACCATCCTCCAACAACAATCGGATGGCTCCCAAATAAAACCAGAATCTACACAAAAGTCTTCACTGATTTGTCCATCTGAGCAATCTCTTTTAAAAATTGCCAAGGCAAACAGTGAACAAACACTCTTTTCCTCAGACAGTACAAATAATTTAAACACCCGTATTTTGAAACCTATTAGACCATATCACGAACGATTTAAGCGATACATGGAGGCACGAGCAAGAATTTTCGATTCGGAAATTCACTGCGTAAGATACAAACCAAAACGATCAACCTTGCGGATGCGCGAGTTTAGAGGAAAACTTAAAACTGTCCGAAAACTGCTTGTTTCAGCGGTTGTTAATGATAGAACAGATGGCCGTCTCTATGCGCAGGTAAAATTTTTAGATTTTATAGAACTAGGCTTACTCGATACAGGGGCCAACGTTAGCTGTCTAGGCGAAAGTTTAGCTAGTATGGACTGGACTAGGTATCCCCAATTTCGAAAACTATCATCCCGTATAAAAACAGCAGATGGCAAAAGTCACCCTGTTCTAGGTCAAATTTCTGTCGAAGTTGAGTACAAAGACTTTAAACACCCTATAACATTTTTTGTTATTCCATCTATTTCTAAAAGAGTCATTTTAGGAATTGATTTCTGGAAAAAATTTAATCTCGCTCCCGGATTGATATCGTCAATTGAGTCACCTGAAGCAGGCGCAGATACTTCATCTGAAAAAAGATACCCTTTAACTGCATCGCAAAAACAGCGCCTACAAGCCGTGATAAATCTTTTTCCCAATTTTGAACATCAAGGGCTTGGCCAAACCACCTTGCTAAGACACGAAATAGATGTTGAAGCAGCAAAACCGGTCAAACAGCGTTTCTACCCAGTCTCTCCAGCTGTAGAAAACTTAATGTATAAAGAGGTAGATAGAATGCTAGCGTTAGGGGTAATTGAGAAGTCGCACAGTCCTTGGAGTTCTCCAATGAGACTTGTACTTAAGCCAGGCAAGGTTCGCTTATGTCTTGACGCCCGTAAGATCAACGAAGTAACAAAAAAAGATGCGTATCCGCTTCCGAGCATTGAAGGTATCTTTGCTAGGTTGCCGAAGGCAAATATAATTACTAAAATTGATCTTAAGGACGCCTTTTGGCAAATCCCCTTAACTCCAGAGTCGAAAGCTATTACTGCATTTACAGTTCCGGGACACAGCGGACCAATTTACAGTAATGCCCTTCGGGCTTTGTAATGCGCCACAAACCATGTGCCGCTTAATGGACGAGCTAATCCCGGCAGATCTGAAATACTGCGTTTTCGGTTATTTAGACGACTTATGTGTGGTCTCCGAGGATTTTGATTCACATTTGTCGGTCTTGGTTCGTTTATCGGACCAATTTCGCAAAGCAAATTTAACCCTCAATGTGGTCAAAAGTGAATTTTGCGTTACAGAAGTACCATACTTGGGTTACGTGATTGGCAATGGAGGCATTTCGACGGACCCTGCAAAAGTTGCGTCAATTAAGGCATGGCCAGCCCCAAAAACTTTAAGACAAGCCAGAGGATTTCTCGGTTTGGTAGGATGGTACCGGCGTTTTATAAATAATTTTGATACACTTTATACAACATGAAGGTAAATTTCCTGATTTAAAAATTGTAGACCACTTTGTTTATATCAGAACCCAGCACGATGACGGCAATGAGAGTTGCAGGCAGTCCATGTGGAAGCTTTGGGTTCCAGCAGGGTTGACTTGTGAAGTAGTAAAAAGAGCACACGATGTAGTGATATCTTCCCACGGAGGTATGGCAAAAACACTGGAGTTGATAAGAAGAAACTTTTATTGGCCAGGAATGGTATCTTAAGTGCGTGAATACATCCGCAACTGTGAGATTTGTAAATCAACTAAAGCGCCTAACCATACGCTTAAGCCACCCATGGGTAAAGCCACCGTATCCATTCGACCATTCCAGCGATTATATGTAGATATTTTAGGGCCATATCCACGAAGTAAGGCAGGGCATATAGGATTGCTTATTCTCGTTCCCTATCCAAATTTCATTGGTTATGTCCATTGAAAAAAATTTACAGCTTCTGCTATCCAAGAGAATCCCGCCAGTTTGAGATTTAATTGATAGCATATACGCTCTAAGCTAGTTATGGGTTATTTGAATCAGAACGGTCGATTAGACTCAAGCGTATTTCAATGACTGCATAATCAGGCTTGCACTACGATAAGTAAAAGCTCTGAGAGAGTAGAACTGTCACTTTGACGTCTATAAAGCTCTCTCCGTCTCTTGAGGCTAGGTTTGGCAACGATCATCCGTTTACCGGCGTGTTCTTTTCGATTTGGCTGCTGAAGTGATTGGTCTAGTTTTAGACCTCATCTGAAAGAAAAATATTAAGTTTTTTGGTTTCGATATTGGCAATGTTAATCCAAAAATATCTCTGCCATCCCCAATGTGAGCATTTTTGTGCATAAATAAATATTATTTATTTATTTCTGCGAAATTTGCAAGAAGAAAATTTCTCTGGTGTAAGTAAATTATTTTTCATAATTTTCCCATACACCTTAACCTTAAAGAAAATTTTCGCAGTGGCTAAGATTTAGTTATCTGGCTTTCCCTCGTGCTATTTGGAACAATTAAGCGGTCGCATAAGCAGCTAAATAAAGATTTCCAATAAATCTACTAGCTTCGGTGCATCAGGTAATATAAAAAATTCAAGTCCAAATCGACAGAACACTAACTAAATCATTTTCTCAGCACACCACACTTTAAATGTTTGGAAATTCCTCGATCAAAGTCCATTCAAAGACGTTTGAATAATATATTCTTCAACCCCTCCACCCTTGGGTGAGAATTTGCACCAAAAGTTGTGGCCAGCAAGTGGATATTATTGTCAACAGTTGGAGGCCCTCAAAAAGTTCAACACAACCTGAAAACCACGACTTTAACTATCTGTGCAAATTCGAAATATCGGGCAGTGAACGTTATTTAAAAATCGTCAAAGTTGCTTAAAAACCAAATAACAGTGCGAAACCGTCAAGCAGAGAAAATTTGCAAAAATCAATCAAATTTCACATATTGAATGCAGTTTTTTTTTCAAATTTATTTAATATTTTTTTTGTGGCATAATTATTTTTTTTTAAATTTTTTTTTGTGATTTGCAAAGCGAACCAAAAACTACAATCATTGTGTGACAAGTCTACAAATAAAAGCAAAGTATTTTCATACAAATACTCCCATATGTGTATCGCCCAGTGCATAAAAGAAAATATCTTCCACCCACACATATGCAACTTTAGACCAGTGAATCTACTACAATACAAACGCAACACACAAAATAAAACAAAATGTTCTGATCAATAACTTGCTTTTTTCCCAAATCCAATAACTTAGCCATGGTGCAATAATCAATAAAATTCTAAAAACCCCAATACAGTAAACCATCAACGAACTTGGAGGCCTTCAACGTTTCATCAGATGGGTGAGTTACCTTTGACCTGCTTATATTTTATTTGATTTTTCCACCATGCAAAATAAAGAAAAGTGAAAACAAAAGAGAAGTGCTGTGTGATACCAATTTTGATAAGCTTTTTTGCTTATCTACTTAAGAGAAACCGAAGAGAGTGCAGATCAATCAGCTGTGGCTCAGTACCTATAACAAGCTCGCTAATAGCACACACGCATGCGTATACTTTTGTTCTCTCTTATCTTTAACTTTTCCCTTTTGATATTTAAAACGTAAACAATTTGAATTGTCTGCTTATCAGCAGCTCGAGAAATTAAATTAATATCCCCGTTCATTTTGCATTCTTTTGTTTTGATCGCGAAATTTACTTTTATTAAACAACAACAACTGAGCCTATAACAATTTTGTTTTGGTTCGCAATGCAAAAACACACACACTAAATACATACAAATATACAAAGCCAAATATTAACTCGGCTAACCTGTGTAGCTGATGAACAGCTGATCATTTGTGCATCCATAAGCTATGGCCTGTGTGTAGCCAACAAATCTTATAAATATCTTTGAAAATCATTTCTATTAATTTCTATAAAATTATCTTGGCCACTTTTTTTGTAATAAGCTTATATAAATGAATTATGAATTTATTTTGGATTAAATTAAATTTAATGTTTATTTTTGTGAAATGAAGTTTGTTTTGAAATCTATATTTTGGTTAAACTTTAATAAATTGTAATCAATTATGAAGATCTAAAGTGAAACATTCCTTGGAGGTTGAAGGGTTGAATAAGGCGGTGTAAAGAAACCGTATTCGGGATTTTCCACAAAATGTTCGCTGCCGGAAAATCAAAGGTAGGGTGGGTGCAGAAGCAAAGCTACAGTCCATCGTAGTAGCTTAGGAATGTAGGCCTGTTTTCTCTCTCTCTCTCGCTCTCTCTCTCCTCTCTTCTCTCTTAATAATCGGTTTTGTATCTATTCTTTCTCCCATTCTATTATTTAGTATCTATGTGTATTATCAAAGGCTTTTAGGGATTCTTTTAATGTGTATTGTGGGAGTGTTAGTGGACTGAGTCAAAGAACCCCCCCAGCCGATTGCTATGCTAGTCGCATTATAGAGTCCCAAATGACAATTTCCCTAACACATTTCGCCCACATCCGTTCATTCTATTCATGGTTAAGGTTGCTTTAGTCATATGATATACCAAAGACATCGGGTATATTCGGGACAGCTAAAGATCGCTTACCATTAATAGGGGAACTCATTTGCACTAAGCTAACAAACGTGTTACTTTGAGAAGATGTTTGATATTTTTATGTCTGCAAATTCTTGGTATGTGTTTGTAAGCTATTTGTGTGAGTGATTGTGATATGCAGCCTTGGGTGGGCATATCACTTGGACCATTCAGCAGTATAGCTGGTATGGGTACATTACATATTTGGCGCCCAACGGGTGGGGCTAGTAGTTATCAAATTTTCCGAAATTTATTTCAGCTGGTTCCATTTCTTCTTAGAATTCCCGACTTCTTTATATTTTTCCACTTTTCCTAACTTTCTAAAATTTTTAATTTCCTTCTATGGGCATTTGGATTGAAATATCTATAAGGCTGCTGGATTTACGAAATTTGGCCACGATCGAATTATCGTCCGCTTCCTATTTGTTTAATTCCTAATGCTTAAAACGGATAATTATGAAGCAACTATTTCATCTCTTATTGGCACTTGAGCTATAGCCTTTTCTTTTAAATTGTGGCTTGAGCGGATTTTGATCTGAAGGCTGCTAGCCTTTTGATTAACCCTTAAGATTGGAAATCATTATTAATTTTTTTGGCTGTAGTTCGACTCTCAATATAATTTTACTTCTTCAGGATTTTTTTTTGTAAACAATTTTGTACTTCCTATTATGTTGTTGTTAGGTAGGAAAACGTTCTAAAGCAATAGTCTTTGGTTATGTCCACTTAACCTTAACAACAAATGGGTAGCAAACTTGCAACTTAGCTAATACCTGGTTTTCCTGAGTCTAAAACAGCATTGTGATTACGCAATATAAAAGCTGCTTGAGATCTCCCTTAGAGTGCAGAGCCTACACTTATCACCACCTTATTTAACCCAACAAACCAAAAAGGAATAATTATTATGAAAATTTTTGTCGTTCTTATAAAGAATTTTTTTTAAATCTATATACCCAACATGGTTCTGGTACGTAGTAACGAAAACTTAAACCAAGAGGATGATGGATCAGTATTGAAGTGTACTATTTGTTCTCAAGACTTACTCGAAATTGAAGATACCGTCCTCACCCAATGTGGGCATCAGTTTCACAGAAAGTGTATAGTTACATACGTAAATGAAACCAATGAATGCCAAATTTGCAAAACTCTTTTGCATGTGAAGCAATTGTCAGCTACAAGTCAATTGGCCACAAACCCCTTAGCCACAAACTCATTAGCTGCAAACCCAGTTTCTATTAATCCACTTACAACAAATCCACCTGCTGCAATGCAGCTAACCCAACCCAATAGCAAAAAAGACTTAGGAGCAATTCCGAAATCACACTACACTCGGAGCAAATCGAAAACTAAAACCCCGAGCAGACCTGGTGTTCTAGAGGCACCTACACCTGATTTAAACATTACACATATTTTAGATGCCACATCCAACAATGACGAGATTACACATCCGGTTCGTAAAGGTCGCCCCTCAAAGCAGCACCAGACACTAGTTCGTCACAATACGAATCCCCGCAAGACTTCTTCCAAACAAACATTAAATAGCCAACAAATTTCTGAGGATATAGAGCTTCTTATCAATCGTAAGCTTTCTGAGATGAATATTGGTATCCTCGAACAAAATCGGGCGCAGCAACCACAAGCGCAGGCACAAAGTTTACACGGTAGAACATCAGTAATTTCTTCACCTGAACAAAATATAAACTATGATTTAATTTGCGCCAGAATGGAAGACCTCATCGAGCGTAGGTTAGCAAATTTACATAGCCCTAGACCCCAAGCGAATACTAATAGACAGCAGCAACAGCCACAGTTCTTAGAGCCCTCCAGCAATTTTTCCTTGTCACCTAGACATAGTTATGCGACACAAAGCTTGAGCCAAGAAAAAGTAACTCAGATTATACAAGGATGGAATGTAAAGTTCGATGGTTCATTTAAAGGCCCTACGGTTCAGGAGTTTTTGTACCGAATAAAAGCGTTAACTGGAGATTGCCTTAGAAGCGATTTTTCGGCCTTATGTCGGAACTTGCACATTTTACTAGTTGGGAAGGCCAGAGAATGGTACTGGAGATACCGTAAAGAGGCAAATGTTATTGATTGGGAAGAGTTCTGTGAAGCTTTTAAAAATCAATATCACGACAATAAGGACGATGACTCTATTATGGAGGAGATGAGGGCACGAAAGCAAAGAGAGGGCGAATTATTTGACACCTTTTATGATGAATTTATGAACCTTTCATCTCGCCTTTCGATTCCACTAGACGAATACAGGCTAGTTCAACAGTTAAAAAGGAATTTGGTGCCAGAATATCGTCAGGCATTACTATACGTTTCTGTCCAGTCTGTTGCTCATCTTCGCCAACTTGTGCATTTACGCGAAAACTTATTGAGTGAGAATGACTGCAAACGTTCTGCGAAGTCCAATGTTGGGCCTAAGAACTATAATCGTGCAGTTTCAGCAGTCGAAGAGCAAGATGTTTCATCCGCTCCAGATTCTGAGTCAAGTATCGATGCCCTACAACATTCACCTAAAACTTATGTTTGCTGGAATTGTGACCAGCCAGGTCATGTGTGGGATATGTGTGAAGAGCAACGCACCCTCTTTTGTTACGGGTGTGGAGCAAAAGAAGTCTACAAACCACAATGTGTTGTATGTAAAAAACGATCGGAAAACTTCCGAAAGGGACCATCCTCCAACAACAATCGGATGGCTCCCAAATAAAACCAGAATCTACACAAAAGTCTTCACTGATTTGTCCTTCTGAGCAATCTCTTTTAAAAATTGCCAAGGCAAACAGTGAACAAACACATTTTTCCTCAGACAGTACAAATAATTTAAACACCCATACTTTGAAACCTATTAGACCATATCACGAACGATTTAAGCGATACATAGAGGCACGAGCAAGAATTTTCGATTCGGAAATTCACTGCGTAAGATACAAACCAAAACGATCAACCTTGCGGATGCGCGAGTTTAGAGGAAAACTTAAAACTGTCCGAAAACTGCTTGTTTCAGCGGTTGTTAATGATAGAACAGATGGGCGTCTCTATGCGCATGTAAAATTTTTAGATTTTATAGAACTAGGCTTACTCGATACAGGGGCCAACGTTAGCTGTTTAGGCGAAAGTTTAGCTAGTATGGACTGGACTAGGTATCCCCAATTTCGAAAACTATCATCCAGTATAAAAACAGCTGATGGCAAAAGTCACCCTGTTCTAGGTCAAATTTCTGTCGAAGTTGAGTACAAAGACTCTAAACACCCTATAACATTTTTTGTTATTCCATCTATTTCTAAAAGAGTCATTTTAGGAATTGATTTCTGGAAAAAATTTAATCTCGCTCCCGGATTGATATCGTCAATTGAGTCACCTGAAGCAGGTGCAGATACTTCATCTGAAAAAAGATACCCTTTAACTGCATCGCAAAAACAGCGCCTACAAGCCGTGATAAATCTTTTTCCCAATTTTGAACATCAAGGGCTTGGCCAAACCACCTTGCTAAGACACGAAATAGATGTTGAAGCAGCAAAACCGGTCAAACAGCGTTTCTACCCAGTCTCTCCAGCTGTAGAAAACTTAATGTATAAAGAGGTAGATAGAATGCTAGCGTTAGGGGTAATTGAGAAGTCGCACAGTCCTTGGAGTTCTCCAATGAGACTTGTACTTAAGCCAGGCAAGGTTCGCTTATGTCTTGACGCCCGTAAGATCAACGAAGTAACAAAAAAAGATGCGTATCCGCTTCCGAGCATTGAAGGTATCTTTGCTAGGTTGCCGAAGGCAAATATAATTACTAAAATTGATCTTAAGGACGCCTTTTGGCAAATCCCCTTAACTCCAGAGTCGAAAGCTATTACTGCATTTACAGTTCCGGGACGTCCGCTGTACCAATTTACAGTAATGCCCTTCGGGCTTTGTAATGCGCCACAAACCATGTGCCGCTTAATGGACGAGTTAATCCCGGCAGATCTAAAATACTGCGTTTTCGGTTATTTAGACGACTTATGTGTGGTCTCCGAGGATTTTGATTCACATTTGTCGGTCTTGGTTCGTTTATCGGACCAATTTCGCAAAGCAAATTTAACCCTCAATGTGGTCAAAAGTGAATTTTGCGTTACAGAAGTACCATACTTGGGTTACGTAATTGGCAATGGAGGCATTTCGACGGACCCTGCGAAAGTTGCGTCAATTAAGGCATGGCCAGCCCCAAAAACTTTAAGACAAGCCAGAGGATTTCTCGGTTTGGTAGGATGGTACCGGCGTTTTATAAACAATTTTGCCGAGGTCACATTTCCCATAACCGAGCTATTATCCACAAAAAAGAAATTTGTGTGGACTGATGCAGCTCAGCTGGCTTTTGAAAACCTCAAAAATCTGCTTACTTCTGCACCTGTCCTCATCAATCCCGATTTTAGTAAAAAATTCTTCGTGCACTGCGACGCCAGCGACTATGGTATTGGTGCTGTGTTGGTGCAGAAGACTGACGATGACATTGAACAACCTATAGCGTTTATGTCAAAAAAGCTTAATACAGCACAACGCCAATACAGTGTCACTGAGCGCGAGTGCCTTGCTGCACTTGAAGCCATTGAAAGATTCCGATGCTACCTAGAACTGCAAGCATTTGAGGTCATTACCGACCACGCCAGTTTAGTTTGGCTAATGAAACAGCCTAATTTGAAAGGAAGGTTGGCTCGTTGGGCCATGAAACTGCAGGGGTACAAGTTTTCTGTAAGCCATAGGCGAGGTCGTGATAACATTGTTCCCGATGCGCTATCGAGGATACACTGCGAAGAAATATCGACTTTAGAGGTGATTGAACCTGAAATTGACCTTAACTCTCCGCATTTTGAAGACCCAGATTATAAAGATTTGAAAGGAAGGATTTTACAACATGAAGGTAAATTTCCTGATTTAAAAATTGTAGACCACTTTGTTTATATCAGAACCCAGCACGATGACGGCAATGAGAGTTGCAGGCAGTCCATGTGGAAGCTTTGGGTTCCAGCAGGGTTGACTTGTGAAGTAGTAAAAAGAGCACACGATGTAGTGATATCTTCCCACGGAGGTATGGCAAAAACACTGGAGTTGATAAGAAGAAACTTTTATTGGCCAGGGATGGTATCTCAAGTGCGTGAATACATCCGCAACTGTGAGATTTGTAAATCAACTAAAGCGCCTAACCATACGCTTAAGCCACCCATGGGTAAAGCCACCGTATCCATTCGACCATTTCAACGATTATATGTAGATATTTTAGGGCCATATCCACGAAGTAAGGCAGGGCATATAGGATTGCTTATTGTCCTTGATCACCTATCCAAATTTCATTGGTTATGTCCATTGAAAAAATTTACAGCTTCTGCTATCCAAGAGTATCTACAAAATCACATATTTTTTGCATATGGTATCCCAGAGGTAATAGTTAGCGATAACGGTTCACAATTTAAATCGGCTGATTTTAATGCGTGGTTGACTTCCCTTGGTATTGCTCATGTTTACACAGCGCTATACTCACCTCAATCAAACGCATCTGAACGCGTGAATCGTTCAATAATAGCAGCGATTCGTTCGTATCTACAAGAGGACCATAGGGAGTGGGATTTGCATACATACGCAATTAGTTGTGCTTTACGAAATTCTGTTCACCAAAGTATAGGTTGCTCTCCATACCATGCACTTTACGGTTTCGACATGGCGACTCATGGATCCCATTTTAAGCTGTTGAAGACGTTAAACCTTCTGGATGAGTCGGAAAACGTTCTTGAACGAGACGATCAACTAAAACTGCTTCGCAAAAAATTAAGACAAAATATCGCTCAAGCATATGACCAAAGTGCTCATTATTACAACCTCCGGACTAGAGATGTATCTTTTGCAGTAGGCCAGGAAGTGTTTAGACGTAACTTCTCTCAGAGCAACTTTCAGAAAAATATAAACGCTAAACTTAACCCACAGTGGATAAAGGCAAGAGTTAGAGAGAAGTTAGGAAACAGTTTTTATGCTCTGGAAGATCTGCAAGGACGATTACAGGGTACATTTCATGCCAAAGACATAAGGCAGTAATTGCCTTTCTTCAAGTTAGTTCCCCGAATAAAAATCAGTGGAACTTACTTGTGGTTGTTATGTACAATTCCCGCCAGTTTGAGATTTAATTGATAGCATATACGCTCTAAGCTAGTTATGGGTTATTTGAATCAGAACGGTCGATTAGACTCAAGCGTATTTCAATGACTGCATAATCAGGCTTGCACTACGATAAGTAAAAGCTCTGAGAGAGTAGAACTGTCACTTTGACGTCTATAAAGCTCTCCCGTCTCTTGAGGCTAGGTTTGGCAACGATCATCCGTTTACCGGCGTGTTCTTTTCGATTTGGCTGCTGAAGTGATTGGTCTAGTTTTAGACCTCATCTGAAAGAAAAATATTAAGTTTTTTGGTTTCGATATTGGCAATGTTAATCCAAAAATATCTCTGCCATCCCCAATGTGAGCATTTTTGTGCATAAATAAATATTATTTATTTATTTCTGCGAAATTTGCAAGAAGAAAATTTCTCTGGTGTAAGTAAATTATTTTTCATAATTTTCCCATACACCTTAACCTTAAAGAAAATTTTCGCAGTGGCTAAGATTTAGTTATCTGGCTTTCCCTCGTGCTATTTGGAACAATTAAGCGGTCGCATAAGCAGCTAAATAAAGATTTCCAATAAATCTACTAGCTTCGGTGCATCAGGTAATATAAAAAATTCAAGTCCAAATCGACAGAACACTAACTAAATCATTTTCTCAGCACACCACACTTTAAATGTTTGGAAATTCCTCGATCAAAGTCCATTCAAAGACGTTTGAATAATATATTCTTCAACCCCTCCACCCTTGGGTGAGAATTTGCACCAAAAGTTGTGGCCAGCAAGTGGATATTATTGTCAACAGTTGGAGGCCCTCAAAAGTTCAACACAACCTGAAAACCACTACTTTAACTAACTAGTGCAAATTCGAAATATCGGGCAGTGAACGTTATTTAAAAATCGTCAAAGTTGCTTAAAAACCAAATAACAGTGCGAAACCGTCAAGCAGAGAAAATTTGCAAAAATCAATCAAATTTCACATATTGAATGCAGTTTTTTTTTTCAAATTTATTTAATATTTTTTTTGTGGCATAATTATTTTTTTTAATTTTTTTTTTGTGATTTGCAAAGCGAACCAAAAACTACAATCATTGTGTGACAAGTCTACAAATAAAAGCAAAGTATTTTCATACAAATACTCCCATATGTGTATCGCCCAGTGCATAAAAGAAAATATCTTCCACCCACACATATGCAACTTTAGACCAGTGAATCTACTACAATACAAACGCAACACACAAAATAAAACAAAATGTTCTGATCAATAACTTGCTTTTTTCCCAAATCCAATAACTTAGCCATGGTGCAATAATCAATAAAATTCTAAAAACCCCAATACAGTAAACCATCAACGAACTTGGAGGCCTTCAACGTTTCATCAGATGGGTGAGTTACCTTTGACCTGCTTATATTTTATTTGATTTTTCCACCATGCAAAATAAAGAAAAGTGAAAACAAAAGAGAAGTGCTGTGTGATACCAATTTTGATAAGCTTTTTTGCTTATCTACTTAAGAGAAACCGAAGAGAGTGCAGATCAATCAGCTGTGGCTCAGTACCTATAACAAGCTCGCTAATAGCACACACGCATGCGTATACTTTTGTTCTCTCTTATCTTTAACTTTTCCCTTTTGATATTTAAAACGTAAACAATTTGAATTGTCTGCTTATCAGCAGCTCGAGAAATTAAATTAATATCCCCGTTCATTTTGCATTCTTTTGTTTTGATCGCGAAATTTACTTTTATTAAACAACAACAACTGAGCCTATAACAATTTTGTTTTGGTTCGCAATGCAAAAACACACACACTAAATACATACAAATATACAAAGCCAAATATTAACTCGGCTAACCTGTGTAGCTGATGAACAGCTGATCATTTGTGCATCTATAATCTATGGCCTGTGTGTAGCCAACAAATCTTATAAATATCTTTGAAAATCATTTCTATTAATTTCTATAAAATTATCTTGGCCACTTTTTTTGTAATAAGCTTATATAAATGAATTATGAATTTATTTTGGATTAAATTAAATTTAATGTTTATTTTTGTGAAATGAAGTTTGTTTTGAAATCTATATTTTGGTTAAACTTTAATAAATTGTAATCAATTATGAAGATCTAAAGTGAAACATTCCTTGGAGGTTGAAGGGTTGAATAAGGCGGTGTAAAGAAACCGTATTCGGGATTTTCCACAAAATGTTCGCTGCCGGAAAATCAAAGGTAGGGTGGGTGCAGAAGCGAAGCTACAGTCCATCGTAGTAGCTTAGGAATGTAGGCATGTTTTCTCTCTCTCTCTCGCTCTCTCTCTCTCCTCTCTTCTCTCTTAATAATCGGTTTTGTATCTATTCTTTCTCCCATTCTATTATTATCAAAGGCTTTTAGGGATTCTTTTAATGTGTATTGTGGGAGTGATAGTGGACTGAGTCAAAGAACCCCCCCAGCCGATTGCTATGCTAGTCGCATTATAGAGCCCCAAATGACAATTTCCCTAACACGTTTCGCCCACATCCGTTCATTCTATTCATGGTTAAGGTTGCTTTAGTCATATGATATCCCAAGGACATCGGGTATATTCGGGACAGCTAAAGATCGCTTACCATTAATAGGGGAACTCATTTGCACTAAGCTAACAAACGTGTTACTTTGAGAAGATGTTTGATATTTTTATGTCTGCAAATTCTTGGTATGTGTTTGTAGGCTATTTGTGTTTTTTTTTATTTTTTTTGGGGGTATATATTGAGTGATTACGTGATAGCTGGCATGGGTACATTAAATTTCGAATAAAATGCCCTACGTCATTGTTGCTGATGATGCGTTTAAGCTAAATACCAGAACCATGAAGCCACATCGCCAAAGAACATCAGACGCAAACAAGGTATTTAATTACCGACTGAGCCGTGCCAGACGTGTTGTTGAGAACGCGTTTGGGATATTAACAAACAAATTCCGAGTTCTGATGACAACGATTGACCTTAGTGTTGAAAAGGTTCAAGCCATAACACTGGCAGTGTGTGTTCTGCATAATTTTATTATTTGTGAGGAACGCCCACCTTCTCAAAATCTGATGGACCATGAAGATATTGATAGAGTAAACTTCAGAGAGGGGGAATGGCGCCAAAACGAGCTCCTAATTGGCTTGGAGGCAGGTGGAATCCGTGCTGCCCTTGCCCCAATGCAAGTGCGCGAAAACTTTACTCAATACTTTAACGAGCAAGGTTCAGTTCCCTGGCAGCAGGAGGCAATAAGAAAGTTTAATTTTTAATTAAATTTATAACATATATGAAAATTACGAATAAACTTTTTAATTTATACTGATATATCTTGAAAATGTGGGAGGGTGGAAATCCTGAGTAAGTTTTCGATGAGGGTTGTTGTAGGGGTTGCGTGGGAAAATGGCGCAAAAACTTAAAATGACAAAATCGCGCACTTGTACAAAAAACACTTGTTGTTCGTCTCAGTTCGTTTTCCAGAATGACAATTCGATTTATTCTCTCATATTCAATTAATATCGATTAACCTATCTTAAACTATTAGGAACTATTCTAACTTCATTTGTAAAGATGGGTGGGACGAGTGAAATGGACCAACTCTAAACATCCCGGCCCCCTTGCAATATATCATACTTGCAATAAGCTAATGAACTTCATGTTTCGTAAGGCTATTAAAAAGAAGTTTAGGTTCTGCAAGAACCAGACAGGATCCAGCCGAACACCGTGCTATGCGCTACTGGAAGGCGTGCAGTGCTGGGGATAACTCCTGTCCGTATGATGTCGCCATAGAGATCGGCTCCAAGAATTAGTGCAACGGTGGCTGGTCGATCGAATCTGTCATCAGACAGGGCGATGTGATCAAATTTGTCCTTGATCTTCGGGTCGATCGGAACAGACGGTGTTCTGAGGTGCAAGTCTGGATCGACTTTCAATACCGCTTCCAATCTGAAATCCTTGCTCATTTTTGACCGGATCACTGCTGAGCACGCTACTTCCGAGCCAATCTCCACGTTCCTCAAATGGAACGCTGCCGCAAGCGATGCGTTGATACTCGAAACGGCTTGGCACGAGTCGATAAGAGCACGGGTTTCATATGTGGTGGTTCCGTTATCAATGATGACGGTGGTAGTAGGCAGCACTTGTGGGTTGCGGTGCTGCAACAGTGTGGTCAATGAGGGCGCTTGGATGGATGGTTCAGATTGGGAGCGGAACCGTTGAGCTGGAGATGCCGATCGATCACGTGGAGGTCGTGTTTCGCGCAAGTGAAGGAGCGTATGATGGTCGCTCTGGCATAGGCGACATCTGTCGCGGCTGCGGCAGGTATACCCGGAGTGCTCATGTGCTAGGCAGTTCGGGCAGTATTTGTTGATGAGCACAGCCCTCAACCGCTTCTCCGCATTCAGACGCAGAAATCTCCTGCACTTCTTGAGTGCATGGACGCCTCGGCAGATTCGGCAGCGGTAGGATTCAATACCTCGGGAACATCTGCTTTCATAGGCTAAGCTGTTGGTTTTGTTTGGACGAGGAGCCATCGTGTTGAAGGGAAGTCTATTGCACAAGGAGAAATGAAGGATTTAGTATTTGTTTTTTTTTTAATGTTGTTGAGTGGGGAGATATTGGGAATGGAATGTTTGGATTTCGGATTGCATGGGAAGGAGCACAACCTTGACAATTGGTCGTTTTATAACGCCACGGGCGGTAAGAAGATCGACTACTCGGACTATGTCATCGGAGCCCGGGTACGTTTTGTGTACACGAGCTAATCGCCATTCGTTAGGAGGGAGGTTGTCTTCCTTGATAATGACCATATCCCCCACTTCAAGGTTCTTTATGGGAGCGCGGAGGCGTTGCCATCGATTAAGGATTGAGGCTGCTCCTTCTTGGATTTCAGGCTCAGTCGCTGAGAGTAGAGGTGCTCCTATAAGAAAATGTCCTGGGCTGAGAGCCAACGGATCGGATGGGTCTTCGGACATAGGAGATATCGGCCTGGAATTAAGGCATGCCTCAATTTTGGAAAGTAGGGTCGAGAACTCTTCAAAGGTGTATTTCATAGTACACATGGATTTGTAGAAGAGAGATTTGAAGCTTTTTACTCCTGCTTCCCAAAGACCACCCATGTGAGGGGACCCAGGAGGAATAAAACGCCACTGGAGATTATGGTGGCTATAAGCGGAAGAAATTTGAGTTTTAGTGGCCTCGAGGAAATCAGCTGCTAGAGCTCGAGACGCCCCTACAAAGTTCTTGCCATTGTCGGAATGGACTTGATGCGGACAACCTCGTCGGGATACAAATCTGGCGAAAGCTGCCATAAAAGTTTCAGTGGATAAATCGGATGTGGCTTCCAGGTGTATTGCCTTGGTACTGAAACATACGAAAACACAAACGTAGCCTTTCGTGATTCGACATGCTCGTCCTGTGAAGCTTTTGATTTCAAATGGACCAGCAAAATCTACCCCAGTATATGTAAAAGGTCTCGAGAAAGTGACACGTTCGAATGGCAAGTCACCCATCAATTGAGTTTGGAGCCTCTTTTTATGGGTGACGCAGACCTTACAGGAATTAATAATGCCTTTCACAAGGTTTCGTAACTTAGGAATCCATTATTTTGAGCGAATAAGTCGGACAATCATTTGATTTCCTCCGTGGAGCGCAATGCGATGGGTGAAACGTACTAGTAAGCGAGCTAGTGGACTTGACGCAGCGAGCAGAATTGGATAGCGTTCATTATAGCTCATGGATTCTGATGCTTGAACTCGGCCACATGCTCTTAAGGAGCCATTCTTATCCAGGAATGGATTCATGTTTAGGATCGTACTGATGGAATTAACTGGCCTTTTCTTTAAAAGACATGAATACTCATCTGAGTAGAAAGTGCGTTGAGTAGCAATCGTGACAGCTTGGAGTGCTTCTGCTAGCTCAGCACTACTCAGTTCTTTGTCGGATGGGACTTTGACTCGCCTGCACAGTTTAATAAAACGTAGCACGTAACCTAGCACACGTAAGGCTCTTCCGAGCTCAGAGAACCGGACAAGGAGATCGGAGGGCGTTGCAACGGCAGTATGGACTTTAATAGTTCGCTGTTCAATAATTGTTTCTGGGGGCGAAATCGTCGAAGATGGCCAATGTTCCTGTGGGGATCTTAACCAATCGGGTCCGTTCCACCACATTTCGTTTTTAACCAGATCCCCCGAACCTAATCCTCTACTTGCTAGATCGGCTGGATTATCTTCGGAACGGACATGGTTCCATCTATCTAGGGGGCTACAGCGCGATATTTTGGAAACACGATTGGCCACGAAAGTTGTCCAGTCACATGGAGGCTTGCTTAACCAAGCAAGCACGATGGTCGAATCTGTCCAAAAGAAGATCTCGCGTGCGTCTAGTGGCAGTTGTGGAACAATTGTAGCTGAGAGTTCAGCCAGAAGGACTGCTCCACATAGTTCGAGCCGTGGCAAGGATATCGTTTTGACTGGAGCAACTCGGGTCTTAGCTGTAAGGAGAGTGCATGAGATGCT
The DNA here is from genome assembly GCA_018904225.1 of Lordiphosa mommai. NCBI lineage: Eukaryota > Metazoa > Arthropoda > Insecta > Diptera > Drosophilidae > Lordiphosa > Lordiphosa mommai. Next base: position 704,116 of record JAEIFT010000065.1, on the reverse strand, counting down.
GTGCTCTAGCTCCAGACGAACGTAGAGTGCTGCCCCATATGCACGTTGGGAAGCATCACAGAAACCATGAATTTGGATTTTTGCAGATGGTTGACTTCCTAACCATCTCGGGATTTTGATTTCACTAATATATCGGAAGCTGCTTAGGAAGTTTTGCCAAGTTTGGAGAAGGTCGCTAGGCAAGTCGTCATCCCAGCCTAGCTCCCTAAGCCAAATTTCTTGCATGAAGAGTTTGCCTTGAACGACAAAGGGAGCCAGCCAACCTGCTGGATCAAATAACTTGGCAATTAGCGAGAGCACTTCGCGTTTGGAATACGCTGCCTTGGATTCGAGAGCAGATACTGCGAAATAGAATTGATCAGTGGTGGCTTTCCACCGAATTCCTAATGTTTTTGCGGTACTGACATCTTCCAGTTCGAGGAATTCGGCATGGAGAAAATGCTCAGTGGGTATTGCTCTTAGCACGCACTTTTGGTTGGATGTCCATTTGCGTAATGGAAAACCGGCTGAATTTAGCGCATCTTGCAGCTCACGGATCATTTTAATAGCTTCTGTCTCTGTGTGAGATCCAGCTAAAACATCGTCTACATACATGGATGTTCGGATGATTTCGCTGGCTAGGGGATACCGAGTTTCGACATCGCTAGCGAGCTGCTGGAGAACTCGAAGCGCGAGGAATGGAGCGCAATTGATTCCAAAGGTAACGGTGCTGAGTTCATAGTCACCTAGCTCACCATTGCAATTTCGGAATAAAATCCTTTGGAACTGCGTGTGTTGCGGATCAACAAGAATTTGACGATACATTTTTGTTATATCTGCGTTAAAAACAAATTGGAAACAACGCCATTTTAATAATTGGATGGTTAAATCGGTTTGGAGTACCGGCCCCGGATAGAGAATATCGTTCAAGCTAACTCCGTTTGTAGTTTTGCTGAATGCATTGAACACCACACGAACTTTCGTCGAAGCACTCTCTGGCTTAAAAACGGCGTGGTGGGGCAAATAGAAATTCTGCGAACTATTATTAGGGGACACTTGATGCATATGACCCATGTCAAGGTATTCTTGGAGCACAGTCTCATACTGGGATTTTAATTGCTCATCCCTTTTCAATCGACCTTCATTTTTTAGAAATTGTGACAGTGCGATGGATCTAGAATGCCCTAAGCTGATATGATCTGGATTACGGAAAGGAAGCGATACAACATATCTACCCGAGTCATCTTTTCGCGTTGTTTTCAGGAAAAACTCTTCACATTTAAGATCGGATTCCTTAACCGGTCGTGCCGGTAGATCCTCCACCTCCCAAAATTTTGTGAGAAGTTTATCTAGGGGATCCTCCTGGTCGCAGGAAATTTGCGTGGAGAAGGATGAAATTGTCTTGGCAGTAGAAGGAACTGGGCCCGTAATGACCCAGCCGAGAATGGTCTCTTGCCCTAAACGGGTTCTGCAGAGATTCGATTTAAAGCCATTTAGCAGTATTGAAGGAAGGATATCAGCGCCAATGAGAATATCAATTTGAGAGCTTTTTGAAAATGAGGGGTCAGCTAGTTGGATGTCGGGCAAGTCTATTAGAGCATTGGATGGGATTGTACAGGATGGCAAATTTCCTGCCAGTTGAGGAAGCACATAGGCAGAAGTCTCAATATGCATTCGTGTTCGCTGCGGCGAGCTCAAAATGAAATGGCATAGTTTCTGAGCTTGGGCTGCAACCGCTTGGTTTAGCCCAGAGACTTGCGCTTGTACCGTTTGATACGGCAATCGAATTGTCTTAAACAAACGTTCGGAAATGAATGTGCCTTCAGATCCTGAGTCTAGCAAAGCTCGAGCTGTGTACGAAGTACCTTGATGGATAACATCAACAAGAGCAGTGCCTAAAAGAACGCCTTGCGTATTTGAAATGAAATAATTTTGCACATTTGCTTGTTGCGTAGAAGTGGACTGTATCGTATTAGTAGGAGGAACTGCTGCGGATGGAGCTGGAGGGGTGTCACCACGATGGAGGAGTGTGTTGTGACGACCCTTACACGTGTGACAATTATGTGCACTCGTGCATTGACGAAGTTGGTGTCCTCGCGAAAAGCAATTCAAACACAGTTGTTGTTGGCGGATGTAATTTGATCGCTCATTGAATGTCATCTGAAGAAAGCTCGGACACAAGCGAATAGGATGGTTCTCTTTGGAACAAAGTTTACATGCCTTTGGCCTAACGTTTATTTTTGTTTCGAAGTTACTAAGCTTTTTGGAAGGAGGATTGTTACGAGTAGGTCTATTTATCGCTTGAGCACTAGAACCTGGTTTGACATCTTCGATGGCCTCTAAAGTGCGATAACGTTCACTTAGGAAAGTGTTCATATCGTCCCATGACGGAATATCAGACTTATTGGACAGTGACTGTTCCCACAAGGATAAAGTTGGTTTAGGCAGTTTGGATGAGCATAGGAAGACAAGCAGACAGTCCCAAGTCTTAGTTTCTATTTCGGAATGTTGAAGCGCTAATAAACAACCTTGGATGGTGTTTTGGAGTTCAATTAGGGCAGTACCAGATTCGAACGCCACTGTGGACAAATTAAACAAAATTTTTAATTGGCTGTTCACCAAGAGCCGTTTGTTCTCAAAACGTTCTTTTAGCGCTTCCCAAGCTGAATCGAAACCTACATGGGTGAGAGGAGATTTGGCTACTATTATTTTTGCTTCACCAATTGTTTTTGCGTTCAGGTGAAAAAGTTTTTCAACTGGTGTTAATCTGGAATTGTTGATATAAATGGCCGTAAACAGATCGCGGAAAGTCGGCCATTTCAAATAATCCCCATGAAATACCTCTGTGTCGCATGGCGGAATACTGCAGCCCCTGGATACGGGGATACTTGAGGCAGCTTGCACTGGTTGACGTACTAATGCGGAGGCTTCTTCGATTTGCTCATTTAAATCAGCCGCACAACGCTCATAAACCGTATAGCAGTGATCATACTTGGCCTGCAAGACCGGAATGTCATCACTGCTAGAACCAGAATTTAGTGCTGCGGAACAGATTTCATACTCCTTTTCGACCTTTTCCCATAAGGATATGATTTGGTCTCGACGGACCTTGAGCTTAAATAGCGTTACATCTTCGGTCGATGGTAAGTTTATTCTGGATTCAAATTGACTGAGCCTATCGCTGACGGAAATAAAAGCGTTTAGTGCCATTTGAATGCTGGACACAGATACTTTTACTGTCGCTCTAGTGCCTCGCGGAGTAAGTTGTTCCACCTGTTGTGGTTTTAAAAATTGTTTGGTCGGAACGGACGTAGTAGTGAGCTTTTTCTTCGGAATGGGAGAGGATTCACGCTTTGAATCGCTATCGGAATGCACACCAAGCTGTTTTTTTTTCGATTGGATCACTCATTCGAACTGTATATTCTTGACGGAACTGATATTATTTATTGTTTGATTGTTCGTGTATGGAATTGCTTATTAACAACTAAAAAATATATGTACCAAAGGAACGATTGGAAACGGAACGGCAACGTGTTATCAATGTGTTAACAACTAAAATATATGCTAACGGAACGAGTGGAAACGGAACTGCAACGTATGATCAATGTGTTAACTAAAATATATTATATTATATAACGTATTTACGGATCAATATAAATGTAAACTATGCCAAAATTTTTTAAAGTTTTATTAAATGCAGCTGAAAATAATGGCAACAACTAAAAAACGGAACTGTGACGATGTGCCACAGATGTTTAAATGTTGCTGCAAGTATGTGTGAGTGTGTTGAGTGACTGGCAATTGTCGGCGGCCTATGATCGTGTGAGTGAGTGTGTGTGTGTTGGTATGCATATGTACATACATATGTTGCAAAAAAATTATGTTTTCTAGGTGAGGATGGACAATTGCACTTTATTATTTAAAAATGTGCACTGGATCGACGGATGTGTGTGTCTGCGCAATCTTGGAGTTGTGTGTGGGCGAGTGTGGGAGTGCAAGTTGGATGAGAGCTTGCATACATATGTGGAATTTTGGTTTGTAGTGCTCACATACATACATGTGGTCATATATATTTAAACAAATTGAAAAAGTTGCCGGAATCAGTATGGGGGCCAGATAGGCAGATCAAAATGAATTGGCAATTCGGAGTGAGGAGGAAAAAAATCCAAAATATATATGTATGTTCACATGTATGTATGTGTAGATATGAAATAGTTAAATATGGCGGAATTTGCACCTAACTTTTTTTGATTAGGAGGTTCCACCGATGCTTGCTGGACGAGGGAGTGATCGACGTCTTGATTTATCCGGCTCGTTGGACCATGAAAATGTGGGAGGGTGGAAATCCTGAGTAAGTTTTCGATGAGGGTTGTTGTAGGGGTTGCGTGGGAAAATGGCGCAAAAACTTAAAATGACAAAATCGCGCACTTGTACAAAAAACACTTGTTGTTCGTCTCAGTTCGTTATCCAGAATGACAATTCGATTTATTCTCTCATATTCAATTAATATCGATTAACCTATCTTAAACTATCAGGAACTATTCTAACTTCATTTGTAAAGATGGGTGGGACGAGTGGAATGGACCAACTCTAAACATATCTATTTATTTTTAATAGTATACATATGTTCTATCATTTTTTGAAAAAAGGCTTCTTGGCGCTCCTCTGGGACCGAAGCGGCTTGCGACTTTATGAATTCACCAAAAGATTCCACGCTTGCCGAATATTTATGAGCGGGCGTGTCTAAAGCCAAAATCGCCTTCTCTAATACCTCGGTTCGCTTGTTGGTTACAAAGTCTTTATCGATTTTGGCCCGTTTTGGATCTGGCTCCTCCAAAAGAGAATCCTCTGAAACGGACTCCCTGTCACGTTCAGTGGTCAACTGTAATATAGTCAATTAATAATTAAATGCAATAATAAGGTTTGAACAACATACCGAATAAGTAGACTCCGATGCTCGAGGCTTAATAAATCCATCCAAAAACCGAAGACGGTGAAACCAATATGTACCCATTCCGCTTTTGTTGTTTGTTTTTTTTATTTTAGCCAATTCATTTGTGAATTGTCCTCGCAAATTGCTCCCTCAAACTGTGCAGCAAATTTCTCCATTGTGGCAATCCTGTAAGAACGGCTCTTATAGGTAGGATGAAATGAATCATACAGCGCAGGCTCAGCTTCATACATGTCAATAAGGCGAGTAACATCAACCTTTGTCCACTCCGCAGATGTCTGAAAATGTAGTTTATTGATGGATTACAAGCAATAGTTGTACAAGCCATACACACTTACCTTCTTATTTGGTTGGGTCATGGCGATCTAACTTTTCTGATGGAAAAACTTGCAGTTTGTTTGTTAAATTTTAATAAGATTTTATTTGACACTCAAAAATTACCAAACCGATAGATAAAAATCGATAATAAATGTATATCGATTGTATAAAAATCCTGGAAGTGGAAACGTTTGCTCACTTGAATTATACAACACTATGAAATGACAGATGACAGCTCATCTGAGCGCTCAGGTCAATACGAACCGGATCGATTTCACCTGATTTCTCAGCTGAGCAGTCAGATGACAACTCAGACGCCTTTTCACACGGGCTGACATCAACTCAGACGAAAACTCGGCTGAGAAATCAGGTCGTGTAAAGACAGCTTTAGCATTTGAATACAGTTCAATGCAATTCGATGTTGGCCCTACATGGTGGGGCATAAGTCCATCAGTTTCCCAGAAGCTGTCGCCAGAAATGAACTATACCGGATGGATTACTGGAATCAAATTTGATATATTTTGATAAAATTTACGACAAAATGAAATATATATTTTGATATGAGAAAAAAAAAAAAGGATTGCTTGCATTGCTTTAGGGCAGCGGTGGTCATACAATTCAAGTATTTGAAGGGTTTTACAACCCTTATTAGTCGGGCACCAGTAGAGCAGCCTTCTCGGTCGCGTACACTGCGTGTTTTTATACTCTGTACCGAAGGTACACAGAGTATATTGGGTTTGTGCAAATGTATGTAACAGCCAGAAGGAAGCATCTCCGACCCTATAAAGTATATATATTCTTGATCAGCATCAACAGCCGAGTCGATATAGACATGTCCGCCTGTCCGTCTGTCTCCGTCTGTCCGTATGAACGAAGAGATCTCAGAGATGGTAAGAGATAGAGGTTTGAGGTTTATGGAACATATATTTATAATACTTGCAGGCAGATCAAGTTTAGTTTTGATTTTTGCCACGCCCCCTGCCTCCCCAGCAAATTGAAAAAAACGTAATATCTTCCACAATTTTGGAGTTAGGTTGTTCGAACCTTGATGACATATATTCTACTCATCATTTCTTATCAAGCCCCCATACATCGTTTTCCGATCAGATGAACAATAGTGGCGCTATATGTAAAAGAAAATTTAATGCAACGAGAACAACAACACCGCAGCCAATGGTAGAACTTACGAGAAAGAGAGAGCGAGAGGGCAACAGCTTACTGGTAATTTCCCAATTGGAATTGGCTTGACGGCATTAGCTAACTGGACTGCGCCGCTCTCAGTTTCCCCTCTCCCTGCTTTCCAATAGATATTTGTGTAAGGAGGCAAAGACCAAGTATGAGACGAGCGATGCAATTGAGATGGCCTGCGGTCAGAAATCACGCGTGATTCCCGCGTGACTAATATAGATACGTTTATGTTAATAGAAAATTATATACAAATTTTATAATTTTACGAGTTATGTACTAGGGTAATTCTACTTATCATTACTAATCGAGCCCCCATACATCGTTTTTCAACCAGATGAACGATAGTCGAAAGAGTTGCCAGATTATGAAAAAACCTCACACTTTAAAGTTATCAGTTACGTACAAACTGGTACAGAGTATATTACAGTCGGGCTTGACCGACTTTCTTACTTGTTTTTGGTTGGATTTAGCTGCCGTCTGCTAGTGAGCGTTTATATGAACTTACTTGAAGATGCTTTTAATTTCTCTTGGAACAATTGGCCCTATGCATGAAAGGTTGGAACGTTTTCTCTCGCAGCATTTGTTAAACTTCAACTTATTCCAGCAATTTAAGACTTATGTTTGACTACATTTAAACATAATTTCTCGCAATCAATGTTGCTTGAACTTCAGGTAAAATGCTAATCACACTGAGCCACATCTAACATCCATCATCTTAGAGCAAAATGTTCCTGTTCCCGCGCAGCACATAAAACAAACCAATCTCAGAAATGGAGGTCGACATGTGGAACTTAGTAGACATGAGACAATACATACTGTGCGGGTAGTTATATGCTCGTTTCCGCCATGGAACATCTGATTTTTTTTCTATCATTAAAATCATTTACACATAAGGTCACCTTTATTATCTATTGGCGTCAGCCATAAATAGGCTTCTCAAACAACTGTGCCGTTCGGATTTGGCGTTAAAATATAGCATCCTTTCTCTTGATCGAAAATTAAAATAAATACGAGCCAAGAGTTTGAGCAAAATTTGACCCTTTGGGGCTGTAGAGCCAGCTATTTATAGTTGCATGAAAACACCAGTGACCAACTACCAACACGATCAAGAACTGATATCTAAGATGTGCTTTTTAGTTTAACATGGTAGACACTCGGGGTAGTAGAAATCTTAAAAGAAGACCTAAAAGTCTGAAGAAACGTCCTGCGGGATATGGCTCCCAGCATAGCTGCCTTTTAATCGCCACACATAAATTAATTGCTGGCAATTTGATTTTTATTTAAATTTGAAAGAGAGCTATGTCTGACAGATGTAAGATGTTGCCAGTGTGAATCGCAGTTTCACATTTAATATCAGTAGTAGGGGAATGTATGTTCTGAATCAATTGACCTTTGACCTTTGGCTTTGGGAATACGGTCACACTAATTTTGGTGTTTTTATTTTTGTTATATTTTGGTTTTGCGACATGGTCACACTAATTAGGGATTATTTGAATTTGGGTGTTTGGTCACACTGTTTTTTGCCCGTTAAATTTAAATTGTGGGAGTTATTTTTGAATTTTGGCCGATAGTTGGGCGCAAAATTTAAATTTTGATCGTTTTAGTGTTTCCCACCTCTGATAAATGGCGCGAAGTTTGAATTTGTGAATTTTTAAGGTTTTCCCCTTCCCTATTGTAATGGCGCGAAGTTTGAATTTGTGTGGGCTTTTTAATTTTGGTGTATGATCACACTAATTAGTGATTTTTTGATGGCGGGAAATTTGAATTGTTGTCTTTTTGGTGTGTTTCCATCCCTATTGATGTGGCGGGAAATTTGAATTCTGATTTTTTTTTTTGTGTTTTCCATCCATGGTTGGAGGGCTTTTTTGAATTTTCAACGTTTTTTTGAATTTTTAATTTTGCGTTGTATGGCGGGAGTTTTTTTTTTTTTTTGTATTTTTCGAATTTTTGGTCGGAAGGGTGGGGGGAACAGGAGCGGTGATCTGTGGTGGGGGCGATCTGCAGCGGTCCCAGCTACTTGGATCTAGTTTCTTTGTTTGTGTGTATGTATTTCTTTTTTTCAAGTGTTTTTTTGTTTTCAAGATGAGGGAAACCGATCTGCAGCGGTCCCAGCGAATTTGATCTAGTTTTTCTTTTTTGCTTGTGTGTATGTTTTTTTGTTTTCAAGTGATTTTTCTGTGACAATTTTTGATTTTCGTGGAATGCGTGTGGGCTTGGAGAGGGAGTGCTCTCATTGTTTACAGAGGCTGGATGAGCGGTCAATATGGCCAGCGGTCTCAAATACTGTTGCTCAGCTTGTGAGGTTTGTTCTCCTCCAAATTCAAATGAACATATCTTCGATTACTTGGATTTGGATGAGGTTGGAGGTGGGGGGCGCTGTAATTGTTTATAGAGGCTGGATGTGCAGCTGTGAGAAGAATGAAGAAGATTGCAAGCTTAGCAAATTTGGGAGAATGGGAGTGTAAAGACATTTTGAAGAGAGAGAATATATTAGAAACTTTGAAATAAGTGTTTTATTTGTGTATGTGTTTGTGCGATTTCTATAAAACCGACAAGTTTGAATGTCATAGGCTTTAGTTGAACTTTGAGATTCAAGAAATTTAATACGGCTACTATGTCAGTAAGTATCAATAATTCAGTTATAATTGCAAAGAATTTATTAATTTTAATTTAATGTTTCTTCATATTGTAGCTATTCAGTTGCAGATCTGTATTAGCTGGTCGATTAGTAAGTCTTTATGGCTTACATGATTTGGTTTATACGGTGCTTAACGAGCAAGAGGCTCTATGTGAAAAAACTTCAATGCCCCTGATGGACTTTTTACTAAAGCTTGATAAGAAGATGGATGGTATTTCGGGGTATGATGAAATTCGAATGCAACGCAACGACTTTCCTTTATCGATAGAAGATGAGTACGCCTGGATATTGTTTCTCAAATCAATGACCAATGTTGACATTCATGTACAACATATAAATCTTTATGTGAACGAGTGTTATTTTGCAACATTTGTGTCATTAAAATAAAACAAAGCAAAAACGAATGAAAGCGCGTTATTTTTTATTTAACCTTAGTTAGTGAATTCCATTGGTAAGCTTATGATAATTAGAGATGAGTTTCATAAGCTTATTTTTTCGCCAGATATAGAAGTGACAAGCACATGTATCCGTTACACATGTTGCTAGATTTTTTGTTACCCAGCAGCATGACGATAAATGTTCGCCATACTCATCGAGATTTAAAATCTTTGGATTTCCATGCTGCTGAAAATATTCTCGGGTCTCTGTCAGAAACTGTGTGTGCTCATCAAAAAGTATATCCTTATATTCCGCTTGGAATTCATCAATCAGGTGAATAATTGTTTTTGCGGCATACTCATCTTTTGAAACGACTCCGCCCATTGGCATGGTGATGAACTTTACTCTTGAAGCGTCAAAGAAGAAATAAATCGAATTTTTAATTGAATGGATACAAAGATTTTTAATAGATCAATATTTCATGATTTACAGGGTGATGTTGATCTTAGTAGTAGGGTACTAAACTTTTAGATGTAAAGTCTTTATATAATTCCAAAATGGTTCGAGAATTTTTTAGGGCACACTCATTATTATTATTTATATGCATACCGCAATTGTACAGCTCATTGTAGCCCAAAGAATTAATTTTAGTACTGCTAAACTCTTCTTCCAAGTCTTCTACTAAAATTGCAAGAAATTTTTCAAGAAAATCTTTTTTCTTAAGTCCAGTTGTGATTACATGATTATCGCATATAATATCCCGAAGCCAATTTCTGACTTGTAGGAAACTAGAGGATCCATCATTCCAACAAAGACCGTGATAGTTTTTAGTCATCCAGAGTGCTCTTCTTCTTGCCATTGTAGTCAAATGGAGAAAATCATAAGGGGGTAGCAAAAAGAAATGGCTGTCCAGGTGGGGGTTATTTTTAAATGCTGCAGCTATTTCTTTTAATATGTATTCGTTTTTGTTGCCATAGAAGCCCTGTATATCAATGGAAACTACATCTTGATACATTTTTAAATTATTTATTTATTTATTAATTTTTTTTTTCTGTACTGCTGTTGTTGTTAGTGATGCTTTTAAACAATGCGTTGAACTAATCCACTTAGCGGTGAATATTCAACTAAACGATCATGTATTAGTAAGCAATAAGCTTCGGTGGACGAAGCACTTGGAGTCGATAAATTTATAGATAGTCTTACATCAATTGCTCCTGACTTTACGACTTCATTTTGATATGAAAGATCGATAACAACCATTGGACCTTTTTCCAAAAATGTCTTTGGTGATAACAGCGGTTGAGGGTTTTTCATATAATAGCTTTGCTGGAATTTTGCATACATATCGTATAAAGTAGCGATTCGAGAACGATCAAAACTTATATTTAGATCATCATACGGGTATGACTCAGAGTTTAAATGTACTTTCAAATTTGTTAAGTCATTGGAAATTAATTTTCCTTCCGACATGAAAGCCACTATTGCGAATCGCGGTCTCTCCCGGTTGGCAGCCAATTTTACGCTCCATATATGTTGGGTGGCATTAACAAGCGATGGGTTGATATAACAATCCCAACTGCGGAAAGCCAGCGGTAGAGTATTTCCGCTTTTTATAACATTAAACATCTGCAGTTTGGCTTGATCGTTGAGGGTTACGTGTGGTATTTTCCAAGTTATATTCAATATGCTTATTTTATACTCGATATTATTAACTTTTTGTTCAAATACCTTACTCATGTTCTTCGCCATGAGTAGTATGAGTTCATGCTTGCATTTCAACAAGATTTTATTGTAGTCTTCGGCAAACCCAAGTAAAAACTTCAGCGGAAGAGAGAAATTGAATAATCCACTCGGTGATAGTAGTAATTCGTCTTCTTTCTCAAGAAACCAGCCTCCATTTCGAAGCATTTCACTTTCGAGCTTATTTAAGGATAAATAATTTTTTAAGGTTGATGTTATACCCACGAACCGTGTGCGATCAATTTCAATTCCGTTTATCTCATAGCGAATTTCATCAAAAATCTGTGCAACGCAATTATTTTTAAGTTTTCCTGCATGAACGGCTGTAATGTCCGATGAGGTAATCGACCCCTCAACATTGATAAAACTTTCATGGGGTAGTACATATAAATCTTGGTTTTGGATGCTTATTCGAATTTCATCGTTAGGCTTAAATGATTGCAGATAAGATGAGTAGGTGTTGTATTCTCTTTTACTTATACTCTCATCCGAGTGGGGTTTCTCACAAACATTTAATATATTGCTCATTGTTTACGGATTTTAAGGCCCAATGATTTTAAAAATAATTTATTTGCTGTTGTAAGAGCTCTCCGTACAGATCTTCCTCCTCGTCCTGTTCTATAACCGAAAGTGATTGGTGATGGAGATCTCCATACGCTTTTATTTATACGATTGTTATAAATGATCATTGTCGCAGTCTCAGGTGTAGCCGAAGTGTAATATCTTCCCCACGCAAATTAATCAAGTCTCCGTTCTGATCAGTGATGCGTACTGTTAATGTACTTATCTCACATGTGTTCACAGGCAAATAAATTAGATTGCGTGGGATCTCATCCATTTTATAACCAGGAGGAACGTTTAGAGCAAATTCATGAAGGGTATGCGATGGGATGTTATTCACATATGATCCGTTTATAATGTTACACTCCAAACGAATTGTATTCACCTTGAGAATATTCACAGGCATATCTGAGATGTGCTCAACAGCTGGTTCGAGGGTTCTCGGCTTAAATCCAAACAAAGATCCGATTGAACGCACCTTATCTAAATAAATTGGAAGTGTCCTACTGATAACCGACACTTGCAGTGTGTTGTTATTGCTTTTAATTTCAAGATCAGACTCTACACCTGCTGCAGACAGCTTATCGAGAATAACATCAGTAATATCGCTGAGCTCATAAGATCCAACAGGTATCTCAATGATGTGTTCTCCAATATGAAATAGATTATTATACAAATCTACATTTGGGATAGAGTTGAACATATGAAAATCAATTAGACAACACTCATATTCCCCCATCATTTCAAGGGGAGGAAAGTAGTTTGCCGTTAATGTTGAGCTGTTTCCAGTTAAAGTTAACGTTGTTGACATTTTGAGTTAGTATTTAGAAGTGAAACTATAATCAAGTTTTTTTTTATCTTTTATTTACATGCGAGTATGCTTAAAAAATTTTAAATTACTATAAAGACATCAAATCCCTTTCTATAGCGTCCGTTGTCTATACGATCATCTTTGTTAATCATCAGAAATCCATAGTTATCTCTCCAACATAATTGACAAATTTTCATAAATGTTTCAAAGCTCATGTCAATACCCACATGGTCTTGGTATATATGCTTCATATTTAGTTGATCTTGTTTAAACATTAAAATTATGTTAGCGTTATCACGCACAAGATGTTTGGGAATGCGTGTATATGACTGGCATAAATAGAACGAATCAACATTTTTATGCCTTCCCATACAGAAGTATGCGCGAATGTTCTCCTGTTTTTCGCATGCCACATCATCAAATATCATTATTGAATTGTTTTTCGCTTTCTCGGTCGGAATAACAGACTCATTCTCAGAAAACGTATAGAAGCCCATTCCCTTTACCGGGGACATAAGTTCTTTTAGATATTCATATTTCGGCTGATGTAACGACTTTGAGTACAAGTAGATATTTTCGAATTTTAATCCGTTTGGGCTTTCAATTAGGCTGATCATTACATTGGTTTTCCCACAATTCGATGGACCAACGATTAGACCTCTTATTGAGTTAGGCAAGAGACTGCTGTGTGAGATTCGATTTTTTTGATTACCCACAAAATCAAAATTTTTCACCTCAATGTTTTTGTTTTGTTTTATTAATCGCATATTGCAACAAAATGCACATCAGTCGTTAAGGAATCTTCAACGAGTAACCATCTATTATATTAGTTATGCGCTTATATAAATCAAAAGCAAAGGGTGGTGGTCTTGAGAATAAAATAATTAACTCCCTCCCAGTGGAATTGCATTTGCCTGGCTATCAGTTCTGTGGTCCAGGAACCAAACTTGAAAAACGCTTGGAGCGCGGCGATAAGGGAATAAATCCATTAGATTCCGCTTGCAGGGATCATGATATAGCATATTTAGAGGAGAAAGACTTAAGCAAACGACATACAGCTGATTCAATCTTAGCAGATAAAGCTTGGGAGCGAGTTAAAGCACCTGACAGCAGTTTTGGCGAAAAAGCCTCTGCGTATTTCGTTACTAACGCCATGAAACTCAAGAAAAAATTTAGAATGGGTCTCAATCAAAAAATCAAGAAAAAAACAACAAGAAAAACAAAACCAAAAACAAAAAGAACGCTATGCGACAAAAAGAAAACATTTAGGAACGCTGTCAAAGCGGCCACTCGTATCTTGAATAAACAAAAGCCCCAAGACATAAGCAGCGCTATAACAATTGCACGCAAAGCAATAAACAAATCGTTTGGAAGGGGGAAAAAAGATGTTATTGTCCCACGAGTGATTAGCGTTCCAAAAGTTGGAGGCTTTTTACCATTGATGTCAATTTTAACTGCACTAGGAGCTCTTGGTGGAATCGCCTCGGGTAGTGCAGCCGTTGCTAAAACTATAAATAATGCGAAAAATGCCCACCAGCAGCTCGAAGAGAGTAAAAGACACAATAAGAAAATGGAAGCTATTGCTTTGGGACATGGACTCCATCTGAAACCATATCGACAGGGTTATGGTCTTTCCACATCAGCGCACTCAAAAAACTTTTAAGTCAGCTACCCAATAAGCCGCTTACCAATCTTGATTTGATGGAGTTTGCCCGCAAGCATATTCGTTATTTCAGAGGTGTATTTATGAGAGATGCACTACCAAAGCGCCCATTGAAGAGGGAATGCGGTATTATCAATTTGGCAAATACAGAATCAAATGGTACACATTGGGTGGCTTATTATAGAACTAATGGAGAAAATCAATATTTCGATAGTTTCGGTAATTTGCAACCACCACAGGAACTAATTAGGTATTTGGGAAAAAATATCACCTACAACTATGAGCAAAAACAGCGATTTAATTCCTTTAACTGTGGACACTTGTGTCTACAATTTTTGATGTCATTATACTAAATCGAATAACTGTCAATAAAAGCATTTATCGAAACAAAAACAAGTATTTGTTTACCTTTACAAAAAGCAATATATATTACAGCTCACACTCATGGGTCAACAGTCTATCTTGGAAAACTGATCTGCTCTAACAACATTTACCCGCAACTGATCTGTTAAAAGCTGTTTCACAATTTACCTGTTACAGTTGATCTGTTAAAACTGACCTGTTTCAAATAACTGGGCTATTAAAATTGATATGTTACTGACCTGATCTAAATAACTGAGCTGTTAAAACTGATCTGCTGATTTTTCTCATACGAAAATGGACCAGCGCACCCTCAGCGAATTAACAAAGACAAGAAATATCTTAAAAAGAAAATTTCAAAGTCTAAAACTAGGCAAAGCCGAAAGTGAAAATAAACTGGAGGAAGTATTTAAGCCAATAACTCAACCTTTAAAGAAACTTATTAGTGAAGAGAAAAAAGCAAGACATTTAGCACTGACTAAAACAGATGAAGACAAAGGAGAAACACAAGTTGCATTTTATCCAATAAATAACTCCAGCATTGGGATTAAGCCGGAGATGGAGTCGCTAAAATTTGGAAATCAAAATAATGTAAATGATGCTGATGACAATGATGGTTATAATCTGTATGACACTATAAACAGGGAATCAAATGATACAACTGAACAGTATTATTCACAATCTAATACATCCAACAATGAAAGTCTTATTCTCAATTTAAGTGAATTAGCTAGAGGAGGAGAACTTGATAAAGCATATGGACCGTTCAAAGATTCTAATGGTCAACTTAGCTTGGGAAATAGTAAAATATCATTGGCTGATGGAAAAATCATTTTTGAAAACGGACAAAGATGGTTACTTACTCCAGGACTATATTCTTTAATTTTTCGAAATTCTCCCCAAGGTTATGATCAATTTGAATTGGAGCTATACAAAAAGATTTTGTTGCAAACAAATGCTCACAAAAGAGATCACAGTGCTAGTGGGCAAGTTAAAGGTACCCGTTCTAAAAAATATACCAAAATAATAAAACCCCTCTTCGAAAAATCTTCATCAGCACCGAATGGTAGGTACAACACATGTTCCTTAAGTTCTAAGGCAATGGACTCCCCGAACTTTGTTGTTTTACGACTCCCGCTTAGGATGGAATATCCGCGACCGACGATCATAGAGCTTTGTGAAAGCAAAGCCTTTTGACTTTTACTGTTGAAGTCAGCGATAACGTCTGCTCTCTCTGCACTCAGGAGAAGCACATGATCCTGAACTTCAACTGTTGGAACGTCTGAATATGATTGTGATTCCATTGCTCTAAACTGAATGATGGCTCAAGTCCAGATAAAAGCGTATTTTATAGCAGTTCAAATTGTTTACAATTTGTTGGATTTTGTTTGTTTTGCGCTCCTTTTTTCTCTTTGCTTAGAGAATGCTCAAGTCCAGATGAGCTTATTTTACAGCAGTTTGAATTGTTTACAATTTGTTGGGTTTTGTTTGATTTGCGTTCCTTTTTTCTCTTTGCTTAGAGAATCATATATATATTTTTGATTAAGATCAGCAAAAATCCAACAGCAAAAATCCAATCAACAAAATTTTTGAATAAAGTTAGAAAAAATGCATACTTGCTATACGGCTCTAATTTTATAATAAAACATATACGAGTGTGATTTTTTATACACTTGAAAAGTGTATATTAATTTTGCCCAGAAGTTTGTAACGCATAGAAATATTCATTTCCGACCCCATAAACTATATATATTCTTGATCAGGACGACGAGCCGAGTTCATTTCCGCTTGTCCGTCCGTCCGTCTGTCTGTCCGTCTGTCTGTCCGTCTGTCTGTCCGTCTGTCTGTCCGTCTGTCTGTCTGTCTGTCTGTTTCTACGCGAACTAGTCTCTCAGTTTTAAAGCTATCGAGCTGAAATTTTGTACAGAGTCTTCTTTTTGCTGCACGCAACTAATATGTCGAAACTGGCCGGATCGGATGACTATATCTTATAGCTGCCATAGGAACGATCGGTCGGAAAATAAGGCTTAGTGAGAAAAAGTTTTTATTTTCTATTGTAGCGTCACCAATCTTGGTATATATTAGTTTTAGATGATTTTACATATTTGTGGAAGAATTTATTAAAATCGGATGAATATAGCATATAGCTGCCATATAATCGGTCGGTCATAAAACTAGTTCTAGTGGGAAAAACTTTTTTATTTTTCATCGTAGCGTCACCAATCTTGGTATATATTAGTTTTATATGCGTTAACACAATTCTGGAAGATTTTTATCAAAATCGGAGAACTATAGCATATAGCTGCCATAGGACCGATCGGTCGAAAAATGTGTTTTACTAAGAAAAGTTTTGTTTTATGGTATCAAATTTTTGTTATCAATGAGAATTTAAAATATCTGATAACTATATCCTCTATATATTTTACCGGTTAAATCAGCTGGAGTAAAGTTTTTCAAGTGTATTAAAACTTCGGCGCAGTCGAAGTTAGCTTTGCCTTCTCGTTTTTTTTTGTTTATATAAATTTCTTAAAAGTAATTTCTTACCTTAGAAGTACTATGACTAGTTACAATTTATAATACCTCATCAATTTCCATTTCGTTATGCAATCTTTCTAGCTCTAGAGTAGTGAGTGTCATATCAGTATTTGTCTCAATCATAGTTCTTCTGTTTTGACGGATTTCCTCAATCTTCCTCTTTCTATTCTCACGCGCTTCCTTAATTTTATAGTGACCCCAAGCATATGTACTTATCTTATTAATCCTTATCTTTCTTTTGTCATCATTGCTACTCAGGGTAATTTTGCGTAATTTTTCAGTGTACAATTCATGTAGCTTTGATCTGAACACTATCATGCTATCTGACAATGTTCTATTCTCGAAAAGGCATTCCTTATAGCTATTCAAATTAAGCTTTTGTAGAGCTGCTTTTTTCACTCCCTTGGATTTTTTGATGCACCCACCACCATCTAAGAGAAGAGAATACATTTTAGGTCTTAGACCCACAAACTCTAACATTTGTTTTCCATTGTTCTCATCCTTCATCATTCCCAACACTTTTTTGTTACACCTTTTGATCTTGAATTTTTCAGTCAACTCCTCAGGGTACTCTGAAGTATCAAATCGCATTTCTACGTCTTCGCGAATGTCAGCAAAGAAATCATCAGTTTCGATCGAATATATAAATGAGTCTGTATCCATATAATTTAATGAAAGGTTATTTTGAAATTTGGGTTGCATGTACTCATAATGAAAATCATGCATTAACCATTTGGACAATTCCAAAACTATAAATCCCAAATACATTGGTTTGTTATACACATTATGCAGCTGTTTCATTTGAATGGCATACATGTCTTCGGCAAATCTCGCCGAGCTGTGAAAATTGGACTTTGCGATTAGTGCGCCTGCTCCGAGATGATTTCTATTTGTTGTCTCCCATGACGTTACTAATTTTACATTTTTTCGCTTCTCAACATTTTCCATGGTTTTACCATAGACAGCATTGTTCAACAGTTTGAAAAAGTCTTTCTCGAATTTATTTTTCGCTTCTGTTCTATGCTTAGTGTTAAGATCAATATATGATTTTAACCAAGGCGACTGCTTGAAACGTAAAACACGATGAATCTTTGACAGCGTCAAATCATGAGCCATACACTGCTGTAGATTTCTGTAGTGTATTGGATACTTGACTTTATCCCTAAGGTCAGCGATAAGTTTTTCAACCTTTGCATCTTTGGTGGGCTTCTGGTTGTTGGGGCAAAAGGGCAGGTCATTGTGCTTGTCATGTTGACATTCTGGATATATCAAATCAACCTCAAGAATGTAACCGAATTCAGAGTCATGAGAGATAGAGGGGAAATCAAGTTCATTAATTTCATCATATGTCAACCACTGGAAAAAGCCATATGGGAGATACTGAGACATTGCCCATCCATATAGATTATTCGCATCCAAATACATTAAAAATTCGGAGGGTTTCGTGGGATCATAATCATTCATGTACTTGTTTTGAGTACCTTTTACAACACTGAACTAAACCACCCCGAATTCCTCTTTGGATGAACTTGTACATATCGATATCTGTAAGCAATTCCAATTCAATTTTAGTGGTTACTAACATTGCATCCCAAGCTAAGCCTGGAGATGTATAATAATGAGCAGGGTCTAGTTAATAAATTTTCTTACAAATTATTCGGAAATTTTCAAAAACATCTGCCAGCAAAAGCACATCAGTCTTGAGGTATATTTCCATATACTCTTCTAAATTTTTGCACTTGAAAGCGTTCCACACATTTTTAGCGTGAGCATAATTTTCAACGGTACATTCCTCGTTAGTTAATCTATTATAGAATTTTTCTCTTGGAGGGAGAGAAATTTCTTTTAATCGTTCTGGGGAGTCTATATATTCATATGGAAAAATTCCCTTCTTGCGTACAAGATTGAACTGCAAATCATCTGTGAAATACTTTCTGATTATCTGTAAGTTTTCATCTTTCAAGTTGGAACTCAAATTGTCTAAGCTAGCAGCCATAAATCGAAACGAATCCAAAAATCGCATTTCCAAATTAATATTATGACTCTCAATTTGTATATATTTCGACATGGAAATATACAATTCTTTGTTGAGTGGTAGAACTTTAATTTCTCCATCGATCTTGGATAACTCTCTAACAAACAAATGAGCATCGTAATGAGAAAAATTGTGAAAAAACACAGGAACAAAAGGTGCAGTCTTGAAGTTAATGTTACAAGCTGTATGAGCAGGCCCTCTAAATTTCCCAGTTAAATGACAATGATCTCTTACACGATCAGAGTTTAAGGCTTTTCCACAAATATGACAATTTACCGAATTATAATAATCATCCATGTCTTCAAGAGTCAAAGTCATTGGCTGAATAATTGCAAGGTACTTGATGTAAATTTCATTAATATCTCTTATCAAGGAAGCCAAAAATTTAAGACCAGCATTCTTTCCAGTCTCCATCACAAATTTATCAAGTGTGGAATCGAAAGAACACTTTATGAAATATGAGTAGGCTATGGGAACGTGATGGTTTAAAATCTCCAATTTTTCGCTTACTTTAAGATTTTCTGGTGTAAGCATACACTCAAAATCAGCATATACCGCAAATGGTACATCTAAGGAATGTGAAAAATTCTTAAATTTAAGACTCGCCTTATCCGCTGCAGGAAGTGTAGTAACCAGCTTGCCACATTGCTCCTTATGTCGTAGATGTAAGCTCTCATCTTTTGAATAGTTTAGGCACAGGTTGCAGAAAAAAAGTTTATTGCAGTTTTTTGTGAGTTGTGTGTGAACAAGTCTAAAAACGAAAAATAATAAATAAATCAATATAGTTTATATTTATGAAATAACAAATTAATTTCGATAGCGTAAGGAATATTGTTATAAAGTATTCCGAACGTTATATTGTACTTACGCTGACAAATTTTTGATCCAAGCAAAATGGGTGCGTTCATTCTGTTCCAAGAGAATTAGATTGATATGTGTTTGTCGTTCATGTTGAGTAATATATAACGGACCAATCACCTGGTTAGCTTCCTCATCATAGCCAAACACATTCACACTGATGAGCGGATTCTGGGCTTCGAAAATTTTAATCTGCTTTAGGGGTATGGGGAAATCCAAGTTTTCAAAGTTGAGTGTCATTTCCGCATTTATTTCGATGGTTGAATCCCCAATCTCATTCACATTGTAGCTGTAGCATCTGTCAGAATTACAAGTTGACGGTTTAAGGGCTGATATAATTGCCCATTTAAAACAAAACTGATCATTGTTTCTAACGTTAATGATCGCGTGTTTCCTTACGAGCTTCTTTGGTGTTTTGATGTAACTTGAACCCTTCAGCGGAGAGTACTTGTTAATGTTCATCTCAAGACGCATTATTTTCAGAAGACTCCATCCACTGTCTTTCTCTTGGAATTCATCCATTTTTGTTCTGATAACCGCCGAATGTTCGGTGAACAGCTGCTGAACATCTGTTGACAACAATAAAACCGTCATCTCGGTTTGGTGTGATTTTACTTCCAGGATCAGTTCTTCGTCATCCTTCATCTTCATGTATTCCCCAAACAGCTCGAAATTTACTTTGAACGCGTCATGTATATCCAGAATTTTTTTAATAATTGGAATAAAGGCAGCCCCAGCTTCCTTCAAAAACTCCTCAGGGATTATTACGTCTTTACTAGAATTCTCGAACGAATAACCGTTTAACCGATTTTTAAAGCCGCTCGAAGTCAGCTTTACTTTCGAATTACTTGCGTTTATCGGTATAAACGCACGAACTTTATGGTTATTAGACCGTAAATGATAATGCCACTGCTTACGATTTATATTTTCGTTGCAGGTGGTACAAAATACGGATACATTAACACTATTGCTTGTGGAGGCCATTTCGGTTTTGATTTACTTGAACTTCAAAGTTAAACTAAAAGTCTTTGGCTTCCATAATGCTTAGTTTTACAGAAAACATACACTCACACACACAGAAATAAAACTCTGAGTTCAGATTTCTAATATATTATTCTCTCTCTTTCTCACTCTTTGTATAAAAAATGCCTTGACACTCCCATTCTCTCAAATTTAAAAGCAAATTTTGCTAAGCTTGCAATCTTCTCACGGCTGCACATCCAGCCTCTGAAAACAAAAAACGCGTTCCCTCCCACACCGAACTCTTTAACAATAACACTAGGTTTAATAGATATTGTTATTGATGTGTGGCTGAAAGTTTGAAAGTAATGGCAATCGTCCGCAATCTTCAACCATCCTAGATGGAAAACCACCCCCCAAAAAATAACACAAATAATTTTTTTTTTTTTATACCCTTGCAGAGGGTATATTAAAATTGTCACGATGTTTGTAACGCATAGAAGGAAGCATCTCCGACCCCATAAACTATATATATTCTTGATCAGCATGACGAGCTGAGTCTATATAGCCATGTCCGTCTGTCCGTCTGTCCGTCCGTCTGTTTCTATGCTATCTCCTCCCTCAGTTTTAGAGCTATCTTGACCAAACTTTGCAAAAAGTCTTTAAATACACATAGACTGCTCATTTGTCGGAATCGGCCTGATCGGATGACTATATCATATAGCTGCCATAGGAACGATCGGTCCATAAACTAGTTCTAGTGAGAAAAACTTTTTTGTTTTCTATTGAATCATCACCAAACTTGGTATATATTAGTTCTATACCCTTTCACACAATTCTGGAAAAATTGATCAAAATCGGATGACTATAGCATATAGCTGCCATATGGACGGTCAGTAAAAAAACTAGTTCTAGTGAGAAAAACTTTTTTGTTTTCTATTGAATCGTCACCAAACTTGGTATATATTAGTTTTATACCCCTTCACACAATTCTGGAAAAATTTATCAAAATCGGATGACTATAGCATATAGCTGCCATATAAACGGTCAGTAAAAAAACTAGTTCTAGTGAGAAAAACTTTTTTGTTTTCTATTGAATCGTCACCAAACTTGGTATATATTAGTTTTATACCCCTTTACACAATTCTGGAAAAATTTATCAAAATCGGATAACTATAGCAAATAGCTGCCATATAAACGGTCGGTCAAAAAACTAGTTGTAGTGAGAAAAACTTTTTTGTTATCAATGGTAGTGACTTCAAAAACTGCAAGGGTATTTAAAACATCGGCGTAGCCGATGTTAGCCTTCTATTTTTTTATTTTTTTTTTTTTTATTATATTTTTTTATTTATTTATTTATTTTTTTTTTTTTGTGTTAGGCATTATAATCATCATCATCATCATCAGCATCATACTCAACATTATTATTATTATGAGGAAGTCGTCTCAATCGTATCAAGTTCATTGTCGTCATCATTCTCATTGTCGTCATCATCATCACCATCATCATCATCATCCGAATCAAAGTTGTCCAGTATGAGGAATTCATCCTCAACTTCATCATCCGTCACATATACAGCTACAGGTGCTGGTACAGGTAGAGGTGCAGGTGCAACTTCAGGTTCACCCGATGTTGAGGATACCTCGGAGACTTGGAGCGGACCGTTATAGTTCGGTCTTAGCTGTAGTCTCAGATATACTATGTCTCCGGTATCCACTGTGGTCGATGTTATTCGACAGCTCTGATTAAGGAACCAATTTTCTTCCGAAAGTTGGTCCATGGTGTTCAAATGGTTTGGATACAACTAGCGAAAAGATTTCAACACTCAAGTCCAAGTAATCGAAGATATGTTCATTTGAATTTGGAGGAGAACAAACCTCACAAGCTGAGCAACAGTATTTGAGACCGCTGGCCATATTGACCGCTCATCCAGCCTCTGTAAACAATGAGAGCACTCCCTCTCCAAGCCCACACGCATTCCACGAAAATCAAAAATTGTCACAGAAAAAACACTTGAAAACAAAAAAACATACACACAAGCAAAAAAGAAAAACTAGATCAAATTCGCTGGGACCGCTGCAGATCGGTTTCCCTCATCTTGAAAACAAAAAAACACTTGAAAAAAAGAAATACATACACACAAACAAAGAAACTAGATCCAAGTCGCTGGGACCGCTGCAGATCGCCCCCACCACAGATCACCGCTCCTGTTCACCCCACCCTTCTGACCAAAAATTCGAAAAAAACAAAAAAAAAAAAAAAAAACTCCCGCCATACAACGCAAAATTAAAAATTCAAAAAAACGTTGAAAATTCAAAAAAGCCCTCCAACCATGGATGGAAAACACAAAAAAAAAATCAGAATTCAAATTTCCCGCCACATCAATAGGGATGGAAACACACCAAAAAGACAACAATTCAAATTTCCCGCCATCAAAAAATCACTAATTAGTGTGATCATACACCAAAATTAAAAAGCCCACACAAATTCAATCTTCGCGCCATTACAATAGGGAAGGGGAAAACCTTAAAAATTCACAAATTCAAACTTCGCGCCATTTATCAGAGGTGGGAAACACTAAAACGATCAAAAATTAAATTTTGCGCCCAACTATCGGCCAAAATTCAAAAATAACTCCCACAATTTAAATTTAACGGGCAAAAAACAGTGTGACCAAACACCCAAATTCAAATAATCCCTAATTAGTGTGACCATGTCGCAAAACCAAAAATACCAAAAATAAAAACACCAAAATTAGTGTGACCGTATTCCCAAAGCCAAAGGTCAAAGGTCAATTGATTCAGAACATACATTCCCCTACTACTAATATCAATCTCCCACGTGTTCCTCTAAACTGTGCTCAGTGTTATTAGGATATAAGAATCCATAATTTTGAAGCCCTGAAATTGAAATTTGAAGTGTACATACACTGGTTCAAGAATGGTTCCGAAACCACTGAAACGATACAAAAATGGTTCAGAGCCTTTTCTAACAAATTATTGAAGTTATTAACTTAAAAATTGGTATGTTGATTAGTTAAATGAGTTGCTATTCAAAAAAATTCGTTGTGCGCGGCTTAAGACCGGTTTCGAAACAATAAATATAAATAGTTTATAAGTTCAGGTTTCAAAACTGTTTAACTCCATTTGCTGTGTAGCTTTAAAACCGTTTCAATAGTGGCTTAGGGCCATATCTAAGGAATAACTTAAGATATTACCTAGAAACCTACGATTATATGTTGTTTGATATTTTCTGGGGTGTAAAACGCATTCGGTTTAAATTTGTGGCAAGCAATTTCCAGTCTGTTAAAATTTGATTATAAACTCTCTCATCACGGTATCAAAAGTTTCTGAATTTTATCAAAGCGCGGCGTCGGTTTTATAGCTTGTATGAAATAAAAATGTACAAAAAGCATTGCTGTATTTTAAGCCAAGTTCTCAATTCCACTTCCACAAAAAATTGTGATTTAAAAACGGTTTTCCGAACACATTAGGCTTTGAAATCACAAAACTTTTGTGGAAGTGGAATTGAGAACATGGCTGTTTAGTCAAGGAATTAAACGTTAAGTGGGGAAGTCCCGTTTTTGATTTACAACCAAGCGCTAGTCGACATTTTTGATTGTTAAATTATAAACAAACAATCTGAACTTTTGCTAGTAAATCCATCATTTTTCAACTTTACGAATATTTTTAAATATAAATATCAATTTTGATATATTGTTTTTTAAGGTGGTCTTCTACCTTTGAAATATATTTTTTTTTCGATTTTTTTGTTTTGCATTATTAATATAGCTTGGACATTCCCCTTTCATCCACTTCAAACCATTTTTAAATATTCGAAATAGTTTAGCTGATATAGTCATTTTAGTGGAGCAATGATCTTGCTAAATGCAGTATATTTTACAAAAAAAAAAAACTCATACAATCAATCATTTTTTTTAAACGGCCGTTTATTTTTAAAAAAATTAATGCAAAATAAGATTGAGGTACGGGCCAGAAAAACATCAATTCTGGTCATAAACTTATTTAATGTTTTCGATTCCGATAACCTGAAGTCCCGGAATCATGGCCACCACCTCTACACCTTTTTTTTTGAGACCTTAATTGGCAGGCCGATAACTTAATGAACTCTCCACGAATTCCAACATTTTTTATTTTTATTTTTTTTTTAATTATTAAGTAACACAAAACAAAAACCCAAATTAAAAAATCTCTTATAGTTTTCTCTCCAGAATTAAAAAAAAACCATTCGGAAAGGTAGAAGATTAATATTAAGGTTATTTGGATAAGATTATTATCTACACGGGTAGATAATAAGATCGTTATGTCAAAAAGAATAAAATACATGAGGCCGAAGGTTAATCAATTCTATTCACCTGATAAGATGACAATGACCAGAGTCTTTCTTGATTGAAGCAGGTCAGCAGCATTCCATTTTCTTAAGTCTACCCCAAATTCCAATATTACTGGGAACCGAGTGACTCCAGATATTGAGCTAATAATTTTAACAGGTGATTTTTTAAGCAATTGTTTTTGAAAAATTTTTTAAAATATATAAATTTGCCTAAATGAATGAAATATTTATTGCGAGCAATACATTAATGCCTGCCATATACTTTTTAAAGATTTTTTTGTAAAATGTAAATTTTATTATAATTTTTCTATATTGTTAGATCTTTTAGATTTTTGTTAACTGTTTATTCTTCCATTTTATAGTTCTCTTCTCTAAGCTGTTTAAATTATATAAAAAATATAGAAAATAAACTGTAAGAGAATTAAAAATTCTTTAAGCCTTTTCGTGGGCATTTCATTTCTTTCTTTTCTCATACTTTTTACGCTTGTGCGCATTTTTGAGCTTGGCATTTTTTCTTTGTTTGTTTGAATTTTTATAAATATGTTTGCGGCTGTTGTTGTTTTTTTATATTATTATTATTTTTCTACTCTGCGGTCTTCTTAAGCTTTGTACACAATTTTCAGCTAACTCAGGAAAAATTTTTTTTATTATTTGAAGAATGTTCAATGCACCTGACCTCAATTTGACTTTTTACTTTCTTGAAGGAATCACATTAATAAACATAAATTAGAACCCCTCAACAGAAAATTACTAATTCAATTACGCTAAACAGCGAAACAGTGCGAATTATGCATGCGCCTTAAGCTGCTCTCACCCACTGAACGGGCCCGGTTGATTGGCCAACTGCTGCCAATAAGCCATCACAATTGGCCATCATGGCCATCATCCACATCCTACTACGTAGAGCTGTTTAGCGTAATTGAATTAGTAATTTTCTGTTGAGGGGTTCTAATTTATGTTTATTAATGTGATTCCTTCAAGAAAGTAAAAAGTCAAATTGAGGTCAGGTGCATTGAACATTCTTCAAATAATAAAAAAAATTTTTCCTGCGTTAGCAGAAAATTGTGTACAAAGCTTAAGAAGACCGCAGAGTAGAAAAATAATAATAATATAAAAAAACAACAACAGCCGCAAACATATTTATAGAAATTCAAACAAACAAAGAAAAAATGCCAAGCTCAAAAATGCGCACAAGCGTAAAAAGTATGAGAAAAGAAAGAAATGAAATGCCAACGAAAAGGCTTAAAGAATTTTTAATTCTCTTACAGTTTATTTTCTATATTTTTATATAATTTAAACAGCTTAGAGAAGAGAACTATAAAATGGAAGAATAAACAGTTAACAAAAAATCTAAAAGATCTAACAATATAGAAAAATTATAATAAAATTTACATTTTACTAAAAAAATCTTTAAAAAGTATATGGCAGGCATTAATGTATTGCTCGCAATAAATATTTCATTCATTTAGGCAAATTTATATATTTTAAAAAATTTTTCAAAAACAATTGCTTAAAAAATCACCTGTTAAAATTATTAGCTCAATATCTGGAGTCACTCGGTTCCCAGTAATATTGGACTTTGGGGTAGACTTAAGAAAATGGAATGCTGCTGACCTGCTTCAATCAAGAAAGACTCTGGTCATTGTCATCTTATCAGGTGAATAGAATTGATTAACCTTCGGCCTCATGTATTTTATTCTATTTGACATAACGATCTTATTATCTACCCGTGTAGATAATAATCTTATCCAAATAATCTTAATATTAATCTTCTACCTTTCCGAATGGTTTTTTTTTAATTCTGGAGAGAAAACTATAAGAGATTTTTTAATTTCGGTTTTTGTTTTGTGTTACTTAATAATTAAATAAAAAAATAAAAATAAAAAATGTTGGAATTCGTGGAGAGTTCATTAAGTTATCGGCCTGCCAATTAAGGTCTCAAAAAAAAAGGTGTAGAGGTGGTGGCCATGATTCCGGGACTTCAGGTTATCGGAATCGAAAACATTAAATAAGTTTATGACCAGAATTGATGTTTTTTCTGGCCCGTACCTCAATCTTATTTTGCATTAATTTTTTTAAAAATAAACGGCCGTTTAAAAAAAAATGATTGATTGTATGGGTTTTTTTTTTTTGTAAAATATACTGCATTTAGCAAGATCATTGCTCCACTAAAATAACTATATCAGCTAAACTATTTCGAATATTTAAAAATGGTTTGAAGTGGATGAAAGGGATGAATGTCCAAGCTATATTAATAATGCAAAACAAAAAAATCGAAAAAAAAATATATTTCAAAGGTAGAAGACCACCTTAAAAAACAATATATCAAAATTGATATTTATATTTAAAAATATTCGTAAAGTTGAAAAATGATGGATTTACTAGCAAAAGTTCAGATTGTTTGTTTATAATTTAACAATCAAAAATGTCGACTAACGCTTGGTTGTAAATCAAAAACGGGACTTCCCCACTTAACGTTTAATTCCTTGACTAAACAGCCATGTTCTCAATTCCACTTCCACAAAAGTTTTGTGATTTCAAAGCCTAATGTGTTCGGAAAACCGTTTTTAAATCACAATTTTTGTGGAAGTGGAATTGAGAACTTGGCTTAAAATACAGCAATGCTTATTGTACATTTTTATTTCATACAAGCTATAAAACCGACGCCGCGCTTTGATAAAATTCAGAAACTTTTGATACCGTGATGAGAGAGTTTATAATCAAATTTTAACAGACTGGAAATTGCTTGCCACAAATTTAAACCGAATGCGTTTTACACCCCAGAAAATATCAAACAACATATAATCGTAGGTTTCTA
This sequence comes from Lordiphosa mommai, assembly GCA_018904225.1. NCBI lineage: Eukaryota > Metazoa > Arthropoda > Insecta > Diptera > Drosophilidae > Lordiphosa > Lordiphosa mommai. The sequence continues at coordinate 675,969 of JAEIFT010000065.1, read as the reverse complement.
GGTTATATCTTAAGTTATTCCTTAGATATGGCCCTAAGCCACTATTGAAACGGTTTTAAAGCTACACAGCAAATGGAGTTAAACAGTTTTGAAACCTGAACTTATAAACTATTTGTATTTATTGTTTCGAAACCGGTCTTAAGCCGCGCACAACGAATTTTTTTGAATAACATCTCATTTATCTAATCAACATAACAATTTTTAAGTTAATAACTTAAATAATTTGTTAGAAAAGGCTCTGAACCATTTTTGTATCGTTTCAGTGGTTTCGGAACCAATCTTGAACCAGTGTATGTACACTTCAAATTTCAATTTCAGGGCTTCAAAATTATGGATTCTTATATCCTAATAACACTGAGCACAGTTTAGAGGAACACGTGGGAGATTGATATTAAATGTGAAACTGCGATTCACACTGGCAACATCTTACATCTGTCAGACATAGCTCTCTTTCAAATTTAAATAAAAATCAAATTGCCAGCAATTAATTTATGTGTGGCGATTAAAAGGCAGCTATGCTGGGAGCCATATCCCGCAGGACGTTTCTTCAGACTTTTAGGTCTTCTTTTAAGATTTCTACTACCCCGAGTGTCTACCATGTTAAACTAAAAAGCACATCTTAGATATCAGTTCTTGATCGTGTTGGTAGTTGGTCACTGGTGTTTTCATGCAACTATAAATAGCTGGCTCTACAGCCCCAAAGGGTCAAATTTTGCTCAAACTCTTGGGTCGTATTTATTTTAATTTTCGATCAAGAGAAAGGATGCTATATTTTAACGCCAAATCCGAACGGCACAGTTGTTTGAGAAGCCTATTTATGGCTGACGCCAATAGATAATAAAGGTGACCTTATGTGTAAATGATTTTAATGATAGAAAAAAAATCAGATGTTCCATGGCGGAAACGAGCATATAACTACCCGCACAGTATGTATTGTCTCATGTCTACTAAGTTCCACATGTCGACCTCCATTTCTGAGATTGGTTTGTTTTATGTGCTGCGCGGGAACAGGAACATTTTGCTCTAAGATGATGGATGTTAGATGTGGCTCAGTGTGATTAGCATTTTACCTGAAGTTCAAGCAACATTGATTGCGAGAAATTATGTTTAAATGTAGTCAAACATAAGTCTTAAATTGCTGGAATACCAACCTTCCAACCTTTCATGCATAGGGCCAATTGTTCCAAGAGAAATTAAAAGCATCTTCAAGTAAGTTCATATAAACGCTCACTAGCAGACGGCAGCTAAATCCAACCAAAAACAAGTAAGAAAGTCGGTCAAGCCCGACTGTAATATACTCTGTACCAGTTTGTACGTAACTGATAACTTTAAAGTGTGAGGTTTTTTCATAATCTGGGGGTGGCAACTCTTTCGACTATCGTTCATCTGGTTGAAAAACGATGTATGGGGGCTCGATTAGTAATGATAAGTAGAATTACCCTAGTACATAACTCGTAAAATTATAAAATTTGTATATAATTTTCTATTAACATAAACGTATCTATATTAGTCACGCGGGAATCACGCGTGATTTCTGACCGCAGGCCATCTCAATTGCATCGCTCGTCTCATACTTGGTCTTTGCCTCCTTACACAAATATCTATTGGAAAGCAGGGAGAGGGGAAACTGAGAGCGGCGCAGTCCAGTTAGCTAATGCCGTCAAGCCAATTCCAATTGGGAAATTACCAGTAAGCTGTTGCCCTCTCGCTCTCTCTTTCTCGTAAGTTCTACCATTGGCTGCGGTGTTGTTGTTCTCGTTGCATTAAATTTTCTTTTACATATAGCGCCACTATTGTTCATCTGATCGGAAAACGATGTATGGGGGCTTGATAAGAAATGATGAGTAGAATATATGTCATCAAGGTTCGAACAACCTAACTCCAAAATTGTGGAAGATATTACGTTTTTTCAATTTGCTGGGGAGGCAGGGGGCGTGGCAAAAATCAAAACTAAACTTGATCTGCCTGCAAGTATTATAAATATATGTTCCATAAACCTCAAACCTCTATCTCTTACCATCTCTGAGATCTCTTCGTTCATACGGACAGACGGAGACAGACGGACAGGCGGACATGTCTATATCGACTCGGCTGTTGATGCTGATCAAGAATATATATACTTTATAGGGTCGGAGATGCTTCCTTCTGGCTGTTACATACATTTGCACAAACCCAATATACTCTGTGTACCTTCGGTACAGAGTATAAAAACACGCAGTGTACGCGACCGAGAAGGCTGCTCTACTGGTGCCCGACTAATAAGGGTTGTAAAACCCTTCAAATACTTGAATTGTATGACCACCGCTGAACTAAAGCAATGCAAGCAATCCTTTTTTTTTTTTCTCATATCAAAATATATATTTCATTTTGTCGTAAATTTTATCAAAATATATCAAATTTGATTCCAGTAATCCATCCGGTATAGTTCATTTCTGGCGACAGCTTCTGGGAAACTGATGGACTTATGCCCCACCATGTAGGGCCAACATCGAATTGCATTGAACTGTATTCAAATGCTAAAGCTGTCTTTACACGACCTGATTTCTCAGCCGAGTTTTCGTCTTAGTTGATGTCAGCCCGTGTAAAAAGGCGTCTGAGTTGTCATCTGACTGCTCAGCTGAGAAATCAGGTGAAATCGATCCGGTTCGTATTGACCTGAGCGCTCAGATGAGCTGTCATCTGTCATTTCATAGTGTTGTATAATTCAAGTGAGCAAACGTTTCCACTTCCAGGATTTTTGTACAATCGATATACATTTATTATCGATTTTTATCTATCGGTTTGGTAATTTTTGAGTGTCAAATAAAATCTTATTAAAATTTAACAAACAAACTGCAAGTTTTTCCATCAGAAAAGTTAGATCGCCATGACCCAACCAAATAAGAAGGTAAGTGTGTATGGCTTGTACAACTATTGCTTGTAATCCATCAATAAACTACATTTTCAGACATCTGCGGAGTGGACAAAGGTTGATGTTACTCGCCTTATTGACATGTATGAAGCTGAGCCTGCGCTGTATGATTCCTCTCATCCTACCTATAAGAGCCGTTCTTACAGGATTGCCACAATGGAGAAATTTGCTGCACAGTTTGAGGGAGCAATTTGCGAGGACAATTCACAAATGAATTGGCTAAAATAAAAAAACAAACAACAAAAGCGGAATGGGTTCTGATGAGCGGGAAAGCCCATATTGGTTTCACCGTCTTCGGTTTTTGGATGGATTTATTAAGCCTCGAGCATCGGAGTCTACTTATTCGGTATGTTGTTCAAACCTTATTATTGCATTTAATTATTAATTGACTATATTACAGTTGACCACTGAACGTGACAGGGAGTCCGTTTCAGAGGATTCTCTTTTGGAAGAGCCAGATCCAAAACGGGCCAAAATCGATAAAGACTTTGTAACCAACAAGCGGACCGAGGTATTAGAGAAGGCGATTTTGGCTTTAGACACGCCCGCTCATAAATATTCGGCAAGCGTGGAATCTTTTGGTGAATTCATAAAGTCGCAAGCCGCTTCGGTCCCAGAGGAGCGCCAAGAAGCCTTTTTTCAAAAAATGATAGAACATATGTATACTATTAAAAATAAATAGATATATCAGTATAAATTAAAAAGTTTATTCGTAATTTTCATATATGTTATAAATTTAATTAAAAATTAAACTTTCTTATTGCCTCCTGCTGCCAGGGAACTGAACCTTGCTCGTTAAAGTATTGAGTAAAGTTTTCGCGCACTTGCATTGGGCCGAGGGCAGCACGGATTCCACCTGCCTCCAAGCCAATTAGGAGCTCGTTTTGGCGCCATTCCCCCTCTCTGAAGTTTACTCTATCAATATCTTCATGGTCCATCAGATTTTGAGAAGGTGGGCGTTCCTCACAAATAATAAAATTATGCAGAACACACACTGCCAGTGTTATGGCTTGAACCTTTTCAACACTAAGGTCAATCGTTGTCATCAGAACTCGGAATTTGTTTGTTAATATCCCAAACGCGTTCTCAACAACACGTCTGGCACGGCTCAGTCGGTAATTAAATACCTTGTTTGCGTCTGATGTTCTTTGGCGATGTGGCTTCATGGTTCTGGTAGTTAGCTTAAACGCATCATCAGCAACAATGACGTAGGGCATTTTATCCGAAATTGTAATGTACCCATGCCAGCTATACTGCTGAATGGTCCAAGTGATATGCCCACCCAAGGCTGCATATCACAATCACTCACACAAATAGCTTACAAACACATTCCAAGAATTTGCAGACATAAAAATATCAAACATCTTCTCAAAGTTACACGTTTGTTAGCTTAGTGCAAATGAGTTCCCCTATTAATGGTAAGCGATCTTTAGCTGTCCCGAATATACCCGATGTCCTTGGGATATCATATGACAAGAAACCTTAACCATGAATAGAATGAACTGATGTGGGCGAAACGTGTTAGGGAAATTGTCATTTGGGACTCTATAATGCGACTAGCATAGCAATCGGCTGGGGGGGTTCTTTGACTCAGTCCACTAACACTCCCACAATACACATTAAAAGAATCCCTAAAAGCCTTTGATAATACACATACACTCAGAAAATTTTTTTTTTACTTTTAAGAAAACCTAGCCATAAATTAATATACCCTTATTTTAAGAAAAAATTTCTACATTGGTGAAATTTTTGCCCTTAAATTTAAAAAAAGGTAACCATAAAAATAAAAAACCCTAAAATTTAGAAAAATATTTCTTATATTTAGAAAAGTTAGAGTAGGTTTTGATTTCTAAAAATAAGGACTTAAATTACCCTGAAATTTAGAAAGAAAGGGCATAGCCGGTCTTACTAGGCGTAGCGGCCCCCGATCTTATTCAAATTTCAAGTATGCAGTTTTAAAGTAAATCAACTGATAGTAATTAATCGATTTTTTTAAACTTCTAGTACCATCCCTGAATTTTTAATAACGATTTTTATCAAAACCAACACAAGCGTTTTTCGGGACAACTATTCATTCGAAAATTTTAAAAATTTGTATGGCAATAGCTGGCATGTTAACACTCTCCCAGAATAATTTTTCGAATTTTTAAAATTCAATCCGCGACTTACACAATTTTTCGAAATTTTTGACACCAATTATTTTAGACTTCTAGTTGAGGTTCCACTTTTGTATTTAACATGGTCAATTGTCATATCAAGATACAATTTGAGGAATTTTTTCAGAATTTTTGGAGGTGTGAAAGGGGTTCAAAAATAATAAAAACAATTATATGTATTTATTTTTATATATTATAACCCGGCGCTCTTCGCTTCGCCACCATCAGTATAGCCGCCAAAATGATGAAAAAACGTTTGGCAATGATCCCACCCGCCCCCCATTTTCCGGCCTTCAGAAATGAGAAAATTATTTTCCACCTATTTGGCCCATTGAGCGTACAAACGCTAAAACCACCCCCCCGGCACCCATTATAAGACCTTGAGGGTGAGTATGCGCAAAGCCAAAAACTTTAACTATTTATAGGGCTCATAGAGCTTTCTAACCGAATTTAAAACATATCGGCTATAAACCCACCCCGCTCCCACATTCCTACCTATGCAATGAACTACCCGAAATAAAAAAACACGTGTTTCCATTTATCCTGACCCTTGAGCTTACAAAACGAATTTAATTCAGATCGGCTCACAAATGGCTATTGTCACTGAACCGAAATACACCCACCATTATTCTTGCCTGTGGGCGGAAATTCCACCACCGCGAAATCAAATGTCTAATTATTTTCTATAATGTGTTCACAAACCGATTTTGAAGCCAATTGGATTAAAAATAGGTTTTACCATATACAAACAACTATATGTATTTATTTTTATATATTTAATTATTAGTCATCGTCGCTGTCTACATTAATAACTAGATTAGCATCCACGTTCCTAAAAAGTTTACTTAGGATATCAGCGGGTCTTATTATTTTAGACAGGTAACGACCATGTGACAAATAATAAATTATAGCTGCTAAGTGAGAGCAGCATCCGATAGTTCTATTGCCATTCGCGCATTCACAGCAATAGCGACGTATTCCTGAATATCCAATTGACTGTGGAGCGTACTCAATAATGGGTGCCGGGGGGGTGGTTTTAGCGTTTGTACGCTCAATGGGCCAAATAGGTGGAAAATAATTTTCTCATTTCTGAAGGCCGGAAAATGGGGGGCGGGTGGGATCATTGCCAAACGTTTTTTCATCATTTTGGCGGCTATACTGATGGTGGCGAAGCGAAGAGCGCCGGGTTATAGTATATAAAAATAAATACATATAATTGTTTTTATTATTTTTGAACCCCTTTCACACCTCCAAAAATTCTGAAAAAATTCCTCAAATTGTATCTTGATTTGACAATTGACCATGTTAAATACAAAAGTGGAACCTCAACTAGAAGTCTAAAATAATTGGTGTCAAAAATTTCGAAAAATTGTGTAAGTCGCGGATTGAATTTTAAAAATTCGAAAAATTATTCTGGGAGAGTGTTAACATGCCAGCTATTGCCATAAAAATTTTTAAATTTTTCGAATGAATAGTTGTCCCGAAAAACGCTTGTGTTGGTTTTGATAAAAATCGTTATTAAAAATTCAGGGATGGTACTAGAAGTTTAAAAAAAATCGATTAATTACTATCAGTTGATTTACTTTAAAACTGCATACTTGAAATTTGAATAAGATCGGGGGCCGCTACGCCTAGTAAGACCGGCTATGCCCTTTTCTAAAAACAAGAAAATTTTCTTATTTTTTCCTACCTACCTTTTCGGCCTACTTGATTCGTGTGCGTTCGTGTGTGTGTGCTGTGAGCGAGGCGATTAAGTGTCAATGACGAAATAGAAATTAGTTGTGCATTGTCTTTGAAGTGTGAAGCATCGGCCAAATGGAGCAGCTTTTGGCAGAGTTGAAGGGCGAAGCCTTCAAAGAAATTTTTGCAGGTGAGTGTTATTGCAACAAAAGGTGTATTTGTCAGCTTAGATTAAAGTGTCATTTTTGTGATGAAATCAATTGCAATTTATGTACATGGTACAATCATATGCCGCCTGATTCCGGTGAATCGCCCCAACCTCCTCCATCATTGCCAAGCACTCCTTTGAATTTTGACTTGTCGCCAACAATTTCTCTGTCTGCCTCTCCAGGAAACTTGCTGGATGTTTCAACCTTACCCTCCCTGATTCAACCTACTAACGACTTGTCCAATGCACCATTAGATAGGTCTGTTAATTCGCTAATAGTGCCTTCCGAACCTCAAGACAATGTTTTGGGTTCTGCTTCTATTTCTCCTCAGCCTCCCATTCTTACAGTTGTAGCTCCTCGTAGAAAAGTTTTTGTGTCTAGGTTGTCTCCTGAAACTACTTGCGAGTCAATTGCAGCATACATTGCTCACAAATCCTCAGCAAGAGTTTATATTTCGAAGTTCAGTTTTGCTGAGCCTCGGGATATAGCTTCGTTTAAAATTAGTGTCTCTTCCGAAGAATTTCATATTATATGTGACCCAAAATTTTGGCCGCCACTACTTATTGTTAACGAGTACAGGCAAAGAAATCGCAGGATAATACCTGTCAGCTTGCCCTCTAACAGTTTTGGGGCACAAGGTTCCTCTAATAGTGCTCCAAAAAACTAGTCCAATCAAAATGTTAGGGGTCTTTTGTCCAAACTTACCTCTTTATTTTTGAATAGCGCATCATTTGATTTTGACATTATTTCATTTTCAGAGACCTGGTTAAATCCCTCCGTTTCTGATTGTGAAATATTGTCAAATGATTATATTGTTTACCGTCGTGATCGACAGGCTCGCCGAGGTGGAGGTGTTATGATAGCAGTAAAATCTAACCTTCAGTCGGAATGCATTTCTGTAATTGTGCCTGACGATGTTGAATTTGTTGCCGTTAAGGTAACTTTTAATTCCTTCTCTGTATTCATTTCTTGTTCTTATATCCCTCCTTCTTCCGATATTCAAGTATATATGCACCATATAAACTGCATAAAATATGTTTTTACTCAATTACGAGACATTGATTATATGGTTGTTGTTGGTGATTTTAACTTGCCAAACATCGCATGGTCAAATCTTAATGGGTCAACTTATCTTGTACCATCTGCACAGCATGATTTTTTAGATTGTTTGCTTGATCTGTCTTTGTTTCAAATAAACTCAGTTCCAAATCATTTAAACAAATTGTTAGATCTTGTTTTTGTCACTGACAGTTCTAATGCTGTTGTCTCTAGGTCTTCCCCCCTAACACTACCCGAGGATTCTTACCATCCTACATTAGAAATATCACTAACAAATCCTGGATTTACCCCTTCATCTTCAATGACTTCAGTAAAACCTCGTCGTTGCTTCCGTAAAGCTAATTTTACCCTGCTTAATCAACTTATTTGTTCAAAAGATTGGTCTCCTTTATACAATGCAGTTGACATTGACGTCGCTGTTACCTTTTTTTATGTCTCTATTAACTCTCTCTTTGATATTTCTGTTCCAAATAGTGTTGCTTCTTCTGAGTCTCTTCAACCCCCTTGGTACTGTCCTAAGCTTTCTAATTTAAAAAATATTAAGTCTAGATGTTTTAAAAAGTATAAAAAAACTGGTTCTAATCTTGACTTTTCTAAATACTCGATAGCCAAGTCAAACTTTACCCTTTTTAATTCTCAATGCTATAATAATTATCTTGCTCGCTGTAAAATTCAATTCGCACAAGACCCTAAACAATTTTACAAATTTGTTAACTCTAAGCGTAAAACTTCGACTTTACCTTCTTCATTCTTTTTACATAACCAAAAAGGCTAGCAACGATTCCGCTGCCGTGGACTTATTCGCTGATTTTTTTCAATCAACTTACTCCTCTGTCCCTTTTAATAACAAATCTTATCCTTATGACATTTCTTCTTCAAACTCTTTTAATGCTCCCATAATTACTGAATCTTCTCTACTTTCATATTTGAAATCTCTAAAGTCTTCATACTCTCCTGGACCTGACAACATCCCTAGTTGTGTCCTCAGAGAGTGTTGTAATTCCATATGCAAACCTTTACTAAAGCTTTTTAATCTATCGCTTGACTCTACTATTTTTCCAAATCTTTGGAAAGAATCCTTCATTATTCCTCTTCACAAAAAGGGTGGAAAATCAGATATCTCCAATTATAGAGGTATCGCCAAATTATCTGCTATTCCTAAGTTGTTTGAAGAAATTATAACCTCTACATTGCAGCATTACTGCAAATCGGTTTTGTCACCTTTTCAGCATGGATTTGTAAAGAGTCGGTCAACTACGACCAATTTGCTTGAATTCACATCATTAGTTAACGATGGATTCCTTATGAAATGCCAAACTGATGTCATCTACACTGACTTCAGTAAGGCTTTTGACTCCGTGAACCATGATCTCCTCCTCCTTAAGCTTGATCGTATTGGATTTCCCTCCCCTTTTCTTTTTTGGATCTCTTCATATTTAAAAGATAGAACTCAAAAAGTTCTGCTCAGATCTAATATTTCAAAACCTGTCTACGTTACTTCCGGTGTACCTCAAGGAAGCCACCTCGGTCCTTTGTTTTTCACTCTTTTTATTAATAATCTCCCCTCGACAATATCTCATTCTCGGATACTTATATATGCCGATGACGTTAAACTCATTTTATCTTACAACGACCCGATGCATTCTATTAGGTTGCAAGATGATTTAACCTCGCTTCATTTTTGGTGCTTGGTTAATCATTTATTTCTTAATTGCGCAAAATGTATGTTTATGTCTTTTCATCGTTGCAAACCTTCGCTAGTTTCCTATTCGATTGGCAATGAACCCTTGCAACGAATATCAACTGTCGTTGATCTTGGAGTTATTTTTGATTGCAAATTAAGCTTTAATGATCATATATCCTGTATAGTTAATAAGGCGAATGGTGTACTTGGATTCATTAAGCGTTGGTCGAAGGAATTTAATGATCCCTATACAACAAAAGTTCTTTTTACATCTTTAGTTCGCCCGGTGCTTGAATACTGCTCATCCGTCTGGTGTCCGCAGTATAAAAAGCATATGGATCGTATTGAGTCTGTCCAAAAGCAATTCTTGCTTTTTGCCCTCCGCGGCTTAAATTGGGATCCCTACCTTCGGTTGCCATCGTATTCTAGTAAGCTTTTGCTTATTGACCTTCCATCGTTGGCTAACCGTAGAACTGTCCTAGGCGTTTCTTTTCTTCATAAGTTAATTATCGGTGATGTAGACTCTTCTGAACTCTTAGGTCGCCTTAACTTCTCTGTTCCCTCTAGACCAACTAGAAATTATTTGCCTTTAATCTTGCCTAGATGCACAACCGACTACGCACAGCACAACCGTTTTCGGGTTTTATGTCAAAATTATAATAATGTTTATCACCTGCTCTCAACAGAACTCTCTCTCTTTTCCATAAAGTTATCTCTTTTTGCACATCTCCGGCAAAATCTCTGACCACATCCAGCAGGAGCAGGGGCCTAGCTTGCCGGACCGGCTAATAAATATTCCCCCACCGGGTCAGAGATTTTCCGGATGATTTAATTCATCTTTATTTTAGCTTATATTTATTTTATTTTTATTATATTTAATTTAATTTAATTAAATTTTTTCCTTTTTTAATTTTTTTAAAATTTAAAATTTTATTTTCATTATTGTTTTATTTTATATTATTTTTGTTCATTCTATAATATTGTTTATTTATTGTTTGTGTTTATGATTTTGTAAACATATTTTTAAGCCTTCTCTTTTTCTTTTTGCTCACTATTCTCTTTTTCTCTTTTTCGACTTCTATACTATTTAATTTTTTGTTAGGTCTAGTAACGTCTCTGGCTTCAATTGGCTGTGAACTGGGGCATAGCTGGCCGGACGGGCAAATAAAATTCCCCCACCGTGTCGGAGTCGTTACTAGTCGATCTGTAATTTTGTTTGATTTTCCTTGTTAGGCTTTCTTAGTTCATTAAGCCTTTTTATAACGTATTCAGTTTTTCTTTGGTTGACAGCCACCATTTGTCGACTTTTTTTTCAACAAATAAACAAAAATATATACATATGTATGTATGCATACGCATATAAGAAATCACGCATTTAGAAAGCATGCGAATGCCGGTATGTATACATACATATGTACATATGTGTTTTTTCATCATTTTTGTGATGAAATCAATTACAATTTATGTACATGGTACAATCATATATACATATAAAGCATGCGAATGCCGGTATGTATACATACATATGTACATATGTGTTATTTCATCATTTTTGTGATGAAATCAATTACAATTTATGTACATGGTACAATCATATATACATATGTATGTATGCATACGCATATAAGAAAATACGCTTTTAGAAAGCATGCGAATGCCGGTATGTATACATACATATGTACATATGTATATGTATATATAAGAAAAGTGAACAAAATGCTTCTCGCTGATATATATGTACATATGTATGTATGTATTTGTCTTTGCCTGTGCGTTCGACGGACACACCAAATACATCTTCGGTGTAAAAAGTACAGGAGTGTTAATTAAAGTTAGTTGGTAAAGTTTCTTTATTTTATGAATTCTAGAATTTGGATTTACAAAGGAAACTCTTTTGCACGTTACCTACGACAAACTATCGCAACTTGTTCCCAAAAATCTAATCGGGGAATTGATCATTTTCGAGCATAACTTAAAGAAGTGGCAAAAATCAGAAGTAAGTTAGCAAACAAGTATATACATTTTTATATACATACATATATGCATACATACAAAAGAAGCGTTACAGTGGTCAATGTTTTATTATTTTTAATTTTTTTGTATAAACAGAATTTACCAAATGGAGATGTGCTGGACGAATTTAATGATAACAACGAGGTGTGTATTAATATTTATATTAATTTTTTTTTTTTTATTATGATAAAACATTTTTATTTAGATTGATGTGGCAAAGATATTAAATAGTTCTCAAGCAACGAAGATTATCATATCCTTTTATGCGCGAAATAAAAAATTAACTCCAAAATATCGCAAACTGATTAGCCACACAATTGCGGAATTTTTTCTGGCAAATAATATTCGACCAAATCAAGACATATTATCAAAGATTTCTGATGATATCGTTGTCCTATTTAATTGTGAAATAAAGGTAATCAAATTTTGTTAAGTTAATAAGTAGCTTAGTTTAGTTTAGCACATCTCCATACATTTTCGTATAATGATTCCAAATTGTTAATTACTGATTAATTTTTTATTTTGTACATATTTCTGTAGGATACCTATTTTATCAAGAGACAGGGGAAAAAACCAGCCGGCCTTCTTTATGGCAAATTTTATAATTTGCAAGCCAAATTTAAAAGAGATAACTTTTTGAAGGAGGTTCCTAAATCAAGCACTTCAGATTCTCAGGAACAGGATATAGAAGGTAAACTGCTCTGTTTATTAACAGTATTCGAATATTTATAAAATATGAATTCATTTCTATACAGAACTTTTGGAGAGAGATTGGTTGAAGTATAATGTAAGCCCGTTTAGCGAAGTTTCCGAAAAGTGGAATGCTTTGTTTCCTTCGCGCAAGCAATTTTTGGAATCCTCAGCGTCACTTCATGATATTTTTGAGGAATATCCAATTTTGAAGCAGTCGTTTGGACATGAGCTGGTAAGTTGTGTGCATACACTTGACTATTTCTTTACTAAATTTATACTATGATCAGGCATCTAATTGTATAAAAAAATAAAATAATTTATTTATTGTATCACTCTTTTAATTTCATGCAATTGAACCAAAATCCTAAAAGTTTGACTGAAAAATGGCCGTTGTTTTTGGATCTGGTTGTGCCCCTTATGCAGGCCAAAATAAAGGACGGACCCTATTGCGAAATTTTAAAATCGTTCAGTAAGCAAACAAATGGTGAGAATGACTTTTTTTAATATAATGGCTTAAATCAAAAAATCGATTTTAAAACGAGTTTAAGCTTAATTCTACAAAACAATTGATTAGTTGAAGATCTATAACTATATTTATTCTATTTTTTTCTTGCAGATACAAAAGATGCGACTGTGTTAGTCCTGCTACACTCGATTCTGGTGCCAACTGCCCTCAATAAGAGAAATGCGGTTGGAAATAAAACAGTAAAGTATACCAAAGCGTATTCAAGAAACCATTTTATTTTGTGGAAGTCTTCCTTTGCTGAAGTAGAGAGCCACATAAAACTTCTAATTGATGAAAACTATCAATTTAAAAAAACTGTACAGCCATTGTTATGCTGTATAGGATCGACGCCTTGCAATTTAGAGGCATTTTACGTTCATGTGGCCGGAGTTTATTATAAGTTTGAGAATATTCTTGATTGTTGCAGTGCCTGCTTTATTACGTTTCATGTCCTGAATTTAAAATATCCGGATGCGTGTTGTCTGGTTTGGACATTCCTTCAGAAATATTTTTTTAATATTCATTTCCGACAAGACATTACAAATCGTAGTTTATCAGAACTTCTGCACGATTTAAAGATCTCGGCTACACAAATTGACCAACATGATTAAATGTAAAATTTGTTTAAAATCATTTGAAAATACAAATGATTTCCTATTGCATACGAAACTTATTCATTTGCTGGATCCTTTTGTGGAGTTGCAATGTTGTTTTACAAACTGTTATCAGCACTTCTCAAATTTTTCAAGACATGTTCGCAATGAGAATCTTCACTTAAATTCAAACATCAATATTGAAAATAATATTTCTAGTTCCCACAGCGTTAACAATAGTTCAGAATTTTTAACAGAAATAATTGATAGCAATCACGATACAAATTCAGTAGAAAACAGGGAATCGCTGCTTGACAGTTCATTAAAATTAAGTTTAATTGTTTGTTCAGATCTAAAAATACCTCGTAAAGAAACATTTAAATTACAACATAAGATAACTGAAAACATCACATTGCCACTTAAAACCAAATTGCTACAGTTGAAGTCTAAATTAGCAACTCAACAAGGAGATTCGTCTATTGAAAATGATTTACAAAATTTAATATCTTTTTGTGAGAATCCATTTAAGGAGATTCAAACTGAATTTAAGCTGATCAGAAAGTTAAAGTTAATGGACTTGTATAAAGAACCTCATATTATAACAGTTAATGATACAATCTCATCCATCAGACTCAAAAATAAAATAATACTCGACTCCAAAAAATGCAAAGGATATATATTTTCTTTACGTTGATGATTTTGAAATAAATAATCCGTTAGGCCCCCACTGCACTCCACTTCTTGCAGTTTATATTTCATTTCCAACTTCTCCAATTAACTATAACCATATTTTTACAGCGGCTTTATTTAAATCAGCCGATATTAAATCACTAGGAAACGCGAAGTGCCTATTTAAGTTAGTCGAGCTGTTAATCGATTTAGAAACTAATGGAATCGATATTTTTGTAAATGAAGAACACCACCGGGTGTTTTTTATTTTAGGGTTAGTTTTAGGAGATAACCTTGGCGTTGATAGCATTTTAGGGTTTACTTCATCTTTTTCCTCTACATATTTCTGCAGATTTTGCAAAATAACGAAAGAAGAGTCAACTTTTTTCATTTGTAGATGATATTAGTAAGCAAAGAAACGAACATAATTATAAGCATGACCTTCAAATTGGAAATCTTTCATTAACAGGTATAAAAAACGAATGCGTGTTCAATGAACTTAGGCATTTTTCCGCAGTTTCTAATTTTTCCGTTGATATCCTGCATGATGTTTTTGAGGGAATTCTAAAGTACGATCTTTGTCATATAATAAGCATACTATATTAATAAAAATATTTTTGATTTAGAACTTTTGAATACAAGAAAAACGAATTTTGAGTATGGAGAAACCGAAATTGGTAATTTGTGTCCGCCTTTTCAAATGTTTAATTTAAAACAACGCATAATTAAAGCAACAGCAAGAGAACTACTTACTTTAATTTCATTTTTTCCACTTATGGTAAGGGATTTAGTTCCGGAAGATGATACCGTTTGGAAATTTGTTAAGAACTTAGTTAAACTAATAGATTATATAACTCTCTCAGAATACAGTCAAGAAGATATTCAAAAATTAAAGGAAGTAATAGTTTATCACAATAAGGAATACACTGCAATTTTCAATGATACTTTGAAACCAAAACACCATTTTTTAAATCACTGTTATCGAATTGTTTTTGAATCCGGACCACTAAAGTACTTATGGACTTTTCCATCCGAGTCAAAACATAGGACTTGCAAAACATTTGCTAAAAATATCTCGTCCAGAAAAAATATTGTGGTATCATTAGCTATCAAATTAAATCTAAATTTTGCTAGCTACATGCAAAATTTTAAGGGCAACTATATTTTTTTGATCCCAACAAAATGTTTAGCTTCGAACTCAATAAATTTTCACGAACTTATCAATTTTTTTCCCAATATAAATAATTTATTAAGCCACTCGTATGTTAAGAAACGCAACACAATTTATAAAAAAGGACTTATAATATATTCTTCTATGCCACACTTCAGATCATATGAAATTAAAGAGGTTTTGAGTTGTAATGAAGAGGTATTTTTCTTATGTTTCACCATGGAATCTCAATATTGTGAACATTTAATGTCATATAGAATAACAAAATACTTCGAATCAACCACTGTTAATATGGACGACATTAAAAATCCACCTATCCATAAGATTACTCTTAACAATAATTGTTATATCAAACCTAAGTTTTATTTTTTAAGTTAATAATAAATACAAAATTATGTAAATATTTTTAAGAAACTATCTAAGAAAAATAAAAAACAAAACAAACGAAAACTTTTCTTGTTATTAGAAATATATGGTTTATAATAAGAAAAAAATTTCTAATTTTTATGTAAAGCTTTTCATAAAAATAAGAAATTTTGTAATAAAAAATACTACTTTTGATTTCTAAAAATCAGGGTTTTGTAGTAATGAAATTTAGAAAATAATGCCATTCATTTTAGGAATGTAGCACCATAAATTATAGAAAATTTTTTATTTTTATGAAAAGCTTTACATAAAAATTAGAAATTTGTTTCTTGATTTTAGAAAAACTCAGAGTAATTTTAAAAACGAAATTTTCTATAATTTATGGTGCTACATTCCTAAAATGCATGGCACTATTTTCTAAATTTCATTACCAAAAACCCTGATTTTTAGAAATCAAATGTAGTACTTTTTATGAAAGTCCTTTTCTAAAAATAAAGCAAACTAACCCAAGGCGAAATAATATGGGCGATTTTCTTAATTTTAGGGCGATTTTGGCCTATTTTAGAAAGAAAATTTTCTGGGTGTAGATACTAAATAATAGAATTGGAGAAAGAATAGATACAAAACCGATTATTAAGAGAGAAGAGAGGAGAGAGAGAGCGAGAGAGAGAGAGAAAACAGGCCTACATTCCTAAGCTACTACGATGGACTGTAGCTTCGCTTCTGCACCCACCCTACCTTTGATTTTCCGGCAGCGAACATTTTGTGGAAAATCCCGAATACGGTTTCTTTACACCGCCTTATTCAACCCTTCAACCTCCAAGGAATGTTTCACTTTAGATCTTCATGATTGATTACAATTTATTAAAGATAAACCAAAATATAGATTTCAAAACAAACTTCATTTCACAAAAATAAACATTAAATTTAATTTAATCCAAAATAAATTCATAATTCATTTATATAAGCTTATTACAAAAAAAGTGGCCAAGATAATTTTATAGAAATTAATAGAAATGATTTTCAAAGATATTTATAAGATTTGTTGGCTATACACAGGCCATAGATTATAGATGCACAAATGATCAGCTGTTCACCAGCTACACAGGTTAGCCGAGTTAATATTTGGCTTTGTATATTTGTATGTATTTAGTGTGTGTGTTTTTGCATTGCAAACCAAAACAAAATTGTTATAGGCTCAGTTGTTGTTGTTTAATAAAAGTAAATTTCGCGATCAAAACAAAAGAATGCAAAATGAACGGGGATATTAATTTAATTTCTCGAGCTGCTGATAAAGCAGACAATTCAACTTGTCTACGTTTTAAATATAAAAGGGAAAAGTTGAAGATAAGAGAGAACAAAAGTATACGCATGCGTGTGTGCTATTAGCGAGCTTGCTATAGGTACTGAGCCACAGCTGATTGATCTGCACTCTCTTCGGTTTCTCTTAAGTAGATAAGCAAAAAAGCTTACTTTTTACTTACAGCACTTCTCTTTTGTTTTCACTTTTCTTTATTTTGCATGGTGGAAAAATCAAATAAAATATAAGCAGGTCAAAGGTAACTCACCCATCTGATGAAACGTTGAAGGCCTCCAAGTTCGTTGATGGTTTACTGTATTGGAGTTTTTAGAATTTTATTGATTATTGCACCATGGCTAAGTTATTGGATTTGGGAAAAAAGTAAGTTATTGATCAGAACATTTTGTTTTATTTTGTGTGTTGCGTTTGTATTGTATTAGATTCACTGGTCTAAAGTTGCATATGTGTGGGTGGAAGATATTTTCTTTTATGCACTGGGCGATTCACATATGGGAGTATTTGTATGGAAATACTTTGCTTTTATTTGTAGACTTGTCACACTATGATTGTAGTTTTTGGTTCGCATTGCAAATCACAAAAAAAAATTTATTAAAATAACTATGCCACAAAAAAAATATTAAATAAATTTGAAAAAAAAACTGCATTCAATATGTGAAATTTGATTGATTTTTGCAAATTTTCTCTGCTTGACGGTTTCGCACTGTTATTTGGTTTTTAAGCAACTTTGACGATTTTTAAATAACGTTCACTGCCCGATATTTCGAATTTGCACTTAAGTTAAAGTTGTGGATTTCAGGTTGTGTTGAACTTTTGAGGGCCTCCAACTGTTGACAATAATATCCATCTGCTGGCCACAACATATGGTGCAAATTCTCACCCAAGGGAGGAGGGGTTGAAGAATAGATTATTCAAACGTCTTTGAATGGACTTTGATCAAGGAATATTTAAAGTGTGGTGTGCTGAGAAATAATTTAGTTAGCGTTCTGTCGATTTGGACTTGAATTTTTATATTACCTGATGCACCGGAGCTAGTAGATTTATTGGAAATCTCTATTTAGCTGCTTGAGCGACCGCTTAAATGTTCCAAATAGCACGAGGGAAAGCCAGATAACTAAATCTTAGCCACTGCGAAAATTTTCTTTAAGGTTAAGGTGTATGGGAAAATTATGAAAAATAATTTACTTACACCAGAGAAAAATTTTCTTCTTGCAAATTTCGCAGAAATAAATAAATAATATTTATTTATGCACAAATATGCTCACATTTGGGATGGTAGAGATATTTTTGGATTAACATTGCCAATATCGAAACCAAAAAACTTAATATTTTTCTTTTAGATGAGGTCTAAAACTAGACCAATCACTTCAGCAGCCAAATCGAAAAGAACACGCCGGTAAACGTATGATCGTTGCCAAACCTAGCCTCAAGAGACGGAGAGAGCTTTATAGACGTCAAAGTGACAGTTCTACTCTCTCAGAGCTTTTACTTATCGTAGTGCAAGCCCGATTATGCAGTCATTGAAATACGCTTGAGTCTAATCGACCGTTCTGATTCAAATAACCCATAACTAGCTTAGAGCGTATATGATATGAATTTAATCTCAAACTGGCGGGTATTGTACATAACAACCAAAAGTAAGTTCCACTGATTTTTATTCGGGGAACTAACTTGAAGAAAGGCAATTACTGCCTTATGTCTTTGGCATGAAATGTACCCTGTAATCGTCCTTGCAGATCTTCCAGACCATAAAAACTGTTTCCTAACTTCTCTCTAACTCTTGCCTTTATCCACTGTGGGTTAAGTTTAGCGTTTATATTTTTCTGAAAGTTGCTCTGAGAGAAGTTACGTCTAAACACTTCCTGGCCTACTGCAAAAGATACATCTCTAGTCCGGAGGTTGAAATAATGAGCACTTTGGTCATATGCTTGAGCGATATTTTGTCTTAATTTCTTGCGAAGCAGTTTTAGTTGATCGTCTCGTTGAAGAACGTTTTCCGACTCATCCAGAAGGTTTAACGTCTTCAACAGCTTAAAATGGGATCCGTGCATGGTATGGAGAGCAACCTATACTTTGGTGAACAGAATTTCGTAAAGCACAACTAATTGCATATGTATGCAAATCCCACTCCCTATGGTCTTCCTGTACACAGAGGGAAAAAACCGAGAACATTGGACTCAAGATGAGCACAATCGTTACCAAAAACAGTGTAAGAACGGGAAATCTCATATGTAGTAGAATGTTCTCACTTCAAGAACATTTTTTTGAGAACGCGAAAACTTGAATTGAGTTGTTTTTGTTCCGTTTTCAAGAACACTTTTTACTTTATATGAGAACAAACAATACTCATTTTAAGTAATTTCGTTCTCACACAGAAAAAAAAAACTGTGCCATTCGGGCTCAACTCAACGCCAAACGGGCTCAATAATGTCGGGATAGTCACCCGATAAAAGTTCATAAAATTTAGAAACGCCCGAGAGATTTTTGTTTTCTTATAAATTTGCATATATATTTATATTATTAATAATTGTATATTTGGATTCACTTAAGACTTCTTTAATTTGAAGAAACATATATAAATAAATTAATAAGAACTTACTTTAACTCGCCTTGTCTGGGAATTGAACTCGGGACCTCGGGTCTGCGTCTCAGCGCACTCGACCGCGCCGCGCTTGCCAGACTAGGCACCCAATGACATACAAGAGCGTTTCCTCCTGACGACAAAGGAGAGAAGCCAAGAGAGCGAATTTGCTGTTGCTCTCAGCTTGTTCGCTCTCTCTGTTTTTCAACCCCCGTATAGTTGCGAAACACCATAACCAAAGCCAATGTGGCACGCGCTCACGGAATTGAAAGTCAAAAAGGCAATTATACTCCGATTGAGTTGAATTTTGCTCATTTCAAGAACATTCTGAACATTTGTTCTCAAAAATTTTGAGAAAAATCTGTTATTGTTTTGAGTTTCCGGCAACTTATATTCTGAACAGGTTTTTTCCCTCTGTGTAGATACGAACGAATCGCTGCTATTATTGAACGATTCACGCGTGCAGATGCGTTTGATTGAGGTGAGTATAGCGCTGTGTAAACATGAGCAATACCAAGGGAAGTTAACCACGCATTAAAATCAGCCGATTTAAATTGTGAACCGTTATCGCTAACTATTACCTCTGGGATACCATATTCAAAAAATATGTGATTTTGTAGATTCTCTTGGATAGCAGAAGCTGTAAATTTTTTCAATGGACATAACCAATGAAATTTGGATAGGTGATCAAGGACAATAAGCAATCCTATATGCCCTGCCTTACTTCGTGGATATGGCCCTAAAATATCTACATATAATCGCTGGAATGGTCGAATGGATACGGTGGCTTTACCCAGGGGTGGCTTAAGCGTATGGTTAGGCGCTTTAGTTGATTTACAAATCTCACAGTTGCGGATGTATTCACGCACTTGAGATACCATTCCTGGCCAATAAAAGTTTCTTCTTATCAACTCCAGTGTTTTTGCCATACCTCCGTGGGAAGATATCACTACATCGTGTGCTCTTTTTACTACTTCACAAGTCAACCCTGCTGGAACCCAAAGCTTCCACATGGACTGCCTGCAACTCTCATTGCCGTCATCGTGCTGGGTTCTGATATAAACAAAGTGGTCTACAATTTTTAAATCAGGAAATTTACCTTCATGTTGTAAAATCCTTCCTTTCAAATCTTTATAATCTGGGCCTTCAAAATGCGGAGAGTTAAGGTCAATTTCAGGTTCAATCACCTCTAAAGTCGATATTTCTTCGCAGTGTATCGATAGCGCATCGGGAACAATGTTATCACGACCTCGCCTATGGCTTACAGAAAACTTGTACCCCTGAAGTTTCATGGCCCAACGAGCCAACCTTTCTTTCAAATTAGGCTGTTTCATTAGCCAAACTAAACTGGCGTGGTCGGTAATGACCTCAAATGCTTGCAGTTCTAGGTAGCATCGAAATCTTTCAATGGCTTCAAGTGCAGCAAGGCACTCGCGCTCAGTGACACTGTATTGGCGTTGTGCTGTATTAAGCTTTTTTGACATAAACGCTATAGGTTGTTCAATGTCATCGTCAGGCTTCTGCACCAACACAGCACCAATACCATAGTCGCTGGCGTCGAAGTGCACGAAGAACTTTTTTCTGAAATCGGGATTGATGAGGACAGGTGCAGAAGTAAGCAGATTTTTGAGGTTTTCAAAAGCCAGCTGAGCTGCATCAGTCCACACAAATTTCTTTTTTGTGGATAATAGCTCGGTTATGGGAAATGTGACTTCGGCAAAATTATTTATAAAACGCCGGTACCATCCTACCAAACCGAGAAATCCTCTGGCTTGTCTTAAAGTTTTTGGGGCTGGCCATGCCTTAATTGACGCAACTTTCGCAGGGTCCGTCGAAATGCCTCCATTGCCAATCACGTAACCCAAGTATGGTACTTCTGTAACGCAAAATTCACTTTTGACCACATTGAGGGTTAAATTTGCTTTGCGAAATTGGTCCGATAAACGAACCAAGACCGACAAATATGAATCAAAATCCTCGGAGACCACACATAAGTCGTCTAAATAACCGAAAACGCAGTATTTCAGATCTGCCGGGATTAACTCGTCCATTAAGCGGCACATGGTTTGTGGCGCATTATAAAGCCCGATGGGCATTACTGTAAATTGGTACAGCGGACGTCCCGGAACTGTAAATGCAGTAATAGCTTTCGACTCTGGAGTTAAGGGGATTTGCCAAAAGGCGTCCTTAAGATCAATTTTAGTAATTATATTTGACTTCGGCAACCTAGCAAAGATATCTTCAATGCTCGGAAGCGGATACGCATCTTTTTTTGTTACTTCGTTGATCTTACGGGCTTCAAGACATAAGCGAACCTTGCCTGGCTTAAGTACAAGTCTCATTGGAGAACTCCAAGGACTGTGCGACTTCTCAATTACCCCTAACGCTAGCATTCTATCTACCTCTTTATACATTAAGTTTTCTACAGCTGGAGAGACTGGGTAGAAACGCTGTTTGACCGGTTTTGCTGCTTCAACATCTATTTCGTGTCTTAGCAAGGTGGTTTGGCCAAGCCCTTGATGTTCAAAATTGGGAAAAAGATTTATCACGGCTTGTAGGCGCTGTTTTTGCGATGCAGTTAAAGGGTATCTTTTTTCAGATGAAGTATCTGCGCCTGCTTCAGTTGACTCAATTGACGATATCAATCCGGGAGCGAGATTAAATTTTTTCCAGAAATCAATTCCTAAAATGACTCTTTTAGAAATAGATGGAATAACAAAAAATGTTATAGGGTGTTTAGAGTCTTTGTACTCAACTTCGACAGAAATTTGACCTAGAACAGGGTGACTTTTGCCATCAGCTGTTTTTATACTGGATGATAGTTTTCGAAATTGGGGATACCTAGTCCAGTCCATACTAGCTAAACTTTCGCCTAGACAGCTAACGTTGGCCCCTGTATCGAGTAAGCCTAGTTCTATAAAATCTAAAAATTTTACATGCGCATAGAGACGGCCATCTGTTCTATCATTAACAACCGCTGAAACAAGCAGTTTTCGGACAGTTTTAAGTTTTCCTCTAAACTCGCGCATCCGCAAGGTTGATCGTTTTGTTTTGTATCTTACGCAGTGAATTTCCGAATCGAAAATTCTTGCTCGTGCCTCCATGTATCGCTTAAATCGTTCGTGATATGGTCTAATAGGTTTCAAAATACGGGTGTTTAAATTATTTGTACTGTCTGAGGAAAAGAGTGTTTGTTCACTGTTTGCCTTGGCAATTTTTAAAAGAGATTGCTCAGATGGACAAATCAGTGAAGACTTTTGTGTAGATTCTGGTTTTATTTGGGAGCCATCCGATTGTTGTTGGAGGATGGTCCCTTTCGGAAATTTTCCGATCGTTTTTTACATACAACACATTGTGGTTTGTAGACTTCTTTTGCTCCACACCCGTAACAAAAGAGGGTGCGTTGCTCTTCACACATATCCCACACATGACTTGGCTGGTCACAATTCCAGCAAACATAAGTTTTAGGTGAATGTTGTAGGGCATCGATACTTGACTCAGAATCTGGAGCGGATGAAACATCTTGCTCTTCGACTGCTGAAACTGCACGATTATAGTTCTTAGGCCCAACATTGGACTTCGCAGAACGTTTGCAGACATTCTCACTCAATAAGTTTTCGCGTAAATGCACAAGTTGGCAATAATGAGCAACAGACTGGACAGAAACGAATAGTAATGCCTGACGATATTCTGGCACCAAATTCCTTTTTAACTGTTGAACTAGCCTGTATTCGTCTAGTGGAATCGAAAGGCGAGATGAAAGGTTCATAAATTCATCATAAAAGGTGACAAATAATTCGCCCTCTCTTTGCTTTCGTGCCCTCATCTCCTCCATAATAGAGTCATCGTCCTTATTGTCGTGATATTGATTTTTAAAAGCTTCACAGAACTCTTCCCAATCAATAACATTTGCCTCTTTACGGTATCTCCAGTACCATTCTCTGGCCTTCCCAACTAGTAAAATGTGCAAGTTCCGACATAAGGCCGAAAAATCGCTTCTAAGGCAATCTCCCGTTAACGCTTTTATTCGGTACAAAAACTCCTGAACCGTATGGCCTTTAAATGAACCATCGAACTTTACATTCCATCCTTGTATAATCTGAGTTACTTTTTCTTGGCTCAAGCTTTGTGTCGCATAACTATGTCTAGGTGACAAGGAAAAATTGCTGGAGGGCTCTAAGAACTGTGCCTGTTGCTGCTGTCTATTAGTATTCGCTTGGGGTCTAGGGCTATGTAAATTTGCTAACCTACGCTCGATGAGGTCTTCCATTCTGGCGCAAATTAAATCATAGTTTATATTTTGTTCAGGTGAATAAATTACTGATGTTCTACCGTGTAAACTTTGTGCCTGCCCGATTTTGTTCAAGGATACCAATATTCATCTCAGAAAGCTTACGATTGATAAGAAGCTCTATATCCTCAGAAATTTGTTGGCTATTTAATGTTTGTTTGGAAGAAGTCTTGCGGGGATTCGTATTGTGACGAACTAGTGTCTGGTGCTGCTTTGAGGGGCGACCTTTACGAACCGGATGTGTAATCTCGTCATTGTTGGATGTGGCATTCAAAATATGTGAAATGTTTAAATCAGGTGTAGGTGCCTCTAGAACACCAGGTCTGCTCGGGGTTTTAGTTTTCGATTTGCTCCGAGTGTAGTGTGATTTCGGAATTCAATTCGTTCTGGACTTTGTCTCGGAAAATCTGCTGCTGATCTGCATGGGGAAATTGGCCAATCTCTGTGTCATGCACGGCTCCTATCTTTCGAGCTAAAAAGCGCAAAGTACGGAGATGTACCAATGCTGCGCACTTCGGAGAGCTCCTTGGATCTGTGGTAACTTTTCGTCCCATCGAGTATGGTCTTCTCCAATGTGCTCCCGAATCGCAGCTAAAATGGATTGGTTGACGCGTTCGGATGCATTGGATAGCGGCGCATAGTTTCCAGTTTTCAAGTGTGTTATGTGCTTCGACTGCAAGAATTCCGTGAACTCACTGGCAACGAACTGACGTCCATTATCCGTATGCACTATTTCCTCTACATCCCTCAGAAATTTAACCACGGCTGTTGCGGTTGCCTTTGGGATCGCCTTTAGCCACACAAATTTTGTCAGATGATCCAACACCACCAATATAACGTGTCTCCACTTCTCGATCGTGGATATTTCCCCAAAAAGTCAAAAAAACAATTTTTGTATGGGTCTTTGTGTCACAGTTTCTTTTCCAATGGCTGGCTTTGTAATCTGTGTCGTATGCTTGGTTTCTTTACTGATCTCACTGGCTAAGACGTATTCTCTTACTTGGACTGTCATTCGGGGCCAATAGTAACATTGACGCAAACGGCTTAAAGTTTTCGCTACACCTCCATGCATAGCTATGTCGCTTCCGTGCGCGCGTTGTATTAGTGATGATGTCAACGCCTCTGGAATCCATAATTTTCATGAAAACTATTCACTTTCCTCCCGGGTGAACTGAGGAGCAATCCATCTTCAGCTCGTAGCTATGGAAATTTGTGTAGATTTTGCTGTACCAGCTTATATCTTTCCAAATATTCTTCGCTTTCGAATTCGGTCGTTTCAAAATATAGAAAATCCACCTCTTCTATTTCCATAGATCGCGTCAACTGTAATAATAGTGAACGGTAACAGCTCAACGTACGGTCTAAATCGCTCTACTGCCTGGACTGCTGCTAGGCATTCCTTTTCGGTCACGCTGTAGTTTAGCTGTGCACCTCGTATCTAAAAAACGCGATTGGACGCTCTTGTTGTTCTTCGTCTCGCTGAAACAATACCGCTCCTATTCCCTTATGACTGGCATCGCATTGGATATAAATTCGCTTCCGAAAGTCTGGGTGTGCCAAGACAGGAGCACAGGTGAGTGCGGAACGATTATCTTGCCTGAACTGATAATGAAAATTTAATCTTCCCTTTCAGGCAATCGGTTAAAGGAGCAGCCAATGACGAATAATCCCGGATAAATCGTCTATACCAGCCCGAAGTGCCCAAAAAACTTCTCAGCTACTTCGTAGAATTCGGAAGAGGAATTTCCTCCTCCCTTGGATTGTAGATGCTGTATACCCTCTACTCTCTCTCCATGTTGCTCGAATGTGCGAAATTCCTTCACAATTGCATCCAGTTGTTTTTTGTTGGACAAATCATGCGGCACCACCGGTACCCCTTTTGTAGCGTGTTCGGATTCTGCCGTTAGTTCTTCTACTCCCACGACATCTGGTGCCAGTTCGAACTTCCGCCAAAAATCCACCCCAAGGTACAGAGCAGGTTTCAACGTCGGACACACGAACAGAGTAAGTATCCTTCTTTGGCCATTGTACTCCACTTCGACTTCTACTTTTCCTAGAATGGCATAAGCATCCCTCCGGCTGTTTAAACTGTGGACACTCAGCCTTTCATTTGGAGATCCAACTTGCTTATCAGTTCTTGGCTTTCTGATCCTAGAAAGCTGACCAATGCACCGGTATCTAGTAAGCCTTCCAGCTCGTGTCCTTGGAGACTTACTAATCCAAATGATCTTTTATCTTCCTTTACGGCTGAACACACCATTCTTCTCTCTGCTTGTCTATCAGCACACCGGCGGCGTGCTCTGTAAACGCTGGATGCGCCACTCTCTGTGCTGTTGATTCACTCCATATTCGAGTTTTGGCTTCCACATACTCTCGTTCTCTCTGCTCCAAGCGCTTCCTACTGGACCAAGTAGTAAACTGTGAGTCTTCATTGTTAATTTTGTTTAATTTTTCTAATATTTTATTATTCTTTTCTAGTCTAGGTTCTATGCCTACAGGTTGCATATTTTTGACTATATTTATTAGAGGCTGGCATCTGGAGGAGTCCCTTCCACTTCCTCTGACTGTGTCGAACTCCGCTTGCCGTTTCCGCATTTTGAAAGTGTTACTTCCGGCGTTCCGCATCTGTAGCAAAAAATGTTACGCAATCCCAAATAGTATTCCACAATTAAAACATTTAAATATGCTTTTATCTGCAGAATCCCTGGGTCTATATAAGGCTTCGATTCTGCCTCTGCTGCTCATCTTGCAACTCGGGTTTCCTAAAGTCTGCCTCATGGACGCGATAGCTTTCCCGAAACGACCTGGTGTTCCCCGGTTTGCTGGGTTTTATCATCCACCTGGTGTTTAGCATCTTCTCCGCTTCATGGCACTCTTCTCGCAGTTTTTCAAGATTTGTGAACCACATTGGGTAATTCACATCCTCACATTCGTTTTGATTACCTTTATCAGCTCATAATCTGAAATTGCTGTGAGCAAGCGTGAGCGGAGTGTTAACATAGCCTCATTCATGCCCTCACTAGGTTTTTGCTTTCTTTCCCTTACCTCAAATTCCAACTCAAACTGGGATCGTTTGTCTTGGAATTGTAGTTGGATCGCGTGTTTGAGATTTGGCCAATCCACCCTCTCCGCTGTCCGCAGATACATCCAGTACCAATCTTTTGCTTGGCCCTCGACTAAGCAGTGAAACTCCCTTAGCACCTCTTGCCATGGTTTCTGGTACACGGATTGTAAGTATTCTAGCCGAAAGATAAACTCTGACATCGGTGTACTTTTAACGCTTCCGTCAAAAACCAGACCCCATTTACGGATCTGTCCAACTTCTTGCCTGGATTCGTGCATATGTCCCCGACTGATCACCGATTGTGTAGTGTACCGGTGTGCATTTGGGTGTCTTTTCGCTCTCAAGTGGAAAGGGATAGGCCTACTATCAGTTGGTGTATTATTACTGATTTGAAAGACCTTTGTAAAGTCAGACGGAGTTGCGTACTCTCGCTATGCTCGGTTCTAGCTCGCCGGATTGTCGGGGTTCTTACTCGTCTGAACTATACGGTTGCACACTAACACATGTAATAAGTGCGCGTTTAAATAAACTAATTCAAAATAATAATGGATGAAAGGAGCTTCTGTAAATTAATGTATTTGCGCCGACACGCATAATCAAGCCTCTGAGATTTAGTTTGTCTAGGGAACATAGGTGTTAGTTGTCCCTTCTCTGTACCCTCCCTTCCTTGACATTGCTATGAATTTCTTGCAGTGTCCCATGGTCAAGTATATATGTATGTAAATAGATAGTAACAAATAACTGTAGCTTTAGCTTTTATAAAATACTCACAAAACCATTATAATGTGTTCTCATCGTTGTATGGTTGGGCCCAAGATAAAGATGACAGGTGTAGATGCTGTTACTCAAATTTAGAACTCATAAATATATACACAGACCGATATTTCATTGGCTACCAAACTCATACATTTCAGCACTATTAATGTAGATTTAAATTCCATATCTTATTTACAAAATTGTATTATAATGAATTTCCATCAAAGAGGTTGTGGGTTACAAAGCGTCAGCAGCAAGAATTAAACATTATAAACAAGAGATCAACTTAATGAGCTTCTAAACAGGTGCGAACTTCATTATCAAAACATTATCACAAACAAAACGGCGAAAATTGCAATGATAAGAAGCATGTGCATTAGGATAGCTTGACGCATATAAAGATCATTAACACTGCTTTAGCTGTAATTAATATAAGCCGGTATGTATGAGTAGGGTTATGATAGTCGGACCCATGTCTTCTTCCAGTTCCCTTTCTAATTAAAGATTGCTTATCCCACTCCTTAACGTTCAAACCTTCTATATATGTCTATTAGGGCGGGTCGATTTGTATGGGGCAAAAAAAATGAAATAGGCGTATAGCAGAATCGCAATCTATGGACAATTCTAAGAACATTTGCCCAAGAAACCATAGGTCTAAAATAAAAACTTAGCCGCCGCATTTCAACCTTTAGGTTTATAAATAACACAGGCCAAAAAAATGACCAACATTGTGTTGTCCAGCCTTGCTGGTATATAAATATGATAAAGTTATCTGCCCAGATTCCAAAACTGGCTTCGGTTTAGCTCCATCGGTTGTTGGTCGCAAGATTTGGCGGAACAAAAAATTTAATGCTCTTTTTTCTTAATATTGGCCCTACTTTGCATTAATTTCTGAACTTGTGGAGTCTATACGACAGATTACATATCAATGGAAAATAATTATAGCCAAAAGAGTCAGAATTGGACTTTAAAGTCGGACAATTCACGATTTATAGTAATATTTTAAAACAAATAATTTACTTTAGGCCAGTATGGTTGTTTGATTTGTATTTGAACATCCTTACCATATGGCCGAACTTTTTCTCTAATTATGTAAATTTTTTTGCATTTAAATCAGCTTATTTGGCCAAGTTTTGGCCTGTTTAAGCCCAAAGCAAATATTAAAATTTATGGGAGGATAACTAGATTAATACACAAAATTTGTATAGGAACTGTTAAAAGGCTACTTGGTTCAAAATAGAATTTAGATAAAACTAAACCAGACCTAAATAACTAATGGGAAATCAAGTAGCCTTTTTATATTTCCTATAAAAAATTTGTGTATAAATCTAGTTGTCCTCCCATAAATTTTAAAAATTTTATTTAGCTTAAACTGGCCAAAACTTGGCCAAATGAGCTCATATAAATGCAACAAAATTTACATAATTAGATAACAAATTTGGCCATATGGTAAGGATGTTAAAATACAAATCAAACAACCATACTGGCCTAAAGTAAATTATTTGTTTTAAAATATTACTATAAATCGTGAATTGTCCGACTTTAAAGTCCAATTCTGACTCTTTTGGCTATAATTATTTTCCATTGATATGTAATCTGTCGTATAGACTCCACAAGTTCAGAAATTAATGCAAAGTAGGGCCAATATTAAGAAAAAAGAGCATTAAATTTTTTGTTCCGCCAAATCTTGCGACCAACAACCGATGGAGCTAAACCGAAGCCAGTTTTGGAATCTGGGCAGATAACTTTATCATATTTATATACCAGCAAGGCTGGACAACACAATGTTGGTCATTTTTTTGACCTGTGTTATTTATAAACCTAAAGGTTGAAATGCGGCGGCTAAGTTTTTATTTTAGACCTATGGTTTCTTGGGCAAATGTTCTTAGAATTGTCCATAGATTGCGATTCTGCTATACGCCTATTCAAAAAATAAATCGACCCGCCCTAATGTCTATAATTTGTTTGTTTTCTCAATTTCTATTTATTACACAGGGCAACAAAATGACAACTTTTGTGAGCTCTGGCTCACAGCTTATGGAAAATTATGGGGGTCACACCAATCACAAATTTGTAGGTTAATAAGTTTTATACATCAATGCAGCCATAAACGAGATGGCAAAGCTAACTTCGACTGTGCCGAAGATTTAATACACTTGAAAAACTTTACTCAAACTGATTTAACTGGAAAAATATATATAGCATATAGATATCAAATATTTAAAATTTTGAAATCATTGATAATAAAAATTTGATACCATAAAAAAAACTTTTCTTAGTAAAACACATTTTCCGACCGATCGGTCCTATGGCAGCTATATGCTATAGTCATCCGATTTTGATAAATTTTTTCAGAATTGCGTGGAAACATATAAAACGTATATATACTACGATTGGAGACACTACGATGGAAATCAAAAAAGTTTTTCTCACAAAGACTTATTTTTCGACCGATCGTTAATATGGCAGCTATATGCTATAGTGATCCGATTTTGATAAATTTTTCCAGAATTATGTGGAAGCACAAAAAACTAATATATACCAAGATTAGTGACGCTACGATGAAAAATAAAAAAGTTTTTCTAACTAGAACTAGTTCTTAGACCGATCGTTCCTATGGCAGCTATATGATATAGTCATCCGATCCGGCCGGTTCCGACATATTAGTTGCGTGCAGTAAAAAGAAGACTCTGTGCAAAATTTCAGCTCGATAGCTTCAAAACTGAGAGACTAGTTCGCGTATAAACAGAAAGACGGACAGACAGACGGACGGACGGACAAGCGGAAATGAACTCAGCTCATCGTCCTAATCAAGAATATATATAGTTTATGGGGTCGGAAATGACCCCTTACAAACTTCTGGGCAAAATTAATATACACTTTTCAAGTGTATAAAAATCAGCAAACCCGAAAGTGCCTAAATTGGACCTTGAAGATAATTTTTTCTCAATTACTAGCAAATTTTTCAAAATAAATCGTCGTCTACAACTGTTGAATAAGCAAGTTAAATCGTTCTAGTTGCACATCACTATGCGATGTTCCATCACTAGATTTATAGATTCCGTTTTGTGCCAAGATCTTTGTACGTTTCCCTTTATGCTCTCAGTCTCTAATAAACGTTTGTCGTGTCCACACTTGTGTCGTGTGTTCTGATTTGGGTGACTCAAGGAATGTTCCTGGAACTGGCCGATTTGATAGTTCCTCTTTATTTTTCACACTAACATTGGTTATGGGCCCAGTCTCGCGAAAAATATAGAGATGAGCGCGTTTCAAATCGAAAAATTAAATGAACACAATTATGATGTGTGGTGTGTACAAATGCGCAGTATACTTGTACACCAGGAACTATGGAAAATAGCAAGTGGCAAGCTGGAGTTGACAGAGGAATCAACGAGTGAAGATGCTGCCAAGTGGAACTTGCTAGATGAAAAGGCTTTGGCCTGTATAATCTTAAATGTGAACGTTGCGCAGTTAAATTATATAAAAAATGCTCATTCGGCACTGGAAGCATGGATCACGTTGCGTGATGTGCATGTGTCGAGCGGCCCGCTGCAAAAGGTGACGCTATACAAAAAACTGTTAAATTCAAAGTGTTCGGCTGGAGACAATATGGTTCAATATGTGAATAAGTTTGTGGAAATAACTGAAAAGTTAGCCGAAGTGAATCTTGAATTAAATGACGAACTAAAAGTGATAATTCTGCTGTCCAGTTTGAGTGCAGAATTCGAACATTTTGTCGTCGCAATGGATACGAGAGATTCGTTGCCGTCGTTTGAGTCGCTCAAGGTTAAACTTTTAGCGGAGGCTGAAGGACTTAAAGAGAATAGTGAGCGAGAGAGTGAAATGAACGGTAAACAGCAAGCGTTTTATGCTGGATCGCGAAACGGCAAAGGAGAAACATGCACAAAGCAAAATGTAAAAATTCGGCGGATTTTGCTTTATATGTGGAAAACGTGGCCACAAAGCAGTGCAGTGTAAAGAAAAGAAAAAGGACAAAAACGAACAAGAAGAACCAAATCGGGATAGAAGAAAGATTTCGTTTTCGGTATTTGCTGCAGTGAACAGAGAAAACATAACGAAGAGAACATGGTGTCTCGACAGTGGGGCGACGTCTCACATGTGTTGTGAGAAAAGTATGTTTGTGTCGTTCGTGGAAAATAGAGACAAAGTTATGTTGGCGGCAGACAAAGTGATCGAATCACCTATGAGTTATGGGCACACTATTGTTTTTAAAGACAGTCACGCACTAGTGAGATCCAGGGATGGACAGATTTTGTTGAGAGCACAAATGAGAGACAATTTGTTTTTGTTTAGTGACGTGAACGTGAATCGGTTGTTTTCAATGCAGAACAAGGCTGTTATTTGGCATAATCGGTATGGCCACTTAAACTTTCGGAGCCTTAAAGACTTGATTACGAATCATCGTGTGGTTGGCATTGACGTTAAAAACATTCCGCTTGAAATAAATTGTAACACATGCAATAAGTAAAAAATTTGTGGATTGCCATTTCCAAAAAAGTGCACAGGGAGTGCGACTCATTTGTTGGAACTAGTTCATACTGACGTGTGTGGGCCGATAAATGTGCAATCGATAGGCGGCGCTAGGTATTTCATCACGTTTATCGATGATTTTTCCAAGAGAATTTTCGTGTATTTTATGAAATTTTTCCGTGTTAGCTGTGAAAGAAAAAACATGCCGCTAGCAAAAGATTTACTGCACCCTCTGCCCGCTGAGGAGAAGCGCAAGCACAAGCTCAAGCGCTTGGTCCAGCATCCTAACTCTTACTTCATGGATGTGAAGTGCCCTGGCTGCTATAGAATCACAACCGTGTTCAGTCATGCCCAGGGTGTTGTGGTATGTGCCGGTTGCGCCACAATTCTGTGCCAGCCCACTGGAGGACGTGCCAAGCTGACA
The DNA here is from genome assembly GCA_018904225.1 of Lordiphosa mommai. NCBI lineage: Eukaryota > Metazoa > Arthropoda > Insecta > Diptera > Drosophilidae > Lordiphosa > Lordiphosa mommai. The sequence goes on along the minus strand of JAEIFT010000065.1, from coordinate 643,335 downwards.
GAAGGCTGCTCGTTCCGTAGGAAGCCACAGTAAATTGTTGGTCTGACGCCTAATCGATGTGAACCACAAATTATTAATTTTTTAATAAAAAGAAAAACAAGAAAACTATAACACGTAAAAGATCAGGCGTTTGAGAAGTTTCAAATATACAAAAATTTAGTTGAGCTCCAAACGCAAAAGAAAATAAAGGCTATTCGTAGCGACATCGGCAGAGAATATATATACAATAGATTTGATGAATATTTGAACGGGTGTGGTATAAAAAGACAACTGACGGTGCCATATACTCCTCAGCAAAACGGAGTAGCTGAGAGAGCGAACAGAACCCTTGTTGAAATGGCGCGTAGTATGATGGTGCATGCTAATATTGAGGAGCCATTGTGGGCAGAGGCCATTTCAACTGCGAGCTATTTGCGTAATAGGGAATAATCATCGTTATCGAAGGAGAAGGACGCAATTTTTTACCGCCGCTCTGACAAATTAAATTTTTTAATATTATTTGTGATTATTACGTGTTTAAAATTAATTAAAAACAACAACATTTAAAATAACCAAACGCGCAAACATCAATAAACACAAATCATCACGGCAAATAATTATTGTCAAGCAAACGCCTAGCGCCAACATAGACACTCACACATTCGCATAAACAATAGGAAAACAATCTAAAATAATCCTTCATTGTATACAAATTCACACAACAATAGGCCAGCAACACAAACACATATCCATATACACAAATTAAAACATATCCAAAATATCCAAAACACTCAATTGCACTACAAGTATTAAATAACACAACCAACAACAATAACATGACGGGTCCAACCAAACGTCAACGCACCGACACTACGTCATCCGCTAGGCTTTCTGATGCCCCCTCACCCCAGCTGATCCAGCATCTCAACCGGCGTTTTGATGAACAAGCCATGCACATCACTACGAGCATAACGTCCAGCATTGGTGAGGCCGAGTCTCGGATTCTTCGGGTTCTGGAGGATAAGTTGAGCAGCATGGCTTCTGATTTGCAGCTGCTGGTCCAGCGTGTTCAGAAGCTGGAGATGGAAGCATCAGATGCCAGAGAGGTGCGGGAGCGCGGGGCTAAGCAAATGGATGATCTGCGGGAGGAGGTTGCCCATCTCCGAGACAGGCTGAACTCAAGAATTGCAGCTGAAGCAAATGCTCTTATCGAGTGTGATCTGCGACTGCACGGCATCCCATTCACTGAGGGCGAAGATTTGAGGGCGGTCTATCACAGTCTTTGCTTTGAACTGAAGCTAACTCCGGCACCGAGAATAAAAACAATTTTCCGGGTAAGACAACGCGAAGGCGCGCATACGGTAGTGGATCCAGTAGTCGTACTGAGACTTGACACCATGCGGGAAAAGATCTTGCTCCTACGCACAATTGGAGCTTACAAGAAGGCAACACAACAACAACTGACTCTATCACTGCTTGGTTTCAACTCGCCCACTCCATTCTATGTCAACGAGCAACTCTCCAAACCTAATTATGAGATTTTCAAAGAAGCAATGAGGTGTAAAAAGCTTAAGCTTTTCAAAGCTGTGTTCTCTCGGCGCGGCCTAGTCCACGTAAGGTGTGGAGAGAGCGTAACATGCGTGGAGAGCTTGGGTAAGCTTATGGCACTGAAGAATGAAGCAGCGCACGTGGTCCCAGAACAACTGACCACTACTGAAAATTGTAATGCAGAGCATCAAGCTTTAGCGGTGCAAAGCTCCTTTCGTCAGTAACATCTATAACGTATTATTTAAATTTAATAGTCCTAAGATTAGTTTTGTCCAAACTGTTTATATTTTATTTTTTATGTGGGGTGTGTGTAATATGTATTGTCCTATTCAAAGTAAAACGTGTGCGTATCTAATAGTAGAATTCCATATAAGCTCACATACTAAGTGATCTTAGTCTGTCCAACACGAATAGCTACTCCCTATTACGAATTCTCAGCAAACAAAAGGAGGGCTTAAAAATATGCCACATAAATGCGCAGAGTCTGACCAGAAAGATCGAGGAGTTTAGATATTTATTTGTTGGTTCTAATGTGGACGTTGTTTGTGTATCAGAGACGTGGTTTATGTCAAGTTTATGTGATCAGTTAGTCTCATGTGAAAATTATGTCCTGTATCGTTCAGACCGTGAAGGCCACGCTGGAGGCGTTGCAATTTACGTAAACAAAAGATTGACCTCTAAGTTAGTTTGTAAGCAGCCAAATGGTAGTGCAATGGAATGGATCTTTATTCAGATATACAATAGAAGTCACAATAAGAAAATGCTGGTTGGCTGCATCTATCGACCGCACCGAAATATTGATTACTCTGACTTTACAAACCTAGTTTCAACTTTAACACTTAACTTCACCGACATCATATTGACTGGGGATATGAACAGCAACATATTAGTTGAGAAAAAACTTTTGGATGATATGGCATCTCTAGACTTACAACTTGTAAACTCCACTATTGCAACGCATTTCTCCAGTACCTGTGATACTTTGTTAGATGTATTTTTTGTAAATAACCCTGTCAATGTCCTTATGTATGACCAACTTTCAGTACCTGTCTTTTCTAAACATGACTTGATCTTCCTAACGTATTATACACAACTTGACTATAATGACAATCAAATAGAATATAGGGACTTTAAAAATATCGACATGACTGCTTTATACGATGACTTTAACAATTGTAATTGGAATCTAATTTATACGATACCTTCTGTCGAGCATCAGCTTACTCTTTTCCATTCTAATATTAAATATCTTTTTGACCTATATGTTCCACTCCGAACTAAAAAGATAAGTCCTATGCAAAAACCATGGATAAATAATGACATTAAACAATCTATCTCCTCACGTGATATGATGTTTAAGAAATGGAAGCGATATAGGACCCCACATCACTTGACTCAATTCAAACTCGCCAAAAAAATTGTTGAGAAACAAATTAATCTTGCTAAGCGCAAATTCTATGAAGAAAAATTTGGCTGTGCAGTAACTAACAGGGAAACTTGGAAGCAACTCAAAAATCTGGGGGTGGGCAAACCGAAACCTTCTGTTAAAAATGATGTTAATGTAGATGATCTCAACAAAAGGTTTGTTGAATGCCAAGTACCTGAAGTCTCCGTAAATTCGTACCTGATCCAACTACCTGATACTGACAACGACTGTGATAGTAGGTTTAGTTTTTCGTGTGTAACTGAATGTGATGTCTTAGAATCGATCCTTAAGATTAAATCAAATGCTACTGGACTGGATGACATAAATCCAAAATTTTTAAAGATAATGCTGCCAGTAACTCTGCCCTACATTACCCATATTATTAATGCTGCCTTGACTACAAGTTCATTTCCAGACTCCTGGAAAGTCGCTAAGGTTCTACCGATTCCCAAATCTGCTGAAGAGTACAGGCCTATCTCGATACTACCATTTCTATCAAAAGTCCTTGAGCATCTGATGGCAATCCAAGTCAATAGTTTCATGTATTCAAACAAATTCTTTAATGACAAGCAATCAGGTTTCAGAAAAAAACAGGAGCTGTACTACAGCAATAATAAATATTACTGAAGACATTCGCAGGAAAATGGACAATAATAATGTGACTTTTCTTACACTTCTTGACTTCAGCAAGGCATTTGATACAGTAAACCACGAGATTCTTTGCACTAAATTAAGAAATCTGTATAAATTTTCAAATTCAGCTATCAAACTTATGCACTCCTACCTCTCAAATAGATGCCAAGCAGTTATCACCCCTACTAATTGTTCATCGTTTCTTGTTCTCAAACGTGGTGTCCCTCAAGGATCGATTCTAGGCCCATTATTGTTCTCAATTTATGTTAATGATCTGCCTAATGTTCTGTCAAACTGTGAAGTCCACATGTATGCTGATGACGTTCAACTATATGTGAGTCGTCCACTGTGTCGTATTAGTGAATGTGTTAGTGCTTGCAATGATGACCTGTCAGCTGTTAGCAATTGGGCAGTTAAAAATGGATTGGGGCTGAACCCTATAAAGTCGAAGTGCTTAATAGTCTACAAAAAAGATATTGACACTAGAAGTTTACCAAGTTTATTTATTGAACAAACACCTGTAGACTATATTAATCAGGCAAACAATTTAGGTTTTACATTTAACAAGACTCTGACCTGGACTGATCACATAAATAAATCTATTGGCAAAACATATGGCATGCTTAGGCAATTGTATATTACGCAACAGTACATACCTACACAAATCCGAATGCGGATTGCAAAAACTTGCCTTATCCCTACTTTGTTTTATGGAGTCGAAGTTTTTTGCAACTGTGATTCGTCTAGCCGCCACAAACTCCAGGTTGTATTTAATAACATAGCCAGATACATTTTTAATATAAAACGTCATGAGCATATTTCTCGATATTCGTTAAAAATATTTGACTTGCCCTTAACCTTATGGATGAACTACAGAACTCTGCTACTGCTACACAAAATCATTAATAATAAGGAACCCTCGTATCTCTTTGAAAAGTTTAGTTTCAGCGCATCAGTCAGAACCAATAATTTATTAAGCATACGATTTAGGCTCTCCAGTTCTGAAAAGCACTTCTACACACACAGCATTCGTTGTTGGAACCACTTGCCTTTATATGTGAAGTCTATTAGAAACGCACCGCTCTTCCGTAAAACCCTTAAAACACACCTACAAACTCAATAATATATATAAAAAAAAAAAAAAAAAAAAAATAAATAAATAATAATAATAATAAAATAAAATAAAACAAAATAAAAATAAAATTTAAAATATATATAAATAATAATAAAACAATTGTAAAGTAAATCAATCAATTAATGTAATGTATTGTAATGTTATTCAACAATGTCAAATTCGTTATTGTAATTGTCAATTTATTGTACTCTTGTATTAGTTAAGCGATAAAAATTAAAACATAACTATATTAAGTTTATCAATGTTCTTAGTAATTAAGTGCCATTAATTGGTCTACAAGTTGTGACTTGCACAAAAACACAAGCTCATTAGAACTTAGTGCAAGGATGTCAAGAAATAAATCTAAATCTAAATCTAAAAAAAAAAAAAAAAAAAAAAAAATCTCCGTCGCAGGCATTGGGTGGTGTAACTCCCCTCGAAGTTTGGAGCGGGAAAAAGCCAAGAGTTACACACCTACGCATTTTTGGTTCACCAGTGTACGCGCTGGACAAGATGCAACACAACAAATTTCGTCCTAAGGGTAAAGAGTATGTGTTTGTTGAATACTCTCTTACCGCCAAAGCATATCGGCTGTACGACAGAGAGGTTCGGCAAGTCGTGGAAAGGCGGGATGTGAAATTTGTTGAAGGCGAAATAACATCTGTAGATCATGCTTCAACAAGTAATGATTTCACTTCTTTCATCATAGAGTTTCCTGCAGAAGGCGATTGGCGTGGTGAAAAGGCGAATCAAGGGCAAGCAGATCCGGAAGATGTGGCTTTAGAAGAAGCAAAGAGGCGAGGTAGCAAAAGAAGAGTTCGTCCAGAGGGAGCAGATCCAGAAGAAGCTACTACAGAACAAGTTGATCAAGCTGAGGGGGCTCCGGGGGAAAATAAAATTTCTGATCAACATGAAGATGAGGACGAGTTTGAGAGTTTTGACGATCAAGAGGTGACTTCGTCAAGCAGCTCTACTGAAGACCAGGGTGGTCGTCGTGGTCCAGGCAGGCCCAAGATAATACGCAGTGGACAAAGAGGTAGGCCCAAGAAAGAGTACAATATGGTCAATAATATTGTTAGCTATCATGATATCGATACGCCAAATAATGTGAAGCAGGCGTTAATGGGCAAACATTCGTCAGAGTGGCGAAAATCTATGAAGCGTGAGCACGAGGCTCTGATCGCAAACAAGACATGGTCACTGGTAGACCTGCCTCCGGACGCAAAAGCTATAGGATCCATGTGGATGTTCCGTGTAAAGCGCGATGATCGTGAAAACATCGAAAGGTTTAAGTCAAGATTGGTCGCTAAAGGTTGCAACCAACAGTTTGGAGTGAATTACACTGAGACTTTTTCACCTGTCATTCGATATGAGAATATAAGGTTATTGTTAGCTATAGCCGCAGAAAAAGAGTTGTACCTTCACCAAATGGATGTTTCAAATGCATATTTGAACAGCGAGCTAAGCGAAATTGTATATATGAGACAACCCGAGAATTTCGTTAGCCCAAAGTATCCAAATCGAGTTTTGAAGCTTAATAAAGCTTTGTATGGCCTTAAACAGTCTGGTAGGGCCTGGAATAGTACTTTGGATGACGCCTTGAGAGGACTTGGTTTTGTGGCTACCAAAGGAGAACCGTGTTTGTACAAGAAGATCAGTCGAGACTCGTACAATTTGATAGCCATGTATGTCGAATAATAGCCGAATAATAGCCTGTTCAAGAAAATGCGATCTGGTTGACATTAAGAAGAAGCTACAGGGTAGTTTTGATATCCAAGACGGCGGCGCGTTGCATCATTTCCTTGGAATGGAAATTCAGAGTGATGGTGAGCGTGGTTCTATTTCTGTTGGTCAGAAACAGTACATCAAATGTCTGCTCGAGAAGTACAACATGAACGTGTGTCGTTCTGTTTCGACGCCTTTGGATCCCGGATTTCAGATTTGCTGCAAAGATGAAAAGTGTGGCAAAACAGATGTCACCGAATACCAGTAGCTGATAGGGTCTATAATGTATTTGGCTATTTCAACGCGTCCTGACATCATGCACTCTGTAAGTAAATTGGCACAGAGAAATTCCGACCCGCATGTAGAGCATGAGTCCGGCGCAAAGCACATTTTGCGGTATTTGTCGAAAACAATCGACTTGAAGCTCCATTATCGCAAAACTGGCCAACGTTTGCATGCGTATGTTGACGCAGATTGGGCGAACGATGGTCTGGATTGAAAATCGTATACGGGCTACGGTTTTTACCTTGGCGGATCGGCTTTTTCGTGGGAATCGAAGAAGCAAGGAGTGGTTGCTCTCAGTAGTACTGAGGCCGAATATATTGCTTTGTCCACTGCATCCAAAGAAGCTATATATTTACGTCGGCTGTTAAAGGAAATAGCCTGTCATCCCTCAGCAGAGCCCATTCAAATCAGCGGTGATAACCTGAGTGCACAGCAGATCGCTACAAATCCCGTTCATCATAAGCGAACCAAGCACATTGACATAAAGTTTCACCACATCAGAGATGTCATTGCCAGTAACGAGATTTGTATTAAATATGTTCCCACGAATGAAAATATTGCTGATGTATTTACAAAGAACTTGCAGAAAGAGAAGCATAACAAATTTGTAAAGGCACTTGGCTTAGAGGTATAAAATAAATTGTAAAGAGCAATTTAACTTGAGAAGAAGTGTTGAATAAGCAAGTTAAATCGTTCTAGTTGCACATCACTATGCGATGTTCCATCACTAGATTTATAGATTCCGTTTTGTGCCAAGATCTTTGTACCTTTCCCTTTATGCTCTCAGTCTCTAATAAACGTTTGTCGTGTCCATACTTGTGTCGTGTGTTCTAATTTGGGTGACTCAAGGAATGTTCCTGGAACTGGCCGATTTGATAGTTCCTCTTTATTTTTCACACTAACAACAACCAAGTGCGTAAATTGGAAAACCAAAACAACTATTTTACGAATTTTGTTGCAGTTTTATCAGCTTGTTGGACTAAGCTACAGCCGTTTTTTCACGAAAAAGTGAATTAAAATTTATGGCAGGACAACAAGATTAATTCACAAAATGTGTATAGGAAATATGAAACATTCCGGCAGTACTAGATTAAAAAAAATGTTCCCCAAATTCATATTTGCTCTCTTTAAACAACCTCGCGATAATAACATTTAAATTTCATAAATTGGGCTATTTAAGCTCCTTGTGACTAGTATGAATTTCCAAATTAAAACAAATGCATTGTTTCCAGACATCGCTCTGGATGAAAACACAAAATTCCTGTAGCCTTTTTTGCTTGATTTGCCAAAGAGTTAGACTTGTCTTCTTTTCTGTTCAAGTGCCGGTTGCTTACAGAGCCGGTCCAGTCCATTTATTTTTATATGAATGTGTGTGTAATGAAAATGCATTATGTACAGAGATGCCAGATGGGCAGAGAAAATACTTAATAACTAGTGTTTTGCATTTAGCGTGACATTTGAACTTAATATATTTGACATTTATACTGTCCCCAATCATCCTCCCCCCGTTGAAAGCATGCATATCGCTTTAACTAATTAATTGGAAGGCGAGCGATCTTTTGAATTTTACGTCGAAGGGTGCCCTTTCTGGTTCTGAGATCTACGACTCTCACACTTCCATCCTGTCCAGCGATGGCCGATGTGACCCGAGCTAAATTCCAGTGTTAATGCTCTGCCATCGTTAGGGTCATCTGATTGTGGAGCGATTGGCCTGGAGTTCAGAATCGCTTCTACCTCGATGAACGTGGTTTGCAGTTCCTCATAAGTCAGACTAGCTTCAGCAATGTTCTTTATTAGGAGTGTCTTTGCCGACTTAACTGCCGCTTCCCAAAGCCCACCAAAATGAGGTGCTCTTGGCGGAATAAACGAAAATTCGAATCCTTTGCATGCTCTGTAAGACATGATCACATCAATTGCTTTTGGCCTTATGACACGACATTAATTGAACGTATTAATAATGCATTAATTTCAGTTGATATTGGTTTTGCGTGAGTGAGAGAGAGACAAATATATGTGGAGATTAATGAGGTTTTTAATGTCGCATTAACACGTTACTATCGGCTATCGGAAAAATACTAACTTGAACAAAATCTCAAAAAAAAATATACCAATTTCGATTGCCATTGGCCGATAGATGAATGCACTAAATCGTACTTTGAAACTCATTATTTTGTCATTAATTTGTAGAAAAGCCCTCAAAATAGATAAGACAGGGACCAATTTGCTTCTATATTGTGGTATTGAAGTTGTATGCGACAAACATATTATTAAATAAAAATAATAAAAACGAGAAGGAAAAGCTAACTTCGATAGTGCCGAAGTTTTAATACACTTGAAAAACTTTACTCCAACTGATTTAACCTGTAAAATATATATGGGATATAGATATCAGATATTTAAAATTTTTAACTCATTTGATAATAAAAATTTGATACCATAAAAAAAAACTTTTCTTAGTAAAACACATTTTCCTACCAATCGGTCCTATGGCAGCTATATGCCGGTTCCGACATATTAGTTGCGTGCAGTAAAAAGAAGACTCTGTGCAAAATTTTAGCTCGATAGCTTTAAAACTGAGGGTCTAGTTCGCCTAGAAACAGACAGACGGACGGACGGACAGACGGATTTGAACTCAGCTCGTCGTCCTGATCAAGAATATATACAGTTTATGGGGTCGGAAATTAATATTTCTATGCGTTACAAACTTGTGGGCAAAATTAATATACATTTTTCAAGTGTATAATGATTAGATAAATAATTATGAAGCATTCACAAAAAAATTTTTAGCCGAGTGTGATGCCAATATTTTCAGCACAGATTCTCAGATAGGCAATGATTTGATATTTTTAATTTTTATTAATTATTAAAGATTTTTATTATTTTTCATCGTTAATAATAATTTTGATTAATTTTGTTTATAAAAAATCAACAATCATTAGTTACTTGTAGAGTTTTATTTAAAAAATCATTGATGATGTTTTATTTCGAGTATTATTTTATTTACTCAAGCTTAACGATTATTCTCAAGGCATTCAAATTATTAGGGATTGTTTTGCTTGAAAATCAAGAATATTAATCCTAATAAGAATTTGTTTTCGGAAGTTGAATTGTTATACAAAGTAGGCGGGGGGTTTTAAAGGGGCGCGATATAAATGCCTTCGATGGTTAAAATGATTGGGGCCGCTTCGATAGAAAACAAAAAAGATTTTCTCACTAGAAGTAGTTTTTTGACCGACCGTTTCTATGGGAGCTATATAATATAAACATCCGATTTTGATGAATTTTTCCTGTATCATGTGAAAGCATATAATGCTAACATATACCAAGATTAGTAACGCTACGATGGAAAACAAAAAAGTTTTTCTTACTAGAACTAGTTTTTTGACCGATCGTTTATATGGCAGCAATATGATATAGTCATCCGATTTTGATCAATTTTACCATAAATGTGTGGAAGCATATTTAACCATCATATACCAAGATTAGTGACGCTACGATGGAAAACAAAAAAGTTTTTCTCACTCGAACTAGTTTTTTGACCGACTGTTTCTATGGCAGCTTGATGATATAGTCATCCGATCCGGCCGGTTCCGACATATTAGTTGCGTGCAGTACAAAGAAGACTATGTACAATTTCAGCTCGATAGCTTTAAAACTGAGGGACTAGTTCGCGTAGAAACAGACAGACGGACAGACGGACGGACGGACAGACGGAATTGAACTCAGCTCGTCGTCCTGATCAAGAATATATATAGTTTATGTGGTCGGAAATTAATATTTCTAAGCGTTACAAACTTCTGGGCAAAATTAATCTACACTTTTCAAGTGTATAAAAATATAACAAAATTTTTTGCTACTTGGCTGTTGCGACGTATTTTGCTTTATTTTTAATGATAAATAAAATGTGAAATAACAATAAGAAAACTAACTGCAGGTTTCACTCATAAATTGTTGCCGGGGTCATGTGCGAGGACACGAAAATTAAGAAAACTATTCTTCGTATGACCGCACATTTATTTTAATTGACTTAAAATATGATAAAGTCGAATGTTCAGAAGCAGAACACAGTGATGCGTAGTTGCATTGGTCCTACTGATAGGCCACTAATCGCATTGCTTTATTTGGCTACAGTAAATAACAACATTCTTTTATACAAATATTGTCATAATTCGAAATCTATATTGAAGGGAAAGTTGGAACTCGTTGCAATCGCATATTCGAATTCACTAGTCAACCATTTCCAAAATTTTAATGGAAACAATGTGTTGATAGTCAAGAAGTACCTGGCATTTCCATCTTCGAACATGGAATGGAAAAAGAATGCCAAAAATTTTATGAATTTCCAAAATTTATTGTACATATTGTGTTAAAATATATATTTTGTTTAAAAAAAACTATTTATATTGAAAATTTGTACAAGCAAACATTTCAAGATACGAGCGGTGCCAAAAATCGGTTCTTACTATTTTAGTTTAAAAGATGACCACTATTAAATTTGTATAGCTATTGCTGATGCTAATCATAAATTCAAATTTATTAAAATGCCTGCAAGTGTGACCGTTCGTACTTGCGATAGAAATCCAGAACCAAAAACGAATATAGCTGTACCGTTCACTCGCATTTAATTAATGAAAAGATTAATATCGTGTCATACAGTCTTTTGGAGTTTAACGAGTCTTGCTTAAACTTAGCCAACTTAGCATCTGCACCAACAAAGTTAGTTGCATTATCACAATACAACTTTTGAGGCAATCCACGTCGTGCAATGAATCTTCGAATACATAATAAGAATGCGTTAGTTGACAGTTCGGTTACCAGTTCGATATGTACAGCCTTGTTTGCGAAGCAAACAAAAATTGAACCATATGTTTTGTATGGGACTTTCCTCGAATTTTATAAGTTTTCATAAAAGGGCCGCAGAAATCAACATCAATAATCAAAAATGGGCGTTCACCACGTAGACGATCAGCAGGGAGATCACCCATCACCTGCTGCATTAAACGAGGCTTATAATGAAAGCAATGAGTACATGATCGAACGACTTTACGAGCTAATAATCTAGCGTTTACAACCCATAATTTCTCTCTCAATAGTGAATTTAGAACCTTAGAATAGGCGTGCAAATTTTGACGATGTAGAGATTCAACGTATAAAAGAGTGAAACGATGGTTGCTTGGGACGATTGCTGGAAATTTCGCATCAAACGGCCGCTCTGATCTGGCTAGCCTTCCACCTACCCTGACCACACTAACACGGTCATTTTATTTATTTATTTCGTTTAAAAGTAACTTTGTCTTTCAGACACAGTTACCATATAATATAATATTTACATGATATATACATGAAAAACAGAGAGAAAGAGTAGGATATAAGTTAACACTTAACTAGTTAATAAGATATCTTGAGACACCCTAATAATAATTCACATAATCTTGTTGCACCCTAATATAATCTTGTGTCACCCTAGTGTAGAATTAAGGTTTGACTTCAGGATGCTGATGCAGCAATTGACACTTTAGCGGGCTGCGCCCAACTCCATTGGCCAGCAGCGATCGCCTGATTCTTGCGTGTGTGCAAGGTCAGCGTTTTCGTTTTCCGTTTGGCCGGCTCGCCGGCTTTGACTTTAAGTTTTAAGTTCAGTCTTGTATTGATATCAGTTGCTAACGCAACAATAAAGATTTACTTGCTCCGGCACTTGCCGTAATTAACTTTGTTTTATTGATGAGCCACAAGGCCAGTAATAGGAAGCAGTCACTTCCCAACCTAATCATCAGTTCCAGCCAACACCCTTGAAGAGGGATCCTGGAGTTGCAGTTCTCGACTACTATCGAGAACACAGGACGGACACGGAGTACAATCCTAAGCCGCAACAAACCTAACAGCCAGACGGAGGCGGCAGGAAGTAAAAGTACTGGAACCCACCGATACTGGATTAGTTTAATTGGCGCCCAACGGAATAGATTTATCATAGATAGATAGAAAAATCTACGAACATGAAGAAAAACCATGTAAGTGATTGTTCGCAACAATATCAACTTCAAAATCAAAAATTAAATAAAATTTGTTTTAATAAAACAAAAAATATTGGTAGCATTTGGCAGTGTAAAAGTGAGTGTTTTGAGATCTAATAATTATTTTATGGAATATAGTTGAGTGCAATTCTGCGATATTAAAACTGTTTCTGTTTATGTGTTTGGTAAATTTGCTGAGCAAAAAGGTTTTTGTACCGACTGCCCATGAGTTGGGAGCTTAGGTAAATAAAAGTAGAATACGATAGCGACGATAGTCAAGAGATTGGATATTGTCCTCAGCCTCAAGCACAGAAACAGGTAGAAATGGACCCAGCAATGATTAAGGAATTAATAGACCAATGTGTCAAAAACGCCCTTGACCAACAAGAGAGGCGCCTAACGACTGGGTTTAGTGCGGAACTCGAAAGAATAAAAAACCAAATCACTGCCATGACAGTGGAAGCCCCTCAGATAGCAGTGTATCAAAAAGTGACCATAAACCCGAGTGTAAAGTGTGAGGTTAAAATGGATATCGTGAAATCGGTCCCCACATTTAGCGGAAGTCACGAAGAGTATGTATCTTGGAGACAGTCTGCCATAGATGCATATGAAGTTTTTAAAAACTATGAAGGTAGTGAAGCGCACTACGAGGCTGTGGCCATCATAAAGAATAAAATTTGTGGAGCAGCGCGAGCATTGCTCACATCACATAACACAGTGTTAAATTTTGATGCAATCATAGCTAGACTTGATTGCACATATGCAGACAAATGGATAGGCAGGGTGATCTTGAAATAATGGATTACTATGACGAAATTGAGAGAAAGCTCACACTCGTCACCAACAAGATAGTTATGACACACAATGAACAGTCAGCAACCATCCTTAATGAGGAAGTTAGGAGCGATGCCCTACACGCTTTTATAGCTGGCCTCAGAAGGCCACTAAAAGCATTAGTGCTCCCAGCACAACCCAAAGATTTGCCTTCTGCCTTGGCATTCGCTCAAGAGGCTGAGAATAGCATTGAGAGGAGCGCGTTTGCAGCTTCTTATGCTAAAGCAATTGAGGATAAACGCCATTCGTGCGATAATAACAGACAAGGCAGTTATTCCCAGACTAGGCAAGAAAAAAACGCACATTTTACGGGAACGACAATTGGCTGGCAAGACACTAAAAATACTTATCGACACTGGTGCGGCAAAAAATTACATTAGGCCCGTAAAGGAGCTTAAAAATGTAACCCCTGTCGACACCCCATTCACTGTGAATTCCATTCATGGATCCAGTAAAATCAAAAATAAGTGTGCTATGAAAGTTTTCGTAAAAGTTGCCTCATTTTTCATTTTAGACACCCTCGACGCATTTGACGCTATCATTGGCTTCGATCTGCTAACGTAGGCTGGTGTAACTTTGAATTTGTCTGATAATACTATCAACTATGGCAACAAATCTGAAACTTTGAAACATCTTCCTTGTGATAACGTGAACTTCACACGTGTTGAGGATATAACTGTCCCCGACAACGTAAGGGCAGAGTTTAAAAAAACGATACTGAAAAGAATTAAGGCATTTTCGACCTCTAACGAGGCACTTCCTTTCAATACATCAGTTGTCGCCACGATTCGCACCGAGGATAATGATCCGGTGTACTCAAAACTTTACCCGTACCCTGCAGGTGCTGCAGACTTTGTTAATAACGAAATTGCACAGTTATTAAAGGATGGCATCATAAGACCATCAAGATCACCGTACAACAGCCCAGCGTGGGTTGTTGATAAGAAAGGCTTAGATGACAATGGCAATAAAAACAAACGTTTTGTCGTTGATTTCAGAAAGTTAAATGAGCGAACGGTTGCCGATCGCTACCCCATGCCAAGTATTCCGATGATTCTAGCGAATCTAGGAAAGGCACAATTTTTTACAACGCTGGATTTGAAATCCGTCTATCACCAGATTTACTTGGCTGAGAAAAATCGCGAGAAAACAGCTTTCTCAGTAAATGGCGGAAAGTACGAGTTTTGACGATTGCCTTTCGGGTTGAAGAATGCAGGTAGCATCTTCCAAAGGGCAATTGATGATGTTCTTAGAGAGCAAATCGGCAAAATATGTTATGTCTACGTGGATGACGTAATAATTTTCTCTGAAAACGAGCAGACCACATTCAACACATCGACATTATCCTCAAGCTCCTTTGCGACGCAAACATGAGAGTGTCTTAAGAAAAAACCAAGTTCTTCAAAGAAAGTGTGGAATATTTAGGTTTTGTTGTCACTAACAAAGGGGCAACAACAGACCCAGAAAAAGTCAAGGCAATCCAAGAATACGTTGAACCAAAGAACTTGTATGCTTTGAGATCCTTTTTGTGCCTCGCAAGCTACTACAGGGTATTCATTAAAGACTTCGCGTCTATAGCAAGACCATTGACAAGTCTATTAAAAGGTGAAAATGGCATGATCAGCAAACACATGTCGAGAAAAACACTCATAAATTTTGACGATACGCAACGAGAAGTATTTGATCGACTAAGAAACATTTTGGCCTCAGAGAATGTCATGCTAATTTACCCTGATTTTAAAAAACCTTTCGACCTAACCACAGACGCTTCGGCGAGTGGCATAGGAGCAGTGCTATCTCAGGGAGGGCGGCCCATTACGATGATATCGCGGTCGTTAAAAGAATGTGAAACTCATTACGCTACCAACGAAAGAGAGCTATTGGCCATTGTATGGCCCTCGGTAAACTGCAGAATTATCTGTATGGTACCAAGGAGTTACACATTTATACAGACCATCAGCCACTGACGTTCGAAGTATCTGAGAAAAACACCAACGCAAAAATTAAAAGGTGGAAAGCTTTTATTGAAGAGCATGGTGCCAACATCCATTATAAACCAGGGAAAGAAAATTTCGTGGCAGACGCCCTGTCCCGGCAAAATATGAATAACTTACAAGACGAGCCGCATTCAGACGCAGCAACCGTTCACAGCGAGCTTTCTCTAACGTACACAATTGAGACAACTGAAAAACCTGTAAATTGCTTCAGGAACCAAGTGATCCTGGAAGAAGCACAGTATAAATTACATCGAAGAATAATCATGTTCTGCAACAAGACCCGCCATGTGGTTCAATTCACGAACAAGAGTGATCTTCTGGAAACACTAAAACTTGTAGTAAATCCAGATTAGTTAACGCAATTTATTGCGATTTTCCAACATTAGCCGTCTTTCAACACGAGCTAGTGTCATTATTCCCTTCGACAAAATTCTGACACTGTAAAAACATGGTGTCAGATATCTGCAACAAAGACGAGCAGGTAGAAATAATTAACGTCGAACATAATCGGGCACACACAGTCGTTTTGAATTGCAAGGTGTGTACAACAGCCAAGTATGACCGTCACCCGAAAAAGCAAGAACTTGGGGAGACACCAGTTCCATCGTACGCAGGAGAAATGTTGCATATGGACATTTTTTCAACCGACAGAAAGTTATTCCTAACCTGCATAGACAAATTTTCGAAATTCGCAATTGTGCAGACAATTCCGTCTCGAGCAATATCAGAAGTGACAGTCCCCATTTTACAAATACTTAACCATTTTCCAGAAACGCAAACCATCTATTGTGACAATGAAGCGGCTTTTAAGTCCGAAACAATCAGTTCATTACTGAAAAATCAATATAACGTACATATTGTTCATGCTCCCCCGCTTCATAGCTGCTCAAATGGACAAGTGGAAAGGCTTCACAGTACATTGAGAGAGATAGCGACATGTTTCAAAATCGACAAAAAAGCCAGTGATACGGTCCAAGCAATAATTCGAGCGACAATAGAGTATAACAAGACCATTCACTCAGTAACAGGGCAAAGGCCACTTGATGTAATTCACGCGGCAACCAATAAAATCCGACAAGCAGTCATGAGTAAAATAATAAAGGCCCAACAAGACCAATTGGTCAGATGTAACCCGGACAGACATAATAGAGTGTTTGATGTAGGTGATAAGGTATACCTAAGAAACAACAAAAGATTAGGAAATAAGTTATCTCCGTTATATACCGAAGGTAGTGTACAAGCAGACCTGGGAACGTCTGTTCTTGTTAAGGGGAGGATGGTCCATAAGGATAATCTAAAATAATTGCAAACTTAATTCCGAACCCAACCAAATAATTACTACAGACTTATCTTTATCGTCCCCACTGGTTTACCGGAATAATACTTATTGGCCTATCGGCAGCGAGTGCGTGAATCACCGATTTTTCTCATGCGAATATAGAAATAGGATGTTAATTACTGAAATCCAGAATTTAATGCTCACTATTACACTAGCTAAATCAAACATAATAAATCCCGTTATTTTCGATCATAATGATTTGAAGTCTATTTTTGCCGAGCAAATCACAGAAGTTCCTATAGTTAGCTTGATGGGAGTGTCTAGCATAAGAATTCTACAGTCTAATAGAATTATCCATATTTTGATTGAGTACCCCAAAGTTAGGATGATTTGTAAAAAAGTCCTCATATTTCCCGTTGCTCACGACAACATTGTACTACAGATGCCTGATAATATAGTAGCAGAGTGCGACGATGGAACCCTAGCTGTCACTGAGTGTGTCACAACTTGCTCGCGCAATGCACTCCGAAGGCTCGGCTCGATGCCGCACACAACCCAGTCACTTGGAGCCCGTTACAATGGTCGACGACGGAATTATAATTATCAACGAACACCTCGCAAGTGTTAGTGTCGACGATGGCCCTACGGTAACAATAAATGGGACCCACCTCATCACGTTTGAGCGGGTAGCAAGAATAAATAATACCCTATACCTGAACCACAACAAGACTGTGAGCAAGGTGCCAGGCATTGTAGCCTCCCCTTTGTTGAATATAACGGGCCATGATCATATATTGAGCCTACCCTTGTTGCATCGGATGAACGAGCAGAATATTCACACCATTCAGGAGCTCAGAAATGATGTCATATCTGGCGGATCACCCAAAACATGGTTCGCTATGGGAGTAGCCGTGAGCCTAGCATTGTGTGGTCTCATTCTCGCAGTCCAATGCTGGAATCGGCGAGCGTCTTCAGTAAAGCTACAAGAAGTCATCAGCGATTTAGGCATCACCGAGGACGGCAATGAACTTAAAGGGGGAATACTTAACACTTAACTAGTTAATAAGATATCTTGAGACACCCTAATAATAATTCACATAATCTTGTTGCACCCTAATATAATCTTGTGTCACCCTAGTGTAGAATTAAGGTTCGACTTCAGGATGCTGATGCAGCTATTGACACTTTAGCGGGCTGCGCCCAACTCCATTGGCCAGCAGCGATCGCCTGATTCTTGCGTGTGTGCAAGGTCAGCGTTTTCGTTTTCCGTTTGGCCGGCTCGCCGGCTTTGACTTTAAGTTTTAAGTTCAGTCTTGTATTGATATCAGTTGCTAACGCAGCAATAAAGATTTACTTGCTCCGGCACTTGCCGTAATTAACTTTGTTTTATTGCTGAGCCACAAGGCCAGTAATAGGAAGCAGTCACTTCCCAACCTAATCATCAGTTCCAGCCAACACCCTTGAAGAGGGATCCTGGAGTTGCAGTTCTCGACTACTATCGAGAACGCAGGACGGACACGGAGTACAATCCTAAGCCGCAACAAACCTAACAGCCAGACGGAGGCGGCAGGAAGTAAAAGTACTGGAGCCCACCGATACTGGATTAGTTTAATTTATATAAAACATTATGAGAAAAGAGAAAACAGAAGAGGAAAAGAAACTCCTTTCGATCCGGTGGAGGTACTTTAGTTCGTCTCAATGACCAGCTACGCCCCTGCTCGCAGCATATATGATCAAAAGAGTTCCTAAGATGTAGAGTAGGATAGCTATGCAAATGCAAGATTGTGTAGGATAAGTGATCTAAGACACTCGTCAGAGATGTTACCACTGAGACGAGGATAGAACTTATTGTAATCCCTGCACAGAATACGATAAGGACAGTTCGAGGCATATGACGAAGACGCAATCGAAAGCCACAAGGGTGTAAAATTTCTTGTATGTCTTGCTGGGACAAAAAAGTTCACTTTACTAAGTAGGTTCTCTGCATCTATATTACCCTTTATAAGCTTGTGCATGAACAAAATACCCAACATAGTGCGCCTATGTTCAAGTGTTGGTAAGTCTATAAGTTTTAGTCTAGATTTATACGGGGGGAGTCTCAAAACAGGGTCCCAGCCAAGGTTACGCAGAGCAAACAAGAGAAACTGCTTCTGGACTGATTCGATCCGTTTTCGAAGAATATCCGATTGGGGATTCCAAATACAGGATCCGAACTCTAATATCGGCCTCACGAGAGATGTGTACAAGAGCTTGGTCGTGTACGGATTATTAAACTCCTTAGACCAGCGTTTAATAAAGCCTAGCGTACCCATGGCTTTATTCACAGTGAGTTCAATGTGAGCGCGAAAAGATAATTTATGGTCGAGGGTAATTCCTAAATCGATAAAAGATTCAACCTGTTCAAGCTGATAAGAATTTAAAAAATAGTTAGTCGGGAGGGGCGTTCTACGATAAAACGTCATCGATTTACACTTATCATTGTTTAAATGCAACAAGTTGTAGGAACACCATATAAATAATTAATTTAAATCAGCTTGAAGCAAGGCAGAGTCGTTAGGCGAGTTGTGGCTAAGAAATATCTTCAAATCATCTGCGTACAAGAGTGCGCGAGAATGCATAATCACATTAGGCAAGTCATTAATAAATAGCACGAAAAGAAGAGGACCAAGATGGCTGCCCTGAGGAACACTAGAAGTCACAAAGACCGGAGAGGAAGTGCAACTACTGAAAACTACCTTCTGTGTTCGCGACTGTAGATAAGACGAGATCCATTTAAGAAGAGCTAATGGAAATCCCAACAGACGCAATTTCATAACCAATAGAGAGTAGGAAACGCTGTCGAAAGCTTTACTAAAATCCGTGAAAATAACATCAGTTTGTTTACCATTAGTAAATCCTTGGATAACCGTAGTGGTTAATTCAAGTAGGTTTGTAGAGATGGATCTGTTTCTAACAAAACCATGCTGATAAGATGAGATAATCGGAAAACAAGAGTGTTGTAAGTGAGATGTTATTATTTGTTCAAAGAGTTTAGGTATAACAGAGAGTTTTGCAATGCTCCTGTAGTTGGAGACGTCAGAGCGTGATCCCTTTTTATGCATGGGAATTATGAAAGATTCTTTCCATGGCGCTGGGAATAAAGACTGTTCAAGGGACTTGGAAAACAAAATGTGGATAGGATAAGCGAGGGAGTATGCATATTGCTTTAAGACGCACGAAGGCACATTATCCGGACCAGGAAAATAATTCGACTTTAGCGAAAGTAAGCCATTCAGAACAGAAGAAAAAGAAATCGAGGGACACTGTATAAAACAATACGAAGAAATAGGATAATAATAGCCAGTTCAGGCATCGAACGACGAGTAAGTGGATTGAAACAATTTTGCGAAAAGATTTGCAATATCGTTGTCAGAACAAGCATTATGATTTTGAAAATAAAGCATTGGACCGTCTTTTTGAATTAACAAATTGGTAAAAGCTCTTAGGATCGTTGCTTAAATTATTTTGTACACGGGAGTGGTAGTATTTATAGCTGATAAAAGTTTGGGCTTGAAATTTTGCCCTAGCAGTTGAGTATTTTGCGAAGTCTGATGATTTTCTTGATCTTTTGTAAACTTTAAGCAAGCGAGACTTGATATTTTTTAAGTGTCTTAGTCTTGCACAACTCCAAGGCACATTATTTTTTTGGTCGAATTTTACAAGCTCTTGAGGAATAGATATATCAAATAAGCTATACAGTTTTGAATTAAACATTTTTGTGGCTGTTTTTACACAAGTAACTTGATTTAGATAAGACCAGTCAGTATTTAACAACAGATTATTAAGGAGTATATAATCAGTTTTCCTAAAGCATCGCCTAAATATCATGTTAGTAGGTTCAGCAACCACAGTTACGCAAGGGAGATCGAATTCAACTTCTAGAGTGGGATGATAAACATCTTCAGGACTAGAAATTGGGGATGTACGTGAAATAGCAGTAAAAGGATTATCTGAAAAAAATAAATCCAGTACACGACCAAGCGAATTTTTGACAAAGTTTGCCTGAAACAAAGACAAGCTAAACAAGCAATCCAAAAAGCTTTGCTGGTAGGTAGGAATAAAAAATGCAGAATCAGAGGAAGGAACCCAGGAAACAAAAGGAAGATTAAAGTCGCCCACAGCAACTTGAAAATCGAAAAGAAGGAGGAAGATAAGAGCAGCTTAGGAATATATTAGAATCTCCAATGCTGACAGAAACACAAACAAATTCGATGTCGTCAGTATCAGGAAGATGAATAAGAGAAGCTTGAAGATTTTGGTTAACAGCAATTAAGACTCCACCTCCATTACGATCCTTGCGGTCGACCCTAAAAATGCAATAAGAATTGCATAGAATATCGCTGTTAAGTATATGAGACTGAAGCCAAGTCTCATAATTAAAATGTCAGCATCAAAAGAAAAACTATTTAAATAAAGGGATTGAAGTTTACTTCGAATTCCCCTTACGTTTTGGTATCTGATGATGAGGGACGATTTGAGTTTTTTGGGAACTTAGGAAGAGTAGCAATATTACGCTTGGGTCTAGACTCAAATTCATGAAGTATTGCAAATTCAGGCCAGAGATCGGACTGAAGAATCTGGTTCATAAAAGAATGTGGAACAATTATTTTAAATGATGACATTGACCGAGGTTTAGGAAATTTAATTTTATAAACCCTTACGTCGGAACATCCAGTGAAATGGGAAATAAATAATAAATCATCTAGCTTCATTTGGTGAATAAACGGTGCAAGGCTTTGCATGCTAGGCTTTAAAGGTTTCTTCTTGGATAATAGAGACATGTCTTCACGATAAGCTGACTGCTGTATGTGCCCTATTAGTCGCCAAAAAGATACTTGAAATTCTTGTGCTGGGACATGTATGATTTCCCTAACCTTGAGAAGACGGTTGGATGAGACTTTGTTAAACACACGATATATCTATGACATAATTCGAAGAATGCGCAAATGTGACGATGAATTCTCAATAATCTCGTCTATTATTGATGTCCGGAGCAGAACATTTAATTAACTTAATAAAATACTAAATGTAAATGCCATCGAGCCCATTGTTTGCTTTGCTATTTAATTTGTATGTATTTTATGTAAACAAACTGATCTGTGTAATGCAAAGGCTCTTATACGCTCAAAAGCTCTCTCTCTCATCTGAGCGAGCTTTTCTAATGCATTGCTATGTTTTAAATGTGCCGGCTAGAAAGAACCAACTCACTGCAACTTCAGAGAGCCCACAATAAACATTGATTAAATTGAACCCTTAATTGTTGTTAATAATAGTGTCAAAATTATTAGCGAAGGTGGACAATCGGTTCTCCTCTAAACATTTGGTGACCCTCGAACGTGATCTGAAGTTGCAAGTCGGTTCGGTTTATAATTATTTCATATTGTTGAAATAATTTCTGCTGCTTGTTCACAAGTCGGTGACAAGCACACAAACACACACACAAAAACATTTGCAACAACACATACGCGCTTAGATACAGTTTCGGTTTTCTTTTTTTTGGTTTCGCGTGGAAACAACGGCCAAATTTGCGATATAAAGAAGCACAAGAAACTGCACTCGTTTCTAAATCTTTGTCTAAATTTGCGATTTGAAGCCAGAAAATGCATCTTTGTTTAAATTGTTTGCGCAAAGGGCATAGTCTTCAGTAATGCAGATCAGGTCATTGCAGACAGTGCCAAGCAAAACATCATTCCCTATTGCACATGCCTTCAAATCCGTCTACTAGCGCTTCTTCATCAAATTCGCAACAAGAAACTCAGCCTCAAGCAGCAATTTTGCTCATTTCAAATTCCTTGTCAAGCCCTCAACTTAAAGCCTCGAATATCATGCCTGGCGATTACGTGCTGCTTGCAACGGCTCTTGTTTTGGTTCAACATCACAATGGAGCCATGATACCTTGCCGTGCTGTACTCGACTCAGGATCTCAACTAAACTTCGTTACCTCTCGTCTTGCAAACCAACTCCAGCTCAAAACTCGATATTCACATATCTCGATTTCTGGTATCGGAGAGTCGTCTCTAGATTCTGATAAGTCAGTGGATATGGTCGTACAGTCACAGAATACAAGCTATGGGGCTTCATTCGCAGCTGTAGTGACGCGCACTATCACTGATTATCAGCCGCAATACGATTTGAATGCTGATGGTTGGAAAATCCCTAACAACATCGTTCTCGCTGACCGTAAATTCTACAAGTCCCAACGTATAGATCTGCTTATCGGAGCTGGTTTATTTTTCGACCTAATTTGTGTTGGGAAATCTCGTTTAGAGGGCAGCACATTAATACTCCAGGAAACTAAGCTTGGTTGGACGGTCTCTGGAAGTCTTTCATATGCAAAATCGAAGAATTCGTCGTTGGATTCACTTGTCAAAGCTCCAACTCCACCAGAAGCAGATATTTCATTAACAGAAATCGTTAGGCTGTTTTGGGAAATCGAAAACTGCTATGCCTCATCATCTTCAATTTCTGAAGAGGACGCGCTTTGTGAGCACCTCTTTCAGAAAAATTATATTCGTCTCGAAAATGGCCAATATTCAGTCAAGCTTCCATTTAAGAGTGATCCCAGCTCACTTGGGGATTCATACAATCGCGCTCTTCGCAGATTTCAAAGCTTGGAAGTCAAATTTGCAAAGAACCCTGCTGTGAAATCGCAGTACTCGGCTTTTATCCACGAGTATCTCAGCTTAGGTCATATGTCTTTGGCATCGGTTCACGATACAGCGCCTAAGTTTTACTTGCCACATCATTGCGTTCACAAACTCGACAGCACGACCACAGCTCTTCGTGTCGTATTCGATGGATCGGCAAAAACTACCTCTGGATATTCATTAAATGATTTGCTAATGGCTGGACCAACAATTCAACCCAAGATCTTCACAACTTTGCTTCGATTTCGCTTGTGTGGGGACATATGTAAGATGTACCGCTGCGTAAGAGTTTGCCATCCAGACGAATATTTGCAATGTATTCTCTGGCGTGACAACCCATCTGATGCGATCGCAGCTTACAAATTGGACACTGTAACATACGGTACCAAACCAGCGGCATTTTTGGCAATTCGTGCTATGCATCAATTGGCAATTGATGAAGAGCATTCATATCCTCTTGGTTCCAAAATTGTTCGCAGAGATTTTTATGTAGACGATTTAATGACTGGTGGAGACACAGTCGAAGAAGTCGTCGAGATTAAGCGCGAAGTGAAGGAGTTGCTAAATCGTGGACACTTTCCCATTCGAAAATGGTGCTCAAATGAGTCAACAGCTCTTGCGGGTGAACTTGAGGTAGACAAGGAGAAGCTACTTAAGTTCCACGATGGAACGGATATTGCCAAGGCTTTGGGCCTGGTATGGGATCCTCGTTCTGACAACTTGTTGTTTAATTTTTAGAAAATTGTACATGATGGACCAGTCACTAAACGCACCGTTGCCAGAACCTATGATCCGCTCGGATTAATTTCGCCTATCATTACGAAAGCGAAAATATTTATTCAATCCTTATGGAAGGAAAAACTTAACTGGGATGAGAGACTACCACATGAAGTGTTCCTGGTTTGGCAAGAGCTCGTCTCACAGCTTTCAATTGTTAGCACTTTCAAATTTCCTCGATTCGTCATGCTTCCCCATGCTTCTTTCCAAATACATGCCTTTTGCGATGCAAGTATGGTGGCATATGGAGCTTGCGTATATCTTCGGTCGGAAGCTCAGGAAATTATTTCGGTTAATCTCTTATGCTCAAAATCCAGAGTGGCTCCATTGAAGTCACTAACTATCCCGAAATTGGAATTGTCTGCAGCACTGATTTTAGCTGAATTGGTCTCTCACATCGCCCAAAAAGT
Source organism: Lordiphosa mommai (assembly GCA_018904225.1). Lineage (NCBI taxonomy): Eukaryota > Metazoa > Arthropoda > Insecta > Diptera > Drosophilidae > Lordiphosa > Lordiphosa mommai. Next base: position 618,631 of record JAEIFT010000065.1, on the reverse strand, counting down.
ATCTTTCCCTTGCGAATTCCATTGTTGGTCAGATTCGACAATAGCACTTTCATGGATTCCCGAATCACCCTCGGATTTTAACGTCTTTGTCTCCAATCGAGTGGCACAGATTCAGGAGATGACGAAAGGAATGGTATGGCATCATGTACCAACGCTGATGAATCCGGCTGACATTCTGTCTCGTGGCTGCACACCTAAGGAGCTAATGGATCACAGTCTGTGGCATCAGAGACCGCAGTTTCTGAAGTCAGCTTGTTCAGAATGGCCTGCAAATGTAGATCCCATCACAAACCTTCCAGAACGTCGTCGTAAAGCCTTGCTAACTTTATCAAAACACGATTTATCCATTGCCTGCAAATATCAAAATTCTTTTGCCACTCTACAGCGCATATTTGCTTATATCTACAGGTTTTGGCTACTTCACCGCAAGGATACTGCACGGCCCAAAGCTGATCTTACTGTCGAGGATCTTCGCATGGGCACATACCTTCTCCTCAAGAACATTCATCAAGTTCATTTCGCAGCAGACTACGCAATGCTCTCTGAGAAGAAGTCGTTATAATCAAAAAGCAGCATACTTTCGCTAAATCCATTTATCGACTCACATGGATTGATTCGGGTTGGAGGTCGTCTACACAACTCGCAATTGGATTATAATGCCAGGCACCCTATTTTATTGCCAAAAGGGCACCCAGTAACTAACGCGATCATCATCCACTATCATCAGAAATTCCTACATGCTGGACCTCAAAGCCTACTCGCATCAGTTCGGCAGGCATATTGGCCAATTGGAGGCCTCAAAACGGTGGCAAGCGTCATCAACAAATGCCTCAGATGCTTTCGATTAAAACCTCGATATGCGGAGCATATTATGGGTAGACTGCCTGCGGATCGTGTTAGACCAAATCCAGCCTTTCACACAACTGTAATCGACTTCTGTGGTCCTTTTTACCATAAGGCTGAGACTCGGAACAAGGCACCCATAAAATGCTATATAGCAATATTTGTTTCCTTCAGCACCAAGGCGACCCACCTAGAAGTCGTTCAGGATCTTTCTACGGCGTCGTTTCTTGCTTCGCTTAGGCGTTTCATCAGCATCCGAGGAAAACCACGCAACATTTGGACGGATAATGCGACTAAATTTGTCGGTGCCAAAAATGAACTAGCCGAGCTAAAGGAACTGTTTTTGAGCGATCCGCATCGCAATGCCGTCCGGGACACCTGTCTTTCCCATGGCATTGATTGGAATATTATTCCGCCACGTTCCCCACATTTTGGTGGGCTTTGGGAGGCAGCTGTTAAATCAGCTAAATTCCACTTTTTTCGCGTCGTTGGCTTCTCAATTCTCACCATAGATGAACTTCGTACTTTGGTTTACGAAATCTCGGCCGTACTTAACTCTCGCCCTCTCTATGCCATTTCAGAAAGCCCAGACGACTCGAAGATTCTTACTCCTGCTCATTTCCTCATTGGTTCATGCTTCACCACAATCGATGAGCCAGACGTCACACATCTGAGGGAGAATCATTTGAGTCGATGGCAGCGCGTTTGCCGGATGCGGCAAATCTTTTGGAAGAAGTGGAGCACGAGCTATCTGTCGCTGTTGCAAGAGCGAGGCAAGTGGCGAACACCGCAACCAAATCTACAGGAAGGCGCCATGGTCCTACTGAAGGATGACAACATTCCATCCCTTAAGTGGCGGCTTGGTCGAGTTGAGTCGACTGTGCTAGGCGAGGATGGCGTTCCCAGAGTGGCCATTGTCCGTACTGCATCTGGACTTGCCAAAAGAGCAGTAGCGAAGCTAGCTGTTCTGCCCGTTCTAACCACATCGGTTGAAAGTGAAGACCTTCCAACGGGGGGAGCATGTCCGGAGCAGAACATTTAATTAACTTAATAAAATACTAAATGTAAATGCCATCGAGCCCATTGTTTGCTTTGCTATTTAATTTGTATGTATTTTATGTAAACAAACTGATCTGTGTAATGCAAAGGCTCTTATACGCTCAAAAGCTCTCTCTCTCATCTGAGCGAGCTTTTCTAATGCATTGCTATGCTTTAAATGTGCCGGCTAGAAAGAACCAACTCACTGCAACTTCAGAGAGCCCACAATAAACATTGATTAAATTGAACCCTTAATTGTTGTTAATAATAGTGTCAAAATTATTAGCGAAGGTGGACAATCGGTTCTCCTCTAAACAATTGAACTGGATCTACTGTTAAGCTCCTCTTCTTGATCCATGATGTTTGAGAATACCGGCGTTGCACACCACAAGTGCTCTTCTTCTGACTTCAATAGGAGCTGGAAGTGGTTCATTTAACAGTGGACACTCCTCGGGTGACTTTTTCAAGAATTCTGGCCCCGTCAACCACATGTTGGTTCCGAGTTCAGCAGTGCGGCAACCTCTAGAGACGATATCAGCCGGATGTCGCCATTGGATGTCACTGGAGTTTTCTTGTAATTCCGATATCCGATTTGCAACAAAACAATTTAGTTTGGATGAATGCGTTCCCATCCACTGAAGTACAATCTTTCAATCTGTCCAAAATGTGATATTGCTGATATATGGATTTAACTTCTGTTGAAACTTTCGAAATGTTCTATTAAGTAATACGGCTGCACATAACTCGAGCTTCGGCATTGACTGAACCTTGACTGGAGCCACTTTGGATTTCGCAATCAAAAGACTCGTATAGATTTTTGACTCAATTTCCATTCGAATATATACGCAGCAACCATAAGCTCGCTCAGAAGCATCAGCGAATCCATGAACATCGCCTTTGATAAAGAGTGAAGTATGTACAAACCGAGGAATTTTCAATGTCGAAGTTTCTTGAATAACGTTTCTCATTTCAGTCCTTAATTGAGATAAGTTATCAGGTACAGGTTCATCCCAGTCGAGTTTGAGGATGTGTAGGCCGTGAAGAAGGATTTTACATCGTATAATGATAGGACTCATCAGTCCGAGTGCATCAAAAATCCTAGCAATAGTCGATAATACTGATCGCTTCGTCACGGGTCGATTGAGTTGAAGGTTGTGTTGATAAACCAAATGATCTTGGTTGGGTTGCCATGATAACCCAAGTGCTTTTGTAACATTTTCGTCATCAGTTTTGATCGAGACTTCAGCATCCGTAGCCGCCATAAGACCAATCGAGTTGCTATTGAATTTGGTCATCTTGATACCTGCTTTCTCCAAAAGTGCTATGATCTGATCCTTCTCAACTCTCCATTCGTCTACAGAGTCAGCACCTGTAAGAAGATCGTCTACATATAAGTCAGTTAGTAGAACCAAAGAGCCGACAGGAAACTCTGACTCCAATAGATTAGCGAGATATTTGAGGCAACGAATTGCTAAGAACGGAGCTGATGACAAGCCATAAGTTACCGTATTCAATTGATATATTTGAAGAGGATCGTTGGGATTATCTCTCCACAATATGAGTTTGAACGATCTATCACGCAGATTGACCATAAATTGGCGATACATCTTAGTGATGTCGCCTGTAAGAACGAATTTGTGCAATCGAAAAGCAAGCAATGTCGTGATCAAGTCCTGCTGAATTGTTGGGCCGGTCATAAGGGTATCGTTTAAGGACCTTCCTGACGATGATTTGGCTGATCCGTCAAATACAACTCGCTGCTTCGTCGTTTGATTTTGAAATCGTAACGCGCAATGATGTGGAATGAAAAAGTGGGGTTGATTTTGATCGAGCGAATTAATTGGTGACATATGCCCAAGAGAAATATACTCATTCATGAATTCCACAGATGCAGCCTTGAGCTCTTCATTTCGTTGTAGTCTGCGCTCAAGCATAGTAAAACGGCTGTGGGCAGTATTAGATGAATTTCCCAAACTTGCATGTGCTTCTTGAAATGGAAGACGAACCTGGATGCGTCTATCTGTGCAAATCGAAACATTGTTTACGAAATGATCTTCGCACTTTTGTTCTTCCTCTGTATATTTTGCTGGTGGCTTTCAATACTCTTCCACTTTCCAAAATTTTTAAAGTATTACGTCAAGCATCGGAGAATCTTGCACTACGTTGCATCTGTAAGTTTGACGTATTGAAGGGGGATCCGATATCTTTCCCCCAACTATCCATCATAACTCTGTATTTAACAGGCATGGTTTGACTGGGCCTAAGGAGTACTTTACCGTACGGATCGCATCAAAGAAACCTTCTGTATTGATGAGAATATGGACTTTGTTGGATTCATAAAATAAAGGATCAGCTAAAACGATTTCCTGAGGAAACTTCCACTGCCCAATATCAACATCATTATTTGGTTGATTGCTGCAAATTGATTTGATTACTGCTAATGTTGAAGACCATTGAAAATCGGACACACGAGACTTCAGTGTTGTTGAAACGTTGTAGTTAATGGGCTGAGGAGTATCTGATATGCCGCTCACTCACAGGCGCTTTGCAGTCTCTTCTGTGATGAGATTAACGTCGGAACAAGAATCTAACATGGCGCGAACGTGATGGTATTCGCCGAACCTGTCTGTTACTTGAACTATCGCCGTGGAAAGTACACCTCTTTTGGCAGCACGCACGATAAGCGATACATTCGGTTGAGTAATTGACTGTTGCCCACTCGAACCTATATTTGATGCACCTCCCTGCGTAAAATTATGCAACAATGAATGATGTGGTGCATGACAAACCTTGCATCGAGATTTTGACTGGCATTGCCTTTGGCTATGGTTTTTCCGTAAGCAATTGAAGCAAAGTGCATGTTTTTTGACCCATTCCTTTCGTTGAACAAGAAGAAGAGAAGCAAAGGCAGAACAACTCGATATGTAATGCTCCGCTGAATTACAGTATTCACATTTAGAACTCGTGGTAACAAACGATTTTGATCCTTGATTTGACTTTGATCTCTGTTTGGAATCTTGCATATCTACCTGTGTTAAACCTTTAGATCGACTTTCTAAAAATTGGCATCTGTGTATAAGAACCTTGCAGCAATGTTCCCATGACGGAAGAGTCTCGAAATCATGTTTTTCATCATAATGTAGCTTGGTATCCGCATCAACCTTCGACAGCAAAATGTGAATCATGATTGCATTCATGATGTCTTCAGCCGTTCCTAAAGATAATAGCGAGCCCCTTATGGCCGATGTTGAATCAAGAAGTTTTTCTAGCATAGATGCATCTGGCTTCTGCATTGCGGTTAGACCAAACAAACTTGATATATAATCAAGAAATATTAACACATCATTGTCATAGCGATCTTTAAATTGTTTGAGCGCCTTTGGGTAGTTATCTTCGGTATCCTGGAAAGTTTGCACAACTTCCAATGCTGGTCCCGACAGACATTTAAGCAAATAGTTAAATTTATCGATAACTGATATTGCTTGGTCACGTTCTACAAGATTTATGATTTTAGGCAATCTACTATGGTGTGGCATTGATGCACTTGAATTCAAAAAACTAGCAACGGGTATGCTTACTCGACGTTTTTTATCCATAAGCGTCATAATTTTTGCTTTAGCTTCAATGAATACGACTTCAAATTCTGACCTGCCGTCGTCTGCATAATAAAGATCCTCTATTTGCGTTTGTGTTTGACATAATGTACGAAAATAATTCTCCAAAATTTGCAAATTGCAATCAAGAACTGTTAATTCACCTTTGTCGCCCAGTGATAAAATTCTGTTCTTTATGTTTTCCATGGTACGCACCATTGTTGTTCGCTGCAATTGTAATTTTATCAACTTCGCATCATTAATGTCTCCTTGTGCAGTTCTTGATGAAGTAGCTCCATCATCATTCCCCATTTTGAAGAGAGAAAAAATAACAACAGCCTACCTATGTCTTCCAAGGCTAGAATAAATGCAAATTAGCAAGGTTTTTTTGATAGCTATTGACTCACTATGCAATGAACAGGTTTTGATAGGTATTGTACCACTGTGCAATGTGTAGGTGGACTTACGTACAATTATTGGCAAACAAAAGAAAGTGAGCAACAGCAAGATCTACAGCAAATACGGTATATGACACAGACCAATGACCGCAAATGATTTTCGCTAACCAGCCAAAAGAATATTCTGATTGGATACCGTTACTTGAGTTTTTGTATGTATATATTTCTGATGTAATGGGTTATGGGTGTGTGTGTGTGTCTTGTGGTGTGAGTGTTGTGTGTGTTGTGTGTGGTGTGTGTTTTTTTTTTTTTCCGTGGATTCGCCATGGGGGGATGTAAATCTTCCAAAGGTACTGTTGGCCCGTACCAACAGCATGCAGGATTCATCAACAACGTTGATGCCAACGTGCTAAATACACCCCCTCACAACTACACACCGCATTCCCCGCGGGATCACCGCTAAGTATTACTTCGCGGGGATGGGATGCCTTTTTAGGCACTCTCCGTTGTTCTTCGCTCTTGCTCGCATCTTCTCAGATCGCTCTGGATGCCTATAATAAGCTGGCTAATGCTGTTCCAATTAGCTTCCGACTCCAGCATGTACCCGACAAGGTCCTCCTTCAAAGGTGCGATAGCTGCTCTGGTCTTATACCTTTCACAGTGATATAGTACGTGCTCTGGGTCCTCATGCGCATTTGGACAAGTCGGACATTCCGGTGTGTCCTCATGTTGGAACCTGTGTAGGTATTTTCTATATCCTCCGTGACCAGTGAAGAACTGAGTGAGGTGAAAGTTTAATTCTCCTCTGCTCCGCATTACCCATTCGTCCAGGTTTGGAATTATTGCGTGGGTCCATCTCGCATTGGTTGCTATGTTCCACCTCGCCTGCTAAGTAGCCATTGACACTACTCTTTCCGACTTTCGTATCGCATCCGATACGCATCGTCACCGTCCTTCCCATCTGCGGGGTTGAAAGGAAGAGAGGCTGGGAAAAAGAGGGGGAGAGGGGGGGGGTCCTGGGTGCGGTGGGTTATAATGTATGAGGGGGAAAGAAGTCAATAAATAAAAAAGAAAAAAAAAAGATAAACGGAGGAAAAAAAAAGAAAAATAAAGGTTGTAAAATAAAATGAGGAAGAGGGGAGGGTTTTTTTTGTAATTTTGATTTATGGCGGCGAAAGATACCGTAGGGGGGGGACGATAGTCGGGGGGTAAAGTAGGTGTGAAGATAGGGGGGGTGGCAAGAATATTTAAAAGAAAATGAGTGGAGTGGGTTGGGATGGGGGGGGGGGTTGGGGTGGGGTGGTGTAAAATAGTGAATCAGGTGAGATGTTGGGGAAAAAAAGTAGGTTGTTTGGGTAAGGGGGGTTTTGTCGTGTGGTGGGTGGTTTTTTGTTTAGGGTGTGGGGGGGGGGTTAAAAAAAAAATAAAAAAAAAAGAAAAAAAAAATGTGTCAGTAAAAAAAACAATTCATATTTCATATTAAATTTGATTATCGAAACAAGCGAGCATAACCAATTTTCGTGGGGTTTGCGGTGACTTTTTTTTTGGGGTTTAATTAAGTTAAAATGTTGCTGGGGGGTGGTGGTTGGCGTCTATGTGTTCTCGCGACAAAAAAAGATCTCGTAAAGTTTTGGGTTGTTTTTTTTTGTGTGGGTGGGGGCGGTGTCGGGGTGGTGTGCGTTCCGGTGGTTTCGCAGAGTGGTCTTATTTATTTAATTCTATTTTACATTATCTTTTTTCTAATTATTTTTTTTTTCCGCCTATATCAGTACTATTCACCAACTGCTCGCCCTGTGTAGATCTCCTTCATTTCGTTTGCCAGTATATCAACCGGCAACGTGTTGGCTAGGGCTAAGGCTGCGTCATCCGAGACTGTCCGGAATCCGGATATGACTCGAAGAGCGCTAAGTCGGTAAGGCGTTGCAAGCTTCTTCAAAAGGCTCTTATTGCTCCCCACAGCGGATGCCCATATCGGGGCAGCATAGAGCGGAACAGAGGCTACTACTCTAGCCAGTAGAAGTCGCCTTCCAGCTCTGGGTCCTATAATGTTCGGTAGCATCCTTGAAAGGGCTGCCTGCATTTTTGATGCCTTTTGACTTGCATATTCAACGTGGGATCGAAAGCTCAGCCTGTTGTCCAGCATAACTCCTAGGTATTTTATGTACTCCTTCGATTTAATTATGACATTACCAACTTTAATGTTTGCGAACTCCAATTTTTTTCTGCTTGTAATGAGCACAGTCTCCGTTTTATGACCAGCTAGCTCTAGATGGGCTCCTTGGATCAACCTGGCCAATCGCGTTATCACTTCATTTGCAGCCGTCTCCAATTGTCCGACTTCTTTTGCAACTATTACCAGTGCCAGGTCATCTGCGAACCCAATCAGCTTGCAGGAACCCAATCACTTATAAATGTGGTCTTCTCACGAAAATTCTCAATAATAGTTTTTTTGTGGTCCGCTTAACAGTATGTCACCAATTATATCAATTTAAAAATAAAAGATCTGAATTTTCCATCTTATGACTTATCTCGTCAAATGACGAGACAAACTCACAACGTTATTCGCTTGCGAAATGGAGCGAGTTTTTGCTATTCCTTGTATTTATTGCTCATTCTTCCAAATAAAAAGAATGGTAAATTTCCTCAACATATATATTCGTTTCACAGATAAGTAGATTCTTCACTGAAAGGTGTTTCCTGCTGCCATTTGTTTAAATTTGGAAACATTCTACTAGTAACAAGGGGCTATGGCCCAATTCATGAAATTCGAATGTCATTATCGCGAGGTTGTTTAAATTAAGCAAATATGAATTTAAGGAAAAAATTGTTTAATGTAGTACTGCTGGAATGTTATTGTACATTTGTTTGACTATTAATATAAGAGCTATGTTAAAGCGAGTAGCCTTTTCATATTTCCTATACACATTTTGTGAATTAATCTAGTTGTCCTGCCATAAATTTTAATTCACTTTTTCGTGAAAAAACGGCTGTAGCTTAGTCCAACAAGCTAATAAAAGTGCAACAAAATTCGTAAAAATAGCGGATATGTAAGGCTATATGCTAAAATAGATGTTTTGGTTTTCCAATTTACGCACTAGGTTGTAGACGACGGTTTAAAAAAATTTGCTATAAATTGCGAAAAAATTATCTTCAAGGTCCAATTTAGGCACTTTCGGGTTTGCTGATTTTTTATGGCTGCATTGATGTATGTAGTATAGCATAAAACTTATAAACCTCCTTATATCATTCGCACGCTTTCCAGATCAACTTGCATTTCTTAAACCTTTTTCTAATTATGTATAAAATTTCCTCTACAGATTCTTCCCTTCCTTGATTTGGGGCAACGATGCTCCATCTCTTCTTTGATGTGGCACGGACCTCCAAACAGTTCCAGGCTCTCTCTGTAAGTTAACCGCTACTCTTTTCGCCTATATTCTTCAAGCTCATGCCCTTTCTCAATTTCAGGCCGGCAACATCGAGCAGTAGATTTTTTAAGCTCGTGGACCGTTCCTGAACTTTTGATAAGTCAGACTAGATGGGAAAGCTTCCAGTGGTCCTTGTCCTTGTTTCCTGACAATTGGGAGTTGTGCCTATGTGGTGTATGCTCCTAGTCCAGCAAATTCTGGACATCCTCGTTGACGATCTGGACGAAAATTTTCGCATTTTTGATTTTACCTAATTCTGAAATCGGTGGCGTTGATGTTTCCCTTATTTTATTTGTTGAAAAAAAAGTCGACAAATGGTGGCTGTCAACCAAAAAAAAAAACCTAATACGTTAAATAAAGGCTTAATGAACTAAGAAAGCCTAACAAGGAAAATCTAACAAAATTACAAATCGACTAGTAACGACTCCGACACGGTGGGGGAATTTTATTTGCCCGTCCGGTCAGCTATGCCCCAGTTCACAGCCAATTGAAGCCAGAGACGTTACTAGACCTAACACAAATTTAAATAGTATAGAAGTCGAAAAAGAGAAAAAGAGAATAGTGAGGAAAAAGAAAAAGAGTAGGCTTAAAAATATGTTTACAAAATCATAAACACAAACAACAAATAAACAATATTATAGAATGAACAAAAATAATATAAAATAAAAAAATAATGAAAATAAAATTTAAAATTCAAAAATTCAAAAAAAAGGAAAAAAATTAAATTGAATTAAATATAATAAAAATAAAATAAATATAAGCTAAAATAAAGATGAATTAAATCATCCGGAAAATCTCTGACCCGGTGGGGGAATATTTATTAGCCGGTCCGGCAAGCTAGGCCCCTGCTCCTGCTGGATATGGTCAGAGATTTTGCCGGAGATGTGCAAAAAGAGATAACTTTATGGAAAAGAGAGAGAGTTCTGTTGAGAGCAGGTGATAAACATCAATATAATTTTGACATAAAACCCGAAAACGGTTGTGCTGTGCGTAGTCGGTTGTGCATCTAGGCAAGATTAAAGGCAAATAATTTCTAGTTGGTCTAGAGGGAACAGAGAAGTTAAGGCGACCTAAGAGTTCAGAAGAGTCTACATCACCGATAATTAACTTATGAAGAAAAGAAACGCCTAGGACAGTTCTACGGTTAGCCAACGATGGAAGGTCAATAAGCAAAAGGCTACTAGAATACGATGGCAACCGAAGGTTTGGATCCCAATTTAAGCCGCGGAGGGCAAAAAGCCAGAATTGCTTTTGGACAGACTCAATACGATCCATATGCTTTTTATACTGCGGACACCAGACGGATGAGCAGTATTCAAGCACCGGGCGAACTAAAGATGTAAAAAGAACTTTTGTTGTATAGGGATCATTAAATTCCTTCGACCAACGCTTAATGAATCCAAGTACACCATTCACCTTATTAACTAAACAGGATATATGATCATTAAAGCTTAATTTGCAATCAAAAATAACTCCAAGATCAACGACAGTTGATATTCGTTGCAAGGGTTCATTGCCAATCGAATTCGATGAAAAGACATAAACATACATTTTGCGCAATTAAGAAATAAATGATTAACCAAGCACCAAAAATGAAGCGAGTTTAAATCATCTTGCAACCTAATAGAATGCATCGGGTCGTTGTAAGATAAAATGAGTTTAACGTCATCGGCATACATAAGTATCCGAGAATGAGATATTGTCGAGGGGAGATCATTAATAAAAAGAGTGAAAAACAAAGGACCGAGGTGGCTTCCTTGAGGTACACCGGAAGTTACGTAGACAGGTTTTGAAATATTAGATCTGAGCAGAACTTTTTGAGTTCTATCTTTTAAATATGAAGAGATCCAACAAAGAAAAGGGGAGGGAAATCCAATACGATCAAGCTTAAGGAGGAGGTGATCATAGTTCACGGAGTCAAAAGCCTTACTGAAGTCAGTGTAGATGACATCAGTTTGGCATTTCATAAGAAATCCATCGTTAACTAATGATGTGAATTCAAGCAAATTGGTCGTAGTTGACCGACTCTTTACAAATCCATGCTGAAAAGGTGACAAAACCGATTTGCAGTAATGCTGCAATGTAGAGGTTATAATTTCTTCAAACAACTTAGGAATAGCAGATAATTTGGCGATACCTCTATAATTGGAGATATCTGATTTTCCACCCTTTTTGTTGTTTTGCATTGGGCGCCATTTGTTACGGATTGCTTTTTTCTGGCCGTCTGGGACACTCATCGCCGTCTAGCTGGTGGCTCTTCGGGGTGTGTGCACGACCTCTATGCCCCAGACTCGGTCAATCACGTCACAAAAAAATATTTATTTAATAGGACACAACTATCGTTTTCTTTTTATCGTTTCTCTGGACTTTCATGACAGTCGGTGTCATCTGCCTGGGGTGGCCCACCCTTTCATGGATCGCTTTGGATCGCTCCGATTTTGATACTTTTTTCCAGAAATGTGTTGAAGCATATAAAACTAACATATACCAAGATTAGTGACGCTACAATGGAAAACAAAAAAGTTTTTATACCCGTTACTCGTAGAGTAAAAAGGGTATACTAATTTCGTGCAAATGTATGTAACAGGCAGAAGGAAACATTTCCGACCCCATAAAGAATATATATTCTTGATCAGCATCAATAGCCGAGTCGATATAGATATGTCCGTCTGTCCGTCTGTCTGTCTGTCCGTCTGTCCGTCTATCCGTCTGTCCGTCCGTCTGTATGAACACCTAGATCTCAGGGACTATAAGAGCTAGAGCTACCATTTTTTCAGTGTAGACTTGTATTGTCTGCACGCAGATCAAGTTTGTTTCAAATTTTTGCCACGCCCCCTCCCGCCCCCGCAATATGAAAAAAACCTCATATCTTCCACAATTTTGAAAATAGATTGTTCATACCTTCTAGACATATACTTTAATCATCATTACCTACCGATCCGCCATACATCATTTTTCGATCAGATGAACCATAGTAGAGTTACCGCCCCCGCAATTTGAAAAGTGCCTCATATCTCCCACAATTTTGAAAATACATTAGTAAATCCTTCTAGACATATATTTTAATCATCATTACCTATCGATCCGTCATACATAATTTCCTGATCAGATGAACGATAGAAGAGTTGCCACCCACCCAATTTGGAAAATACCTCATATCTCCCACAATTTTGATCATAGATTGTTCGTACCTTCTAGACATATATTTCAATCATCATTACCTATCGATCCGCCATATATCATTTCCTGATCAGATGAACGATAGAAAAGTTCCCGCCCCCGCAATTTTAAAAAAGCCTTTTATCTCCCACAATTTCGAAAATAGAGTAATCAAACTTTTTAGACATGTATTTTAATCATCATTACTTATCGATCCGCCATACATAGTTTCCCGATCAGATGAGTTATAGAAGAGATGCCAACCCAGCAATTTGGGAAAAAACACAATTTGGGCATGTTGTGATCTAATAAAATATTCTGAAATAAACCTTACCCTGAGTAATGGGTATATCGAAGTCGAGCAGGGCCGACTTCAACTTACGAACTCGTTTTAACTAGCTCTATTTTTTCGACCGATCGTTCCTATGGCAGCTATATGATATAGTCATCCGATCTAGCCGGATCCGACATATTAGTTTCGTGCAGTAAAAAGAAGACTCTGTGCAAAATTTAAGCCCGATAGCTTTAGAACTGAGGGACTAGTTCGCGTAGAAACAGACAGATAGACGGACAGACAGACGGCCAGACGGAATTGAACTCAGCTCGTCGTCCTGATCCAGAATATATATAGTTTATGGGGTCGGAAATGAATATTTCTATGCGTTACAAACTTCTGGGCAAAATTAACATACACTTTTCAAGTGTATAATAATTTAATTTTCATTTTCATTTAAAATATTTTTTTAAATCAGCTACATTTTGGTACATAAATTACAACAGAACAGCAATTCAAAGCACAAATAAAAAAAAACAAAAACATAGCACAAAAATTCCCAAAACAAGCTGCCAAAAACTCAAAAGACCGCTTTCTGTTATTGAAGATAACTCAAAGGGGCGCAAAGGTACGCAGCTGAAATAAACAGTTTTAGAATCTTATAACATTAACTAATATTATAAAAAAAATATATAGTTAATACCTCTTTTTTCAATATTCATTTTAATGCGCGGCGATACCAAATGATTTAATATTTTAATTAAATTTTTCCAGAAAGAGCTCACTTTCATGCGTCTCAAACAGCAAAGTCGACGTGTTTTTATTCTCTCTCTTAAGTATGTATTCGTAAAGGATACGATTGAAATAGAACAAAAGCAACTTTTCCATTAAATTTCATGTTGTTTTAAGAAATAGTGATGACACATTTGGAGACAAATTTTTTACTTTGACTTTTTTATTTTGGACCTATGAAATCAACTCAGCTCAGCTCGTCGTCCTGATCAAGAATATATATAGTTTTCAAGCGTATACAAATTGTGGGAGATATGAGGTATTTTTCAAATTACGGGGGCGGGAACATATTATCGTTCACCTGATCAGGAAATGTTGTAACGCGGATCGATAGGAAATGATGATTTAAATATATGTCTAGAAGTTTTTAACAATGTATTTTCAAAATTGTGGAAGATATGAGTTTTCTACAAATTCCGGGGGTGGCAACACTACTATTGCTCATCTGATCGGGAAATGATGTATGGCGGATCGATAGGTAATGATGATTAAAATAAATGTCTAGAAGGTTCGAACAATCTATTTTCAAAATTGTGGGAGATATGAGGTATTTTTCAAATTGCGGGGGCGTGAACTTTTCTATGGTTCATTTGATCAAAAAAAGGTTGTACGGCGGATGGGTAGGTAATGATGATTAAAATATATGTCTAGACGGTTTTATCAAAGTATTTTTAAAATTGTGGGAGATATGAGGAATTTTTCAAATTGCGGGGGCGGCAACTCTACTATCCTTCGTCTGATCGGAAAATGATGTATGGCGGATCGATAGGTAATGATGATTTAAATGTTTGTCTAGAAGGTTCGAACAATCTATTATCCAAATTGTGGGAGATATGAGGATTTTTTCATAGGGGGGGGGGGGGGGGGTGGGGAAAATGTGAGGAAACAAACTTGATCTGCGTGCAGGCAATACAAGTTTACACTGAAAAAATTGTAGCTCAAGCTCTTATAGTCTCTGAGATCTAGGTGTTCATACGGACAGACGGATATGTCTATATCGACTCGGCTATTGATGCTGATCAAGAATATATATACTTTATGGGGTCGGAAATGCTTCCTTCTGCCTGTTACATACATTTGCACGAACTTAGTATACTCTTTTTTCTTCTAAGAGTAACGGGTATAAAAACTTTTCCTTTTATAACACATTTACCGACCGATTGGTCCTATGGCAGCTATATGCTATAGTAATTGGATTTTAATACAGTTTTTTAAAATTATATGAAATCATATAAATCTAATATATACAAAGATTGACTCTACGATGAAAAATAAATAAGTTTTTCTTACTAGAACTACACTCAGAAAAAAATCCGAGAACTTTGTACTTAAATCAAGTACAAACGGTGTCAATAGTACCCCAAGTACGAAAATACTTGATACAAGAGTAGTAGGGGAATGTATGTTCTGAATCAATTGACCTTTGACCTTTGGCTTTGGAGAATACGGTCACACTAATTTTGGTGTTTTTATTTTTGGTATTTTTTGTTTTGCGACATGGTCACACTAATTAGGGATTATTTGTCCGTTAAATTTAAATTGTGGGAGTTATTTTTTAATTTTGGCCGAAAGTTGGGCGCAAAATTTAAATGTTGATCGTTGTAGTGTTTTCCCACCTATTGTAATGGCGCGAAGTTTGAATTTGTGTGGGATTTTTAATTTTGATCACACTAATTAGTGATTTTTTGATGGCGGGAAATTTGAATTGTTGTCTTTTGGTGTGTTTCCATCCCTATTGATGTGGCGGGAAATTTGAATTCTGATTTTTTTTGGTGTTTTCCATCCATGGTTGGAGGGCTTGGTGTGTAGGGAGGGGGTTGAGTCATTGTTTGTGGGCTTTTGCGGATGCGTAAAAACGAATTTTGTTATTGTTAAAGAGTTCTGTGACAAACTTTGATTTTTCTGATGTTCGATTACTTGGATTTGTATGAGGTTGGGGTGGGGGGCTCTGTAATTGTTTATAGAGGCTGGATGTGCAGCTGTGAGAAGAATGAAGAGATAGCAAGCTTAGCAAATTTGAGAGATTGGGAGTGTGAAGACATTTTGTATACAAAGAGTGAGAAAGAGAGAGAATAATATATTAGAAATCTGAACTCAGAGTTTTATTTCTGTGTGTGTGTGAGTGTATGTTTTCTGTAAAACTAAGCATTATGGAATCCAAAGACTTTTAGTTTAACTTTGAAGTTCAAGAAAATCAAAACCGAAATGGCCTCCACAAGCAATAGTGTTAACGTATCCGAATTTTGTACCACCTGCAAAGAAAATATAAATCGTAAGCAGTGGCATTATCATTTACGGTCTAATAACCATAAAGTTCGTGCGTTTATACCGATAAACGCAAGTAATTCGAAAGTAAAGCTGACTTCGAGCGGCTTTAAAAATCGGTTAAACGGTTATTCGTTCGAGAATTCTAGTAAAGACGTAATAATCCCTGAGGAGTTTTTGAAGGAAGCTGGGGCTGCCTTTATTCCAATTATTACAAAAGTTCTGGATATACATGACGCGTGCAAAGTAAATTTCGAGCTATTTGGGGAATACATGAAGATGAAGGATGACGAAGAACTGATCCTGGAAGAAAAATCACACCAAACCGAGATGACGGTTTTATTGTTGTCAACAGATGTTCAGCAACTGTTCACCGAACATTCGGCGGTTATCAGAACAAAAATGGATGAATTCCAAGAGAAAGACAGTGGATGGACCCTTCTAAAAAAAAAAAACGAGAAGTCAAAGCTAACTTCGACTGTGCCGAAGTTTTAATACACTTGAAAAACTTTACTTCAACTGATTTAACCGGTAAAATATATATAGGATATAGATACCAGATATTTAAAATTATGAAATCATTGATAATAAAAATTAAATACCATAAAAAAAAACTTTTCTTAGTAAAACACATTTTCCGACCGATCGGTCCCCCACCCCCCCCTTAAGACTTGTGTGTGAGTTCGCTGTGTGCTTTGTGCATCGCTCCCGCTCATCTTTGTTGTTTGTTCTACTCAGAGCTTAGCTACCGCTACATCTTCGCTCTTATATTTTGATTTTGATTTCTCTTTCAATTTTAGACCCTGTGGTAATTTTGTGCATTATGGCGTGCTGCAAAAAGTCCTGCACAAATAAAGATGCAAGTGATTCGGAGCAATTTCGGTTTGTAACCTGTTGGTTGTGCGATCACTCTATGCATATTAAATGTGCAGGATTAAGTGGACGTGACCTTGACAAGGTTTATTCCCCTAAAAAGGGCTGTGGTGCCTTGAAATGGTCTTGCCCTACATGCACTGACATTCAATTCAATTTTTCGCGTATGTATAACAGCGTGAAAAATAGTTTTGATAAACTGCACAAAGTGTCCAAGCAACTTTCAAGCGAGTTTAGCTCCAGTTCTGAGTTGCTTAGTCAATTCAAATTCGAGTCGGCATCGATGCGTCGGTTGGAGCCGCAATTTTTAGTTGTGCCACCGCCTGATTCTGGTGAATCGCCCCAACCTCCTCCATCGTTGCCAAGCACTCCCTTGAATTTTGACTTGTCGCCAACAATTTCTTTGTCTGCTTCTCCAGGAAACTTGCTGGATGTTTCACCCTTACCCTCCCTGATTCAACCTACTAACGACTTGTCCAATGCACCATTAGATAGGTCTGTTAATTCGCTAATAGTGCCTTCCGAACCTCAAGACAATGTTATAGGTTCCGCTTCTATTTCTCCTCAGCCTCCCATTCTTAATGTTGTAGCTCCTCGTAGACAAGTTTTTGTGTCTAGGTTGTCTCCTGAAACTACTTGCGAGTCAATTGCAGCATACATTGCTCACAAATCCTCAGCAAGAGTTTATATTTCGAAGTTTAGTTTTGCTGAGCCTCGGGATATAGCTTCGTTTAAAATTAGTGTCTCTTCCGAAGAATTCCCAATTATATGTGACCCAAAATTTTGGCCGCCACTACTTATTGTTAACGAGTACAGGCAAAGAAATCGCAGGATAATGCCTGTCAGCTTGCCCTCTAACAGTTTTGGGGCACAAGTTGCCTCTAATAGTGCTCCAAAAAACTAGTCCAGTCCTCCGTTCTTAGTATCGTCTATCAAAATGTAAGGGGTCTTTTGTCCAAACTTACCTCTTTGAATAGCGCATCATTTGATTTTGACATTATTTCATTTTCAGAGACCTGGTTAAATCCCTCCGTTTCTAATTGTGAAATATTGTCAAATGATTATATTGTTTACCGTCGTGATCGACAGGCTCGCAGAGGTGGAGGTGTTATGATAGCAGTAAAATCTAACCTTCGGTCGGAATGCATTTCTGTAATTGTGCCTGATGATGTTGAATTTGTTGCCGTTAAGGTAACTTTTAATTCCTTTTCTGTATTCATTTCTTGTTCTTATATCCCTCCTTCTTCCGATATTCAAGTATATATGCACCATATAAACTGCATAAAATATGTTTTTACTCAATTACGAGACATTGATTATATGGTTGTTGTTGGTGATTTTAACTTGCCAAACATCGCATGGTCAAATCTTAATGGGTCAACTTATCTTGTACCATCTGCACAGCATGATTTTTTAGATTGTTTGCTTGATCTGTCTTTGTTTCAAATAAATTCAGTTCCAAATCATTTAAACAAATTGTTAGATCTTGTTTTTGTCACTGACAGTTCTAATGCTGTTGTCTCTAGGTCTTCCCCCCTAACACTACCCGAGGATTCTTACCATCCTACATTAGAAATATCTCTAACAAACCCTGGATTTACCCCTTCATCTTCAATGACTTTAGTAAAACCTCGGTTGCTTCCGTAAAGCTAATTTTACCCTGCTTAATCAACTTATTTGTTCAAAAGATTGGTCTCCTTTATACAATGCAGTTGACATTGAAGTCGCTGTTACCTTTTTTTATGACTCTATTAACTCTCTCTTTGATATTTCTGTTCCAAATAGTGTTGCTTCTTCTGAGTCTCTTCAACCCCCTTGGTACTGTCCTAAGCTTTCTAATTTAAAAAATATTAAGTCTAGATGTTTTAAAAAGTATAAAAAAACTTGTTCTAATCTTGACTTTTCTAAATACTTGATAGCCAAGTCAAACTTTACCCTTTTTAATTCTCAATGCTATAATAATTATCTTGC